>CP137678.1:1543094-1725594 GCA_037976565.1 Mesocentrotus franciscanus
GGCTGATCAAGAAACTTTCTACAACGTTGGCCGTTTTCAGGCCTGGGATTATGTGGTTCTAGCTACTTGTCTCAGCATTTCAACAGGTATCGGCTTCTTCTACGCCTGTACAGGCGGTAAACAATCCACCACCAAAGAGTTCCTGCTGGCCGACCAGGGCATGAGCCCGATACCAGTGGCCATGTCTCTGGTGGCTAGCTTCATCTCAGCGATAACGGTCCTGGGCACACCTGCCGAGGTCTACCGGTTCGGGTCTATGTTCTGGCTTTACGGGTTCGCGTACGTGGGCGCTGGATGTGTCACCGTGCTGTTCCTACCTAACTTCTACAGACTAGGCATCACCAGCGTTAATGAGGTATTAAAATAATTAATTGAATTGAATTGAAATTCATATATTTTTTCTTCTCATTGACAATATGTTAAACAAAAAAGAGAAAACTATGTTTTGTTTTGTTTTTAAGCAAAAGGAGGCAAAAAAAAGAAAAGGAAAATGCAGTCTAGTTTAATACAGAGCAAAACAAACCAATTTATGGCCATTGGGAAGATGAAATTTTGTTTTGACTTTAGTCGGTCTGGTGTTGGTCTCGTTGGTATGACCGGAAAACCTTTCCTCTTCTCCGATACCCCCACGTACCCTACATAACTGAAAGATGACAAACAGTGTAGGATCAATGAGCAAGGCAACATAAATCTCGCTATCATCCTTCTTCTTTTTTTAATGTATTTTGGAAACACCTAGACTATGCATCTAACAGGGTGAGCTTTAGACTAAAGAATGAGGAAATTTAGTATGACACCTGCCCCCTGTCATGCCTGTATACGTATCAAACCCAATATAAAACAACCCTTCCATGATAGGAAGTCATTGTCCTCATACAGGTTTCAAGAATATAAGAAGTAGTGAATATCATTTCATTTAATTTGCAAATCTTGCGATTTTTAGCAAGATATGGAAAAAACAAATTGTGAGATATTAAGATGCTCTAAGGCGGTAATGAATATTTGTTATGGTCCGAATCGACTCTGTTTGTACCGGTATGTGATATATCTGTTATAATGAAGTGGGCCTGTCATAAAATATAATTATTAAAAATTATTTATTTCGATATTTGTCACTTCGATTGCAATAACCTGGGCCACAAATATTAAGAATGCTATTGGTGCAATATTTGTTCAAACCGCCCGAATCAAATTAAAGCGTAACTAATAGCTTTTATGAACATTTTTGTGTTTAAAGAAATAAAAGCCATTGCCGTCGCATTAATGACAAGATTATTTGGCACGCAACTGGTACACTGGTACAGTGTCAAATCGATGAGGTCATGCTGATGTTGGAGGACAGCTAGTAGGTATTCTCGCCTCCGCCTTTCCGGATCCTCCATCTCTCGGATGACATGGACATCTGCTCACTATGGAGTCTTGAGGAGTACTGACGGGTTCCTCCTGTGAACCCCATTTTCATATACCAATTCCCCTAAACGCTGCCAATACGCCATTATACGGTAGCTGTAAGTTAGAAACACGTTTAGTAAGTTCTGTGGTCGTCCGGAACACGTCAAATACGTCTACATACGCCAATATGCGTTGGAAATAAGTTCGACATAGGTTCAAAGCATGTTACTCATGGGTTAGAAATAAGTTTCCGGTACGCTCGACTGTCTAGACGTTATGGCCCGGTCACACCAAACGTATAGCAGTAACGTATGCCGACGTATGTGAATTTTCACCAACACGCTAGTGCACGTTGACATAAGTTAGGGGTAGGTTTGGTATAAGTTGTATACGTTAAAAGCACGCTGGCATAAGCTGGCATACGTTGTTGTACGCAGAGGCCGAAATAAATGTTTGTGCATGCTCAAAAATTTTGGGCGTATGCCGACGTCCTCTTCATAGATTAGGCATACGTTAGGCATCGTTACACATACGCTAGACACACGTTAAATACGTTATAGGTAGGTAACTCATACGTCGACATACGTTGGCATGAAGTATACCGTACAGCTAACTTATTGATAACCTATGAGTAACTTACTTCTAGCATATATCTAACCTATATCTGACGTATCTGCAACGCATATTGACGTATTCAGACGTATTCGACGTATGTCTGACGACGGAGTAACTTATTGAACGTGTTTCAACTGGCGTAGTATAGGCGTTTTTCAAATTGTAAGCATGTAAAGTAATTTATTGGAGTTATTTAGAAGTAAGTTCTTTGATTCATAATTAATCTTAATTTTCAAATATGAAAACAGAAAATTTACGTGATCTTCGGCAACACGCCGAGCGCGCTGCGCATAGGTTTCTTATAAGCCACTCATACGTTGGGCATAGGTCGAGAACGCTGGACATGCGCTGGCCATACGATGTGATTCGCTGTCATACGCTGTCATAAGTTAGTGATAGGTTACTAATAGGTTAGACATACGATATGTATACGTTCAATACGTCATGCATACGCCCAAATTATTCATGCTGCAGAATTGTCGATGTTTTTTGGGGCGTATGCCGACGTTTTAACATTATTTCATGATTTTTCATACGCTAGCTATAAGTTTCTCTAAAACGTCATGGTGTGACCAGGCCATTAGTGACTTTTAGGTAATTTTTACCCCAAATGTGTGAATTTAGACTTAGATGCAACAAAACTCTTAACTCAAAACTTTTAACCAAATGCCTTGAAAAACAAGCGTGAATAGATGTTGTTGTTTTTAATTCTACTTCTTCAACTTCATTTTCGTCTACTATTGCTTCTTTCTCTTAAGCTTGCTATTAGACTTCTTCTTAAGCTTCTTCTTGTTCTTCTCCTCCTTCTTCCTCTTCTTCTTACTCTTTTTGCCTTTTCTCCTTTTTTTTCTTATTATATCATCATGATTATGGCAGTACAAAGTCCAAGCCATAGTTTATAGAAATAAAAATTAATTCTGCCAAACGTTTCTACCCCTACACACGCGTACACAAACATACAACCACACTCACACCCCTTCTTTCATAGTTCATCGTTCTCCTGTTATGTCGGTCTCGTTTACCTCTTGTTACTATCTTCTGTTCCATATTTGCTTGTGTATTTCTTTGATTTGTCGGCATCGTGGGATATTGGTCTCCTGGAACGACCCCAACTCAAAATGTATTTTTAAACTTACGTGAATCATGTAATTTCTGCATGTGTGTAATACACTATAACATCCCATCGTAGTGACATAGAATATATATTTGGATTTTATGACATGCCTCCAACAATGGTATATAGCTTGGGTGTAAACAGTCTATATATTATGATATTTACCCTCATTAAACTCTATTGCTCTCTGACACTGAGGAGTAGACAGTATTGTCCATATACTCTCCGACTTTGTTTTATATTTTGCCTTTCATTGTGAATAGCAAACTAAGGTTGACATGGCGTTGTGAACGTGGAAATGTTACTCTTATTTTCTTTTGGGGCGACTGCATTGGACGGTCGAACACAAGTTTGTCAAACTGCTGGAAAGTGTGTAAATGGGATAGGAAAGAACACATCAACCTTGGGGAAATCATCTTACGGTGCATCTCCTAATGTCTGATGCAAGTCCTACAAATCATTTTCGCTTAAAGAGATCGATTTCGTTCTAATGTGAAAATAGCAACTTTCGTTTGATATCAGATTTTTGTGGTGAATCCTTAAATCGGAGCTAGATAACCGAATCCGTTCAACCTTCCATACCAGAGATCGCAAACCATCTGTTTGGTGTAGTGTAATATAACATGGCTGATCAAGAGACTTTCTACAACGTTGGCCGTTTTCAGGCCTGGGACTATGTGGTTCTAGCTACTTGTCTCAGCATTTCAACAGGAATCGGCCTTTTCTACGCTTGTACAGGCGGTAAGCAATCCACCACCAAAGAGTTCCTGATGGCCGACCGGAGCATGAGCCCGGTACCAGTGGCCATGTCCTTAGTGGCTAGCTTCATCTCAGCGATAACGGTCCTGGGCACCCCTGCCGAGGCCTACCAGTTTGGGTCTATGTTCTGGATTTACGGGTTCGCGTACGTGGGTGCTGGATGTGTCACTGTGTTGTTCCTACCTAGCTTCTACAGGCTAGGCATCACCAGTATTAATGAGGTATTAAAAGTGATTAATTGAATTGAATTTACATTTACATTTATTTTCTTCTCCTTGACAATATGTTAAACAATAAACAAATAAAACAGTATGTTGTTGTTTATTAACCTGAAGGAAGCAAAAAAATCCGAAAAGGAAAATGCAGTCTAGTTCTTCAGTTACCCATCAAAACAAACCGATTTCTGGCCATTGGAAAGATGTAATTTTTGTTCTGACTTTAGTCGGTCTGATGTCGGTCTCGTTGGTATGAGCGGGAAAATTTTCCTCTTCTCCTATACCCCCACGTACCCCCAGATAACTGAAAGATGACGAACGGTAGAGGACCAATGCGAGGGGGAAAACATGAATCTCGTTTTAATCCTTCTTCTTTTTTAAATGTATTTTTTTTTCTTCATATAATATCATGGTTAAAGCAGTGCAAAATCCAAGCAATCGTTTATACAAAATAATAAAAAAAGTAATCTGTCGAACGTTTTCACCCCCTACACACGCATAAACAAACACGCCCACACTCACACCTCTTCTTTCGTAATAACACAAATAATCAAACGGCTACTGCCCACGAGTTTTACAATATCGGTCCCGTGAGCCTTCTAGACGGTCATTAGACTTCCTTGAGGGTTAACATGACCAATGCTCCACAAAACCGACATTTCCTATCTTTGAGCTCCGTTTCCTTGTTTTGTCGGTCTCGTGGGATGTCGGTCTCCTGCGATGACGGTCTCGTTAACCTCTTGTAACTATCTTCTGTTCCATATTTTCTTGTATATTTCTTTTTTTGTGAGTCTTGTGGGCTATCCATTTACTGGAATTGCCCCCAACTCAAAATATCTTTTTAAACTTATGTGAATTATGTAATTTCTTCATGTGTGTAATATCCTATAACATTCCATCATACCTGGATTTTATGACATGCCTCCAACGATGGTATAGCTTGGGGGTAAACAGTCTCTATATTATAATCTTTACCCCTCCCCTTATTAAAATCTATTGCTCTCTGGCACTGAGGGAGTAGACAGTATTGTCCAAATACTCTCCGACTTTGTTTGATATTTCGCCTTTCATTGTAAATAGCAAACAAAGGTTGTCATGGCGTTGTGAACGTGGAAATGGTACTCATATTTTCTGTTGGGGCGGCTGCATTGGACGGACGAACACAAGTGTGTTAAACTGCTGGGAAGTGTGTAAATGGGATAGGAAAGAACACATCAACCTTGGGGAAATCACCTTATAGTGCATCTCCTAATGTCTGTCCTGCAAATCATTTTCGCTTAAAGGGATCTATTTTGTCCTATTGTGGAAATAGCATCTTTCGTTTGATATCAGACTTTTGTGGTGAATCCTTAAATCAGAGCTAGCTAACCAAATCCGTTGAACCTTCTATACCAGAGATCGCACACTATCTGTTTGGTGTAGTGTCATCTAACATGGCTGATCAAGAAACTTTCTACAACGTTGGCCGTTTTCAGGCCTGGGACTATGTAGTTCTAGCTACTTGTCTCTGCATTTCAACAGGTATCGGCTTCTTCTACGCCTGTACAGGCGGTAAACAATCCACCACCAAAGAGTTCCTGCTGGCCGACCAGGGCATGAGCCCGATACCAGTGGCCATGTCTCTGGTGGCTAGCTTCATCTCAGCGATAACGGTCCTGGGCACCCCTGCCGAGGTCTACCGGTTTGGGCCTATGTACTGGCTTTACGCGTTCGCGTACATAGGCGCTGGATGTGTCACTATGCTGTTCCTACCTAACTTCTACAGGCTAGGCATCACCAGTGTTAATGAGGTATTAAAAATAATTAACTTAATTGAATTTAAATTCACATTTATATTCTTCTCCTTGACAATATGTTAACAATAAACAAATAGAATAGTTTATAGCCAATTTCTGGCCATTGCGTAGATGTAATTTTTGTTCTGACTTTAGTCGGTCTGGTGTTGGTCTCGTTGTTATGACCGGAAAACATTTCATATTCTCCAATACCCCCACGTACCCGACATAACTGAAAGATGACAAACAGTGTAGGATCAATGAGCAAGGCAACATAAATCTCGCTATCATCCTTCTTCTTTTTTTTAAATGTATTTTGGAAACACCTAGACTATGCATCTAACAGGGTGAGCTTTAGACTAACGAATGAGCCTGTATACGTATTAAACCCAATATAAAACAACCGTTCCATAATAGGAAGTCCTTGTCCTCATACAGGTTTCAAGAATATAAGAAATAGTGAATATCCTTTCATTTAATTTGCAAATCTTGCGATTTTTATCAAGATATGGTAAAAACAAATTGTGAGATATTAAGATGCTCTAAGGCGGTAATGAATATTTGTTATGGTCCGAATCGACTATGTTTGTTCCTGTATGTGATATATTTGTTAAATTGATGTGGGCCTGTCATAAAATATAATTATTAAAAATCATTTATTTCGATATTTGTCACTTCGATTGCAATAACATGGGCGACAAAAAATAATAATGCCAGTGGTGCAATATTTCTTCCCAATGCCCAAATCAAATTAAAGCGTAATTAATAGCTTTTTATGAATGTATATTTGAAGAAATGAAAAGTCATTGCCGTTACATTAAAGAAAAGATTATTTAAGAATGGCGATTTTTCTATTTATATGATTCAAGCCTAATCCAAGCGTTCATGATATATCTAATGGTTAAATATTTAAAGATGTTATCAAGTTCAATAAGCTTCTTCTATATCAATATTATTGGAAAATTGAAAATAAAAGTATTTATTTATTTATTTATTATTTATTTTATTTGTTTATTCTTCTGCCGCCTTGATTTACCATCATTCACCATTCTTTTTTTACTTTTTTTCTGTTTTTACTTGGTCCACACTTTTGGTGAAACATGACCCTGCTTTAAGTTAAATAGTATGTTTTGACAAAATGTGGGCTGAAAAGGGGGATGTAGTCGTTTTGGGCATATTTCGTTGCGTACACCGTAACCTATTGATAAGCCTAACTCAGATCATGGACCCACATGCTCAGGCAGTATTCATCGAGTGTTTATACAGACAGTAATCCAACAGAAACAGTGTGGGTCGAAGTGATAGATGTATGAATAGAAAGTAGTTGAAATGATCAAGATAAAATATAAGATTTACTTGCGATTTTAGGGCGCACAACCGAACACCCCTATATATGGAATACTGTAATCACCTTCTTTTTTTATAAGTGTGCCCCTTCCGATTTCGGGGAATGTCTTGCTATAGTGGTTCATTCACTTGACTTTTTATCCAAGTGTTGAGGATTCGAATCCCAGACCGGTATTAATGTCCCTTGGCAAGACATTAATCCATATTTGCCACTCTCCACCTAGGTGTAACTAGGTAACTGGCAAGTGCCGGGGTAATAATTATTGCATGGCCCGTATGAAGAGCAGTGTTGATACTGATGTAGTTACCCTGGGTAAATAATATAGTAATAATGACTGCTATGAGAGGCATAGTTCTTTTTATTGGCTCAAGGGGAGGTTAAACGTGCTATCACCCCGAGGCGTGCCGAGATGTGATAGCACGATGTAACCTCCGCGAGAGCCACAAAAAACAACTATGCCTCGAATATTAAAGCAGTCATTATAACTTTGTATACTAAAAAAAGGGTCATAGAATACATGTGCGACCTACTGGTCAATCATGGTAATCAAGTTTGTTTACGCTATCGAGGCCTGTGTTGATAAACTTGCAGGTACTAGGTAGCTTAGGCGCACTTGATTTTGTGTGCTAAAATCCTTCCCATTAAGATTGCACGCATATATCCCTATGCAGTCTACGTGCATTGCGCGATCATGCAAAGTTGGTCAATGTAATAATTTCCAAATCGAGATTAAAACCTTTATTGCTTGTGATCCTGAAGGTGATACTCAAAAAATGAGGTGTCATATGAAAGAGCAGGTTTATCTCCCTATTTCCAAAGGGGTGTCATCTCGTCATTACATGTAGATCTAGGCCTAGCTACAATCGAGATCGGCGGTCGTCTGCGCTGTGTTTGTAGCAACCAAATTAATCGCATCAAAAAATGTATGGTAGTCTCGCTCCGCACAAACTAAGTTAATTAACACGTAAACCAAAGGGGATCGCAGGATGAGGGCACAAATTAAAGACTATTGACTTGTGGGCGGGTACGAGGGCACACATTAAAGACTATTGACTTGTGGGCGGGTACGAGCGGGGCATGGCTTAAAATCACGACTCCAATTTCGACCAAATGGCTAGATTTCTAAAGTGAAGTATATAAACCCAGTTATTATCATCTTTATTAAGGCATCTGGAAAATATCCTTCCGTTGTCTTCGTCTTCAGAGAGTTTTCAGCATTATGCCCCCTCCCTTTTTAAAACCCTTGACTTACCCCAAGCTTGGGGAATCGGAAATGCGAAGCCATTGGGGCACAATCTTTTGGGGCGGTAGAGGATGTGGTCCACCATCCAAGTCGTAGCTATGCCCTATCTGAAACAGAAGACGGCATTAAAGAGAGGCAGCGTAAACGCGGGCATGATGAATTAATAAGCCGCCATCTATTTGACGAATAAACATAATCATATCTTCCAAATATGAAAGAGTGCATGCGAATGATGTAGAATAGAGACAGAAATGGACTGGATCTATAACATGCAATAGCTAAAGAAAACACCCAAACAGGAGATCACCTAGAACATGTTTAGATTTGGGGTATTTTATATCAGGAAAGATATTTAAATTGTCCATTGCCGTTAAGGACACATTTAACACATTGCACAGTGTGGCGCCTATATGTTTATTGTGGGATGGCAAATGAAGCTCATGAATTAGGTAAGCCTATGCAACGAATTGTCGACCGCCTCTTAATTATCCATGCTCTTGAAATGAATACACATGAATAGATATCAATGTAGATAAGAAACCTATTGTTAGTATGGCTACAAATATGATCTATTTTATTGAACGCAGGTATCCTTTTTATAGTTTTCCTAACTTATTATGCTTTTGCACCTGCGCTCATTTACATAAAAGAGGGTACTTGCATGTGCACTACGTGATGGCTATTTTCTTCCTTTTCTTTCTTTTCGTCTTCTATTTATTTGTATTGGAGAGGGGGA
This sequence comes from Mesocentrotus franciscanus, assembly GCA_037976565.1. Taxonomy (NCBI): domain Eukaryota; kingdom Metazoa; phylum Echinodermata; class Echinoidea; order Camarodonta; family Strongylocentrotidae; genus Mesocentrotus; species Mesocentrotus franciscanus. Next base: position 1,552,292 of record CP137678.1, read on the forward strand.
GGAAGGAGCTTAATTTTCTAATAGCTGTGCACACCACACAACACACTTTGTCAGCATGTACGATAGAAGTTTTCCTAATTATTGCGCCTAATACTTTTAATGACGTAGGACAAAAGGTGACACAATTTATATGAATTTGCCAAACAAAATATGAAAGTGTTTCTAATGCCACAACCCCTCTCCTTTCCTCCCAGATCCTCTCTCTCTCTCTCTCTCTCGCTATCTCTCTCTCTCTCTCTCTTGCGATACCCATTGCTGTTTAAACAACCCTTCGTTTGCTTCGCATAAGTTGATATTTCTTTAAAGTCAAGTTGGACCCCAGTCCCTCGAGTGACAGAGAGAAAGAGAGAGAGAGACGAAGCAAATAACATTACTAAGCAGAGGGCCAAAGTCAATTATGCTTAGTTTTCTAGTTGGTTGCCATTACCACACAAACTTAGCACACCTTGTTTATTCGAAAGATCTCATCATAATACATAATATTTCAGAGGTTTTTTTTTATTTGTATCGAACACCTCTAAATCGGAGGGGGCGTCCAAAAAGCGGCCATTTTGACGAAAAATAGTATTTTGTAAATAATATTCTAAGGAAACCTTGAACCACCATAGGTTTGGTATCATATGAAAGACAATTATATTATATGCATTTTGATACCAATTTCAACGGAACTGAGATAAATTAACATCGCAATTTCAAAGGGACTTGGTAACATTGTTCAGATGAGAGGAAAATGGTGCTAAGGTAGTGACTTCAATGCTAGATGTACAATTATAGATAATCTGAAAGTTTGAGTGAAAACAGACCATTATTAATGATAAAAATTTGAAAAAAAACTGATCTGTTCGATTCCTTAATTCTCCCAACTTTATTATTATAATTTGATTTAATTTTAGGTGAATGTAAATCGTCACAAAGCAATGAATTGGCTTTATATACCATTCCACACATTTAATTGTTGAAAGATTTTAAAAAAACTGTTTTATGTCTTATTTTCAGGGTAACGGTTAGGAAAATTCACAAATTGGTTAGGAGAATTTACTGTTAGAGGGTGTCGCACGGTGACGCCTTCAAAGAAATCCATTAATATCTTTGTGCTTTGAGAATTTTTTTCAGGATTTTTTGCATGTTAGAGGGTAAGAACAGTGGAAGGCATATAATAAGTAACATTTCATACAAAATGTACGCAGTTTTTTCAATGTTACCGTTTAATTTAAGTAAAAAAAACATGAATTTTTTATTTTGTGTGTGATTTTTTTTCTCGAAATATTGAAATTGATCAAAAACCATTGTTTTACATATATCAAACTTGGATAAGTGTATCTTTGCGTAACTTTCCGGAAATTTGCTCATGTACAAGGACAATATCCTGTGCAAAGGAGAGGCCTATATCTTTTTTCAGTGAAAAGTTATAGCTACCGAAAGCTATTGACTTGATTTCAATAAAAACAAATTTTTTGCCTATAATTATGTGTATTAACTGTATGCAGCCATATACGTGTATTAGTGTATTGAGGACGTCTTTGGTGTGTTTAAATAAGTATGAAGTAAAACCTCTAATCACCATGGATTTGGTGTCAAATGTTTTTGTTACTACCCCTTCTAATTTTGGCCAGTATCTAAGTATATTAACTAGACTAAAGTGATTGGACATATAACGATAGTAGTGCAGAAAATTCAAAGGATTAGGAGTGCTGAGTGCAATTAATAAGTACCTCTACACTCTGTAATGTTTCAGAAAATGTGGGCATAGGCAGGAGTCCCCACCCCACCCCCCACACACACACATTATCAACTATTCTTTGACACACCCCTCCATCCATGGTAAAGTCAAATATTTCAACATAATCAAAGAAAGATAACTATACAAAAATCCTGCTTGTGATCTAGCTGGGATTTATATAGACAGCCTACAAGACCAACAATGTAGATCTCTTGAACCCTCAGAAAAATTGTCAGAATGCCCATGAGACTGACATGCCGGTCTTGTGAATCCTCAAGTATGTTTTCAGAAGACCATGCCGGAGCGTTAATGTGGTGTAAATTCTTTTCAATACATGTGGGTATCAATTCTGAGCCAAAAATGTTTTCTATTCCATCATTAAAGATAATTATCATATAGATCTTGTTTCCATGAGTCGTTAATCTGTCTGGTTGCAGGGCACATTATTCCAAGGAGCACAAAAGGGGTGCCAACATTACAAAGATTGATGTTTCAAACCAAATCCCAGAACTTCTATCGCCCTTGTATAGAGCTTCGAACCCACAATGGTTTGATTTGCATTTTGTCTTGCAAACTCAGCATGTCTTTTCAAAGACGACAAATGTCATTCTGGCTATTTGTCAACCCAGTTGGGGCATGGCCAGGGGCACTCTTATTTTAAAAGGTTCGTTTCTCTGAGAGAAAATAATCATCAATAATCATCAACACCCGAACTTCTTTTACCATTGTGTTCATTACTCGTATTTACTTTTTGGGCGGCTGCATTGGACAGACGAACCCAAGTTTCTTAAACTGCTGGAAAGTGTGTAAATGGGATACGAAAGAACACATCAACCTGGAGGAAATCTCCTTTTAGTGCATCTCCTACTGTCTGATGCCACTCCTGCAACTCATTTGCGCATGAAAAGATCTATTTTGTTCTATTGTGAAAATAGCAACTTTTGTTTGATATCTGACTGTTGTGGTGAATCCGGGGGGGGGGGCGTTTCATGAAACAATTAGTCGGTGTTTTTCACCGACTTATGTCATTTTCACCGACTATTTTCCAGGCTTCTGATTGGTCAAATTTAGTCAGCGCTGACAGTTGTCGGCGGACAAATGTTGATGAAACGCCCCCTGTAATCGGAGCTAGCTAACCAAATCCGTTGAACCTTCAAGACCAGAGATCGCAAACCATCTGTTTGGTGTTGTGTCATCTAACATGGCTGATCAAGAGACTTTCTACGACGTTGGCCGTTTTCAGGCCTGGGATTATGTGGTTCTAGCTACTTGTCTCAGCATTTCAACAGGTATCGGCTTCTTCTACGCCTGTACAGGCGGTAAACAATCCACCACCAAAGAGTTCCTGCTGGCCGACCAGGGCATGAGTCCGGTACCAGTGGCCATGTCTCTGGTGGCTAGCTTCATCTCGGCCATAACGGTCCTGGGCACACCTGCCGAGGTCTACCGGTTTGGGCCTATGTACTGGCTTTACGGGTTCGCGTACGTGGGCGCTGGATGTGTCACTATGCTGTTCCTACCTAACTTCTACAGGCTAGGCATCACCAGTGTTAATGAGGTATTACAAATAATTTAACTTAATTGAATTGAAATTCACATTTATTTTCTTCTCCTTGACAATATGGTAAACAATAACAAAATAGAATAGTAAGGGAGAGTCAGCGTAAACGCGGACATGATGAATTATTAAGCCGCCATTTATTTGACGAATAAACATAATCATATAGGCCTTCCAAATATAAGAGAGTGCATGCGAATGATGTACATTAGAGACAGAAACGGACTGGATCTATAAAATGCAATAGCTAAAGAAAACAGGAGATCACCTAGAACATGTGTAGATTTGGGGTATTTTATATCAGGAGAGAAATTTAAATTGTTCATTGCTGTTAGGGACACATTTGACACATTGCACAGTGTGGCGCCAATATGTTGATTGGAGGATGACAAATGGAGCTCTTAATTACACATGCTTTTTTAATCACTGGCGTCGCTCATGGGGGACAGGGGGCACAGTGCGCCCACACTATTCCAAGTACCCCCAAAAGTGCCCCTTTTTACATAGGAAAATTGCCCCTTTAACTTTGTTAGAAGTGCTTTTTTTTTACATAGGATTAGTGCCCCTTTTATTTGGCACGTCCCCCAGTTCCTTTGACAAGTTCCCATTTTCCTTTGTGTAGGTGTCAATTTTCCATTCTCATAAGTGCCCTTTTTAGTCTCTAGTAAGGGCCCTTTTCAGGTACGAAAAGTGCCCCTTTTCACTTTTGATAAGTGCCCCCTTCACCTCTAATAATTGCCCTATTCAGATCTGAGAGTTGCCCTCTTTTACTTTGACAAGTGCCCCTTTTCCTTTGTAAGAAGTGCCCCTTCTCCTTCTAATAACTACCCCTTTTTAACTCAGATAAGCACACCTTTTATTTTCACATGTGCCATTTTCCTTTCTAATAAGTGCCCCTTTTCCTTATGATAAGTGCCCCCATTTAAAAGAAAAAAGAGATCCTTCCCCTTCTTCAAAATGCCCCTTTTCACCTATGAAGGGTGTCCCTTTTCTTTCTCATAAGTGCTCCTTTTCATCTCTGGTAAACGACCCTTTTCAGGTACGAGAAGTTACTCCTTTTCAGTTCAGTAAGTGCCCCCTTCACCTCCGATAATTGCCCCTCTTCCAAACTGAGAGATGCTCGTTTTAATTTGACAAATGCCCCTTCCCCTCCTAGGCAGTGCTTTTTTTTCATCTCTGATGAGTGCCCCTTTTCATCTCCAATAACTGCCCCTTTTATTTTTACACGTGCCTCTTTTTCCTTTCTAATAAATGCTATTTTTCCTTCTTATAAGTGCCCATTACCATTCTCATTAATACCCCTTTTCTCTCTAATAAGTGACCAGTTTATTTTTTATATTTTATTTTATCTAACATGTGCCTCTTTTTCTTTTTAATAGGAGCCGATTCCCCCTTCTTATAAAATCCCTTTTCACCTCCGATAAATGCCCCAATTAAAATCTGATTGGTGGCCCTTTTCTTTCACGAATACACATTTTCCATTATTATAAATGCCCCTTTTTTATTTTCATAAGAGCCCCTTTTCATATCTGGTCAGTGCCCCTATTCATATCTGATAATTACCCTTTGTACTTTGACACGTGCTTCTTTCTTTTCTAATAAGTGTCTTATCCCTTTCGATAAGTGTCTCCTTTTCCTCTAAGCATTAAATGTGCCCCTAATTTAAAGCGACTAAGAGCAATTTCCCCAAAAAACTGGCTCGCTACGCTCGCTCGCAATTATAGATAGTATCGTTATGTTACTTATCAAAAGCCTTTTCAGTTTTCAGTTATTAGAATTTGCTGATAACCCCATCAGGATTGAGTTTTTTCCTCTTTATTAGCTGTAATTTGACGCACTGCGACCATACAAATCTTAAAATTAAATACTAGAGCTATGAAAATAACGTTGGCATAACTTCCAAGGAAGGTTTGCTATGCCAATCTGAGACCTCTCGCATAAAAAAATTGCGTTTAAACGAAACTCAAAAAGCTAAACACAACTTGATTTTTTTCAATTTAGGGTCGCGTATTTGGGACCTGCGTATATTTATTTTGTATTAGCGTTGAATTGCAATTTGTATGCCAAATGATGTTGACCTTACAATCAAGCTTTATTAGAAATCTGCCAATTTAAAAACACGTTCTTTTGTCCTGCTGGAATGATTCATGAAATTAATCAACATAAACGAACCTTTCTTCATTCTTTGAATGTTACCATCAAGCAGGCGCCTCTTAGACGGACTTTGAACATGCAATTCTTTCTAGTAGATTGCCATCATGACTGTTTCCTTATTTCTTTACTCTGCGCTCGAGCCCGTGATTATCCGATCAAAATTTCGATCCCCTTTCATTACCCTAGCTTGTTCAATTATTTACTTCACGAGATATAATTATATTCTTTCAAATATTCAGACAAGAACTAATAAAGAAACCGAAAGAAGGAGAGAAAAAAAGAGAAAAGGGGATACAGACAGAAATGTTGATAGAATGATAGCGGAAGAGGAAGAGGGAGGGAGAAATGTGGCTTATCGTATTTATGCAATGAGCGAAAGAAAAGAATCTTGTTCTGTCGCTGATATAATATTTGTGAAATTCCAGACAACATGAAAATAAAAAAAGGGGAACATGCATCGCAAAACCAATGTGTTGTTTTTAAATAAAACACAGGTACCCTTTTTATAGTTTTCTTAACTTATTATTCTTTTGCCCCTCGGCTCATTTACATAACAGAGGGTACATACAGGTGCACCACGTGATAGATATTTTTCTTTGAACCCTCAGAAAACTTGTCAGAATGCCCATGAGACTGACATGCCGGTCTTGTGAATCCTCAATTATTCTTTCAGAAGACCATGCAGAATGCCGGAGCGATAATGTGGTGTAAATTCTTTTCAATACATGTGGATATCAAGTCTGAGCTAAAATTGTTTTCTATTCCATCATTGAACTTTATGATCATATAGATCTTGTATTCCATGAGTCGTGAATCTGTCTGAATGCAGGGCACATTATTCCAAGGCGCACAAAAGGGATGCCAACATTGCAAAGATTGATGCTCCAAACCAAATCCCAGAACTTCTATCGCCCTTGTATAGAGCTTCGCACCCACAATGGTTGGATTTGCATTTTGTCTTGCAAACTCAGCATGTCTTTTCAAAGACGACAAATGTCATACTGGCTATTTGTCAACCCAGTTGGGGCATGGCCAGGGGCACTCGTATTTAAAAAGGTTCGTTTCTCTGAGAGAAAATAATCATGAGCACCCGAACTTCTTTTACCATTGTGTTCATTACTCTTAAAATGAATGAAGATTCATTACTCCGAAGCTTATTGTATTGCTCCAAAGGGGTGGCGTGGGGAATGAATTTCCCATTTTCATTTCTGAATTTTTCCCTCACGTGAATCACTTACATGTAGGCATTCTTGTTGTTCTGAAAATGAGGGGTCCACAGACCAGTGTTTGAATTTCTAGATTTTCATATATATTTATTTCATTATTCACTTGGATTCGCCTGAGCAGAAAGTAGTGACATTATAAAAATGTCTTGACTCGCCTTTCTTTCTCAATATGGCGACTTCTGATCACATTAGCACCACTTCACTATCAACTATGAAACCTATCTATAACAACAGGTCTACAACATTTTGACAGGCCTTTTTAGTTTTTCTACATCATGAAACTCATTTGATGTTTCCAATAATCAACTGGACCTTGATCCGGCCAAAAATAAAGAGCTGCTTGTGGAGATAATTTCCCAAACTCCCCACTGCCAATCTGCTCCTGGATGTTACCTTAGGATTCGGGGGTTCAACCAAAAATGGTGTTGTCAGTGGAAGCCCATTGTTTAAAAAGTAAAGCACAGGTGTCGATTGATAGAGAGTAAAGAGAGGGGAATGACGGGTTGATACCACGTCAACTCAAAAGTTTGATAAACATTTTATCCTGGTAATTAATGAAAAATCTTCAAAAGTCAAATATGCCATTTTTCCTTTTTTTTCTTACTGAATATTCTTTAATCTGGTCAGGAAATTCAAATTCTAGGGATTTGTTTGTATGAATAACTATGTCATTTTCCAATATACATAAGTGCAGTTTTTATCATTTGTTTAAAACAACAAACAAAACAATTTTGTGCATCATACCTGGTGATTCAAATCTCAAACATTCATCCCACACCCATCTCAATAATAAGTGTTGTCTTCATGTCTTATGCCTTAATTTATTTCTAAATTCAGAACTACTTTGCATTTTAAACACATCTTGGTTGTTTTTAATCTCAATTTTTCTTTCAAATTGGTTGGCGGGGTGGAGTGACTCGTTCTGAAACACATCCAGATTTCTTCCACACTTACCCCAAAAGTACATGCATATATGCTGCATTTATCCATCATTTTCTTCAAAATTAAGAACTTCTTTGCATTATAATCACGTCTCGGTGATTAAGATCTCAGACTATTTATGATGTGGGAAAGAACTCTTTCCCCGACCTTCATGTATTTTTTATATATATCCAACATTTTTTCAAAAGGGAAAATATTGTGCATCATAACTTATCTGGAAAAAAAAATCCACACACCCGTTCCCATACCAATAATAGACGTGTATGCAGGGTCTTCTTTCCACTTTATTCAAACAAATTATTTACGTCATTGTCTGATTTAAATGAGCAATTGGATTTTCTGAATAAAAATCAAAATGTTCTCAGCTTCCCCATCATTCTCTGAGTATCCTTCAAATTGCTCTTAAAGTTAAAACATGGTGTGCATCATAGCAAGTCTAGATAAAATAGATATACAGAATATATCCATGTATGTGCCTCATCCCCCTTTTTGGCTGGTGTTCTAGAATATCTTGTTAGCAAACTAGGTTCGCATCAGCCCCATCCAAAATGTTATAGTGATGCTATAGAAGTAGAACATACTTATTAGGATCAAAGCCAGGAGGTTTGTTCACTTCTTATTCAGTGAGGAAGCGACACCAAGTTGATTCGCTAGTGCCCTTCAGCGAGGCATTATTTCTAAATTCCTCGGAGAGAACTTACGACTGTCGGTACGGTACCCTGGTTGCTAACAAGCATACACATGTTTACTTAGTAGTCAGGCAAAATAAACCATCAAACCAAATCAAACCATTTACTGTCTTAATTCATGTTGATACAGTAACTGGTCTTGGTCATGGGCAAGATTATTACAAGCGGCTGGGAGGGGAGAGTGGGGGAAGGGGTGCGACTGCCAGTGCCCACATTTCCTGAAACATCGCAGAATACAAAAGAAGTACTTATCTATTGCACTCAGCACTCCTAATCCTTTGAACTTTCCCGCACTACTACCGGTATATGTCCAATCACTATTGTCCAGTTAATATACCGAGATACTGGCCAAAATTAGGGGGGATTATCCACAAAACAGCACCTTTTCGGCTCAAAATTTTTATATTTTACACACTACATAGCTCATTAAAATTGATATCAGCTTGAAGGTATTCTAATTGTCCACCATTTGACTCCAAATCCATGGTGATTAGAGGCTTTACTTCAAAGTTATCTTTAACATTCGATTTAAACACACCAAACACGTCCTCAATACACTAATACACGTAACTATATGCAGCAGTTAATACACATATGGGCGAAAATGTTTTTTGTTATTGAAATCAAATCAATAACTTTCGGTTGCTATAACTTGTCATTGAAAAAAATATATAGGCCTTTCCTTCGCACAGGATATGTTCCTTGTACATGGACGAATTCCTGGAAAGTTACGCAAAGAGACACCACTCCAATTTTGATATATGGAAAACAATTGGTTTTTGATCAAATTCAATATTTCGAGAAAAAAATCACAAAATCATGTTTTTTACTTAAAATTTCGATGTTAACTAATCCCAATTCCGTTGAAAAGGGTATCAAAATGTAGATAATTTTTCGTCAAAAGGGCCGCTTTTTGGACGCCCCCTTCGATTAAGGGGTGTTTCATACAAATTTACCCCAAAAAACACCTCTGAAATATCTATTATGATAAAATCTTTCGAATAAACAAGGTGTGCTTGGTTTGTGTGATAGTGGCAGGCAAATCCCTCTTTTCTGACTTTGGCCCTACGCTTATACCTCCAATGGACAAGAATCGGTGCCTGACATGGGTACAGACATGGATTGCTTTGCTCCTCAGAGCTATTCTTTTCACCATTTTAGGCTAAATATATCTTTAACGATCACTTTGTCTTCACTTGTCGGGCACTCTCAAATTTATACCGCAATATTTATCAACTATATGGTAGCATAACGTACATAAATTATTAATTAACGTCGTATTATTTCATGATCAAATAATAAAACCGTACTATCATCTCATTTTACCCCGATCTTGACGATTAATGTTCCATTACTCTCGACATGTTCACGCGATTAAATATTTATGCTTTAATGTGCTTGCTGAAGGAGGATATATCTAAGGTATGAACAAAATTGGGAAGAAATATAAACCGTTATCCCTGAACGGGAGAATCATTTGGTAAGATCTTGGCAACAGTTGTGAGAGCATCATTTTAGCAGCTCCGGTCTTTGCTTAAGTGTCTCCATCGATTGACTAGGAATTCACTCAAGATTAAGTTCATTCTCACGTCTGCAAGTAACGCAAAGGCCACTGGCGGAAAAGATGGAAGGAAGTAAATATCTAATTGATACCACCTTTGGCACCTTGGACTACGTCATTTTGGCGGGATCGTTGGCCATATCGGCCGGCATCGGGGTCTACCATGCCTGCGTCGGTGGACGTCAATCGACCACGGAAGAATTCCTGATGGCTGATCGGAACATGAATCCGATCCCTGTCTCGCTGTCGTTAGTCGCAAGCTTCATATCGGCTGTCACCGTTCTTGGGACGCCAGCAGAAACGTACATATATGGTTCTATGTACTGGGTGTACGGGTTAGCCTATATCTTTGTCGGGTTTACCACAGGATCGTTCTTTATCCCGATCTTTTACAAAATCGGCGGTAAGAGTGCGAATCAGGTGAGTAAAAGAAAAGATATGGAATCCTTTTCTAACCGATAGTTTTCATGTAATGATATAAAACAAAAGAACGGGATTAATTCTTAGTGACTACTCGGAAGGGAAAGCCCGAGAATAAATGGCAAACTATTACCCACCAGACCTCTGAAAATATCAAGGAAAATCAAAACAGAAAATAGTGCTTAAGTTCCTCTTTATGCTACGAATGGATGATAAATTTACACTTTTATTAAGAATATAAGTCTCCAAAGATTTTGTTGGAACGCATAAATATTACATACTAATTCTCTGTTTCCTAGAGTACCACTTATGACATGAACAGCAATCATTATTCATAATGATGTTTGAGGCACAGTAGGGTAATTTGATAATGTTCCTCTGCCCCTAGATAGACGTTTGGTATGGCTAGCACTTTAATTTTAGATATATGTATATCCCGCATGACAAATATGAACAAGTATTCCAAGCATTCAATCTCAACGATTAGATAAGCCCACATTTTCTAAGAGGGCATTCCGTCATACCGATACTCTAAATTTGATATCATTACAAGTAAATCCTTTAAAGATTCTAAAATGTTCAGAAATTTTGTTAAAGGTTTGAAGGATTTTTTTTTTATCTCAAAAGGAAGGCTAACAAATTATACTTTCAAAAAGAGCCTCTCAGAATCATTAATTTTTCTTCAATTATTTAATTTTATTTGTCAAGCTCATACAACATGGATAATAATAATAATAATAATAATAATAATAATAATAATAATAGGCATTTCTATAGCGCCGTCTATCTAGATAATTCTATTCCGAGGCGCATTTATTATTACACCTGGGGGTGTTTCATAAAGCTGTTCGTAAAGTTACGCATGACTTTACGAATGACTTGAATATGAAGTGCCAGATAGGATGCCCAACGTTTTTCCTGATGTTTTAACAAAGTGTGATTATATTTCCAATAACCTCAATTAAACTATGGCGAAAAAATGTACTTTGCATTAAAAATGTTTGTTATAATAAGAATGTTATTCTACATCTGCACAGTTCAACTTTAGTTGATGCAGTTAAAAATGATTGAGCATCCCATTTATTTACGAACAGCTTTATGAAACACCTCCCTGGATCAACAACAAAAAAGTGGTAGAACACTAAGACAAGAGAAAGAAGATGTAAAACAAAAGAACGAACTTGACATGATCCCCATGAAAGCTCGAGATCTTATTTATTTTCGCATGTATCAGACAGTGTAAAGACGACCCAATTAGATATTTATTTTAATAATGGTCCGCTTTTCAAATTTTCTTTTATGATTGAAAGAATCATGATTTCCTCGATGTTTTAACCAAAATTGAGCCCCTGGTTTGCTTTGAAATTGTGGTCCCTTGACTTAAAAGACAAACATATTTCCATTACCTTTGTGTGTGCTTTGCAATTCGTCTCAATCAATACCAAATACAGGTTGGAAATAAGTGCTTGGAGTATAAAATTATTGGGTCGTTTTTTTTTAATATACCAAATATCTTACTGTATGAATAATATACTACAAAGCAGTGGCGTACGCAGGATTTTTTCAAGGGGTGTGTTTTAAAATTCGAAAACCGGGCCTACCGATATATCGCTCAGTGAGGGGGTAGTGAGCACTAATTTTTTTTTCCCCCGAAAATTTGAACATCGGGCCGACCGATATTTCACTCAGTAGGGGGGGGGGGGGTAAGGAGCACTTTTTATTTTATTTTTTTTTGCACCCTTTAGCAAAAAAAAAAAAAGGACGCCCTTATTCTTTTTAGAAATCGGCCTGTTTACCCAAAAGCGCAGTGGCGTAATGAGCCACAAGTTTTGAGGGAGCTTTTTCTTTTCTTTTTTAATAATCAAATCGTGCAATTGGGAACTTTATTTATTCATTCATTTTGATTTAATACAAGAAAATCCCTTGTAAAAGTATTCCAAAGACTGATACAAAGGTAACTTGCGCGTATTCACTCAGCTCTGTGCTATAAGACACAGAAATGAAGCGTATTACACTTTACGTCATCAAAAAAAAACACCGCCGCGGTTTTGCCGCGTCATGTCTCAATGAGGCTATAGGGTTGTTTCGTCTGTAAAGGGGAACTAACCCCAAAGAATAAGTGTAGATATTCTGAAAAACGAGACGAATTCCTGCCTTTTGATGTACAATAAATCTTACGAACATGTACAAGAGATATATAAATGAAGATTTCTTGGCATGATGTAATGCCTTTTAGCAAGACATAGGCACAGCCATTTTCTTGAAAATGTGACGTACCAGGCGGAGTTGAACATGTATCATGCACCAAGCTCTAATTGGAAAGACTTTTTTTTATTTAATAACAAAACCTTTACTTTTCAATGAGGAAAAATCATAGCCGAGAAAGTAAAAATTACATTTAATGAAAAATGTATAATAGGGTAAAAATTGTAACTCATTTATTTAAAAATACTAAAATATAGCGGTTGAAAAATCCATTTCATTTATGCGAAAGCTTCACCCCAGAAAAGCGCACCAACTTATTTATGCAATTTGTGTTCTGGCAATTGGAGTACACATGATAATAGCAGGTAAATGAAATGCTTCAACACCACAAACACCTGGGAAGGAAGCATCCATAAATTTGAATACATTTAGTTGATAAACGACTCCGCATAGTACGTCATGCAATCAAGAAAATGGCGATGCCCATGTCTTGCTGAGAAACTGTACTTTATTCTTGCTTTATGCCTTTCTCATACACTTTGGTTGGGAATCTTGTAGATTGATGGGTAAGAATGCAATAAATCTATCAGCACAACTAAAGTTATTCTTTGGGGTTAGTTCTCCTTTAAAGTGACTAGGTAACATTGCCTCAGATTCTGAAACAAAATCCTGCATTTAGCTCATGCTGTAATCATAATTATAAACCTTTAGGTCAGTCAGGAACCCCATGACTTTTACAAGCCGATCGCCTGTCTGATTATCAAGATATTTATAACTGGAAATCGAAATTTCATTTTTCGTTTTCCTCACGGTTTTTTTTATCACACTACAGTCTATTGGGGAAATGGGTATGCTAAAACCGGTCACTCAAAGATTTTTACTTTTTTGAGGCACTTCATGATCATTTTGAAGCGCGATTTTTGTTAGGGCTTCAATATTACACCGTATCACTGGCACTGATAACACCTAGGGCCATGCATCTCAGATTTAACATTGTTAAACGATGCCTTTAAGTCAGTCGTCACCCCAAGCAAAGCTTTCATCTGTGTTGATAGGCCTGCGCGTTAATCATCGTAAAATGATTGAATTGCTTATTAGGGTTTATCTGTTGTTTGCCTCATTTGGGGGATTTACTTCTTTACATCCAGGAAACTTGACTGTTCGATGTTTAAATGATTGATTGGCCAGCAAACTGGTCACTGCCTCCATGTTTTACCAATTTTCCCCGTAGAGCTAAACATATATTTTATAGATTCCATTATTATACAAGAAATTGTTTTGTACTAATTTGGTTTTTTAATATCATCATGCGTAAACATTAATGGATACTTTTTTTCTATCAAGAAATACGTGTCATATTATACTTGGTTGTAAATGTTTCCGTTTCTAGATGATTTTTTTCTTTGAAATGTTATTGAGTTTGTACCGCTTCTCATCTTGCTGATGGTTCCATCAAGTCTTTCGAAATCCAATAAAACTAAACGCGTAGAATGGAAAATCAACATGGTCAAAGACCCCATTATCACTCACTTTGCTGGACCAATCTACGCTAGACCGATCCACTGGACCGCTCCAAAGGCACGGTTCGTTTATGTTCACACTCATCGTAATTTTCACCCTGATGAGACACGTTATTCCATAGCAACAGGAACGGTTCCTGTTGCTATGCTATGATAACACGGGTCATTTTCGCGCGTAATCAAAATGTATGTCATGGGTTTGTTTTATTTCTATCACAAAATTACTACATGTATTTAATTTTATTATAATCTTTCCCTTTCTTATTCTTTATTTTTACTATTCTATCACCTTCGCTTTCTATCTTTCCTTATGTTATTCTTTGATTTTCCTTCTTTCACTTTTTATGTTTTCTTCGTTTTATTATTCTATCATTTGTTCCTTTCTATTTTCCTCATGTTATTCTTTTTTCCCTTCTATCAGTTTCTCTTTTTGTTTTTCTTGTGTTATTCTTTGTTTTTCCATCTTTCATTTTCTCTTCTATTTTTCCATCATCTATTCTTTATCAGTTTCTTTTTCTGTCTTTCCTTATGTAATTCTTTGTTTTTGCTTCTATCATCTGCTCTTCTATATTTCAATTATCTATTCTTTATCACTTTCTTTTTCTGTCTTTCCTTATGTAATTCTTTGTTTTTGCTTTTCTCATCTCTTAAGTTATTATTTGTTGTTACCATTTTATCATTTTTCTCTTATGTTATTCTTTGTTTTTATTATTCTTTTATTTTCTCTTCCTATCATTCCTGACGCTATCCTTTGTTTCTTCCCTCTATAACCTTTTCTTATGTTATTCTTTGTTTTTATCATTCTATCATTGTCTCTTTCCGTCTTTTTTTATGTTATCCTTTGTTTCTTTCTTCTATCACCTTTTTTATGTTATCATTTGTTTCTTCCTTCTATAACTTTTGCTTATGTTATCATTTGTTTCTTCCTTCTATAACTTTTCCTTATGTTATCCTTTGTTTCTTCCTTTTACAACCTTCTCTTATGTTATTCTTTGTTCCTTTCTTGTATAACCTTTTCTTATGTCATCCTTTGTTTCTATCCTCTATAACCTTTCCTTATGTTATCCTTTGTTTCTATCCTCTATAACCTTTCCTTATGTTATCCTTTGTTTCTTCCTTCTATAACCTTTCCTAATGTTATTCTTTTGTTTCTTCCTTCTATAACCTATAACGGGGTCAGTGACGATATCATGCACAGTTATCTGCCTTGTTACATAATACGCTTCTAAACTGAATCAATATCAATGGTCAACAAGTATTTGTCCTGGAATGGGTTTTTTATGAGGCTCTATTAGTTTGCCCCATTAGACATTTTAGATATAACCATTTAAACTAATACCATACTCTCAGCATTACCGGACACAATTCAATGAAATATGGGTGGATCTTCCTAACTCCTTTTAAAATCTTCGTCGTCGATGCTGTGTTGAAGAAAGATGTTAAGAAGAAACTAGCTTCTACAGGGTTTCATATTGTGAAAATCTACTTTGTATCGAATCAGGGAAGGGACATCTTACAAGTAGAGATCGCGGCATTGTTCCATCGGGGCTTGAGTTAACAGCAAAATATACGAACAGTATGTACGATGTCGGGACATTTGCGGCATGGGACTACGTCGTTTTGGCGATATCCCTGGGCATCTCGGCCGGCATCGGCATCTTCTACGGCTGCACGGGCACGAAGCAGTCGACGACAAAAGAATTCCTGCTCGCTGATCGCAACATGAGTCCGTTCCCGGTGGCGATGTCGTTGATTGCGAGTTTCATCTCGGCGATCACTGTTCTGGGAACGCCCTCAGAGGTGTATATCTACGGATCCATGTTCTGGCTCTTTTCGATCGCCTACATCGGATCGGGACTCGTAGCCACGCTCTTCATGCCGATATTTTTTCGTCTGGGTGTCACCAGTGCGAATGAGGTATGAAACGGTAGGGCTATCTGCATTTAGTTGATGCATTTTTTTCTCCAATACAAGAACATGATCAAGTTTCAATATATTACATTTCATTAGCCCATCCCGTGCATGTTGTTGGCTTTTATAACGCGCCCGCACAATACTAGCTGTCAAGTTCTTTATGTTTTTAAGACAAATCTGTTATCAGCTTTTAGCCAAATAGGGCAAATTCAGCCAATTTATCATTCTTTGATAAAGTTTGCAATATTTTTGTCAAAAAGCACTGACAAAAAAGTCATGATATTTTTTTTAGTTGCCGACAATTACGGTCTTGCACATCCAGGAGCGGATCCACCCGGCGGCAAGGGAGGGGCCGAAAAAGGGGCTCACTCCGTGCGAAAATTTGAAAACCGTGCCGGCCGATTTTCTGCTCAGTGGGGGGGGGGTAGTGAGCACAATTTTTTTTTTTTTTTGCCTCCGAAAATTGCAACTTTTTTCTTTAACCACCCCCCCCTTGGGCGCCAGGGGAGGGGCCCACCTTCTTTTTTTCTTCAAAAAAGGGTGATTTTACATGTTTTTTCCTAGGGGAGGGGCCCCCCTCCCTTGGATCCGCCACTGCGCACATCCTCATTTTAAACATGGACGCCGTTTAGGACCATGTATCTGAACTTAGCGTGTGAACAGTTCATCTGAACTTAGCGTCTTAACCGTGGTTACAATTTCAATGCAAGTGAGTGTGGCAACGTAAAGTATTTCCAGACTGTTTTTCTTTCATTTATCATTTCCTTCACAGAAACATAATGAACATATTATAAAATATATACCAGTTACAATTGTATGTAGAAAGGAGGCGAAATTCCCTAAAAGCACACGGCTTGTGGTGAAGTTGCCATATAACAAAACAGGCATATAATACATACAAATTAATTTACAATCATAATCTACATAAAATACCAATGAAAATTAAAAAATAGAGGAGAAGGAGAAAAGGATAAGAAATCAAACAAAACAATACTGAAAATGTATATACATGTATATACATGTGTGTATATATATATATATATATATATATATATAAATGGATTAGCTTCCAACTGCTTCACGCATCCGAAGAAACCAGTAATGTGATAAAATGAACCTCATTATCACCCTCCCCCGCACCTTCCACCTTCGGAATAAATGTCGGCAAAAATCCCTGAAAGCCGTCGGCAGTGTTGAACATTTATTGGTCAAAATAGAGGTAAAGCTGTGTAAATAACTTGAAAATCCAGTGTTGCGGTGGAAAAATAAGTACCTTGGAGGTGAGAATGATTGTTAAATGTAATTCTTCTTTTGTTATTGACTTTTTTCTCCTGTTTCAAAGTAGCTTTGTGCTTTAAAGCCCCACTGCACTACTTGTAGCTACTTGCTCCCTCTATATAGAAAACAATGTCTAAGCGGTGCCCGTTGGTCGCCCATGATCCTCTTTTTCTTCTGTTAATTGAGAGCTGAGTTGATGAAATAACCACCCATCAGTGACCAGCAGGGTGGTCTAATCCCTCCTGGCCAAACTAGTGCAGACGGGCTTTAAGAGGAAAACAAAAAATAGGAGCATTTTTTTTTTGTCGAATGTTTAAAGCTGCGGCTGTTTTACAGTTATAAATCTGCAGGGGTTAGAATAAACCTTACCATCAGAGGAATATAGGTGTTTTTTGACCAAGCATCAAAGTCCAACAATCTTTTTATTTTTTGTGATAAAGAGTTCACTGGTGGATCCAGAGTGCTTAGCCTGTTATTGCTGCGATCTGCTGGATATACAGACCTATGTAAATAGATTCCTAGCCTATATACATCGTGGGCCTGGTCATATTATGATAAGGCTTAGATTGAGAAATACATACATGTATAAGCTTACCTATACAAAGCTCCTACTTTGAACGTTTATCACGCATGTTAATGTTTCTATGAAACAGTCGAGATATTATACATTGTGAAGTTGCCAGTAACAACAATATGTCAACTCTTCTCCACCACTTTCAAATTGTCGATTGAAAAAAGCCCCTAACTGCAACTAGGAATATAATAATAAGTAGCAATGGCATGGCGTGGGTAGGGATAGTAAGAGGGCACCGGCATGGGGTGGTGGGAGCGATTACTCATTAGAGGGGTCGTAGCGGCTCCCCCAAAAAAAAAAAAAAATCTGATCTCTCTCTCTCTCTCTCTTTCTCTCTCTCTCTCTCTATCTCTCTCTCATTCTGTCTTTGTCCTCTTATTTTATTTCATTTTTTAACATTTTATTGTGGAACAGGGGCTATCATACGCCCATTAGCTACGTAATTGATCAATAATTTATCGCAAATGAATCGATGCAATACTATATAAACAATGGCTCTAACAATTAAAAAATAAGTGGCACAATTTAAATTCAGTAATCAAAACAAAAATACATATGATCGCTTATCTCGTATGAGAGGACTTTGTTTGGATTTGATTTGCCTTGTGATGAGATAAGGAAGGTTCAAGTAGCTTCACACGCCTAGATTAAGATATAGAAGGGTTTCTTTGAACCCTTGCTCGGGTACTCTACCTTAATGGGTTACAGCTCCTGCTCATCAGAGAAAATTAGTCTCTCTCTTTCAGACTCATTATTCAAACAAAAAAAATTTAAAAAAGCATGACATAGTGAATAGGAACTTTGCAATTCCGCCATTATACCAAAAAATGTTTATTTATAATTTTAACTTGAATGCATCAACACATTTTCCGACTTCATCTTGGTCCAGGATGAAAGCGAAGTAGTTTTAAATTACTCCGGTAAATAGTAAAATTATAGAGATTACTCGAGAATAGGCTAAGCTACAAAGTATTATTATTTATACTTCTGAGATTATGATAATGAGTGCATCCAGTCCTTCAAAACGAATCCAAGCCATGAAAAGACACTTCCGTAACTTCACAGCTAGAAGACAAAACGAATATACCTTGGACATCTTTGGACGAATTACTGACACTCCAGAACTGCTTACGAGTAAAATCTCCTGCCATTCATGTGTCCATATTCGATGATGGTGACTAAGACAATGATCGGATCTGATAGGCCTATAGACTTTTGAGAGACTCATTGCCTAATTATTCGGCAAAGAATCTTAGACTTCATCTGCGCAGGCAAATCTATCATTGATGCTTTCAAGTTGGTGGATATTTCTTATTTCTATTTCTTAACTGTTATCGCTTCAAAGATGATACAGTCATTTCATTGAAGGGCTGCCGACCAGTTTATGTTTTTTCTCTACGTACTTAACTTCTTATTAAATGAGAGTCTTTCAAGGAATTCTAGAAAACGCTAGAATTGCTGAAGAGTTAGTGAGCACAACAAGACGAAAGAATGGAGTACTATGACGTAGGGATCTTCACCGGTGCAGACTATGCAGTCTTCAGTGTTTGTCTGGCCTTTTCTGCTTCCATCGGTCTCTACTTTGGCTGCACCGGGGGGAAACAAAGCACCAACAAGGAATTCCTTCTGGCTGACAGGAACATGCACCCAATGCCAGTGGCCCTGTCCTTGATCGCTAGCTTCATATCAGCCATAACGGTACTTGGTACCCCAGCAGAAATTTACCTCTATGGCTCTATGTTCTGGCTGTTTGGGTTTGCATACATAGGGGCTGGGCTTGTAACGATGTTGTTCATGCCAATTTTCTTCCGACTCAATATTACAAGTGCAAACGAGGTAGGTATATGAAGAACTGTCGAAAGGCTATAAGGCATTACAATTTCGCCATGTCTTCACCAGGGGTGTAGCCATAGGATGGAAAATGTAAAACCCCTTCCTAATCAATATAACCATCCATGATACAACCCAGGTTTTTATCAGCATTGCCGGATTTTGTAAATGATGGTAATTGTCAAAAAAAATGTTTGATTTTGGCATGTTATGGTAGTTTGATTTTTTGCTAAATTTAAGAATCGGAAGACATTTTTTACCCATACATGTATTACCATTATTGGCAAATTTTGAAGCTTGCAAATAATCGAATGATCCTGATAATGCAGTACAAACCCGGAATTTTTAGGGTGTAGAAGTGTATGATGGATTTCAACGGATCTTTTCCATACAAGCAAATATTTCAAAATAATTACACCCTTTGGTTTCTTGCAAAGGTTCATGTTTACTTACCAGGAGGGTAATTGTTCTAAGATCATCCGATAGTCGCATGGTAGTTCTAAGGTAACCTACTGATGTTGGAACAGTAGTAATCTGACATTCATCTTGTCTTCCCTTTATTTTGTTTACCCTCCGACAGGCCATTGTACTTTTAAACTATCCTATGGGTTAGTTGTCCGGGGTTAGTTGTCCGAGGGTAGTTGTCCTAGGGGGTAGTTGTCCGGGGGTAGTTGTCAGGGTAGTTGTCTTAGAGGTAGTTGTCCGGGGTAGTTGTCCGGGGTAGTTGTCATAGGGGGTAGTTGTCTGGGGGTAGTTGTCCGGGGGTAGTTGTCCCGGGGGTAGTCGTCCTAGAGGGTGGTTTCCCTGGGGGTAGTTGACTGGGGTGGTTATCCGGGGGGGTAGATGTCCAGGGGGTTGGTGTCCGGATACGATATAATTGATTACTTCGTTAAAGGACAAGTCCACTCCAAAAATAACTTACTTTCAATAGAAGCAGAAAAATCATACAAACCAATCAAAAAAGTTTGGGCAAAATCGGATAACTAATAAGAAAGTTATGAATTTTTAATGACATGAAAAACTTTGAAAATCACAAGACAAATTGGCAACTCATTCATGAATCTGTGACGTCATGTCCTCACTATCCATCAATTATTTTCTTTATATTGATAATATAAATTTCCTATTTTCTCCCTAAGAATCTTATTTCTTTACACCAGCATCCAAGTTAGATTGATAGTAATATGTTTTTGTGTGGATGCACTAATATAGAGTATTTTTTCCAGTTAAATCATGATAAATTTTAATTTTGATAAACTATTTATATAAACATCAATAATTATGAATATACAATAGCGCCGGCTATCTAGAAATTCTATTCCGAGGCGCATTTATTATTACCCGGCTTTAGCCTAGCTGCCATTACAGCGCTCTAGCATTTCAAGGAATTAATTCCTGCCAGGTACCCATTTACCTCACCTGGGTCGAGTGTGGCAATTGAAGATTAATGCCTTGCCAAAGACATTAGTGCCGTATCGGGGATCGAACCACGACCTTTGAATTTCAAGTCAAGTGCTTAAACCACTCGACTACGACACTTCTATAAAATATTCAGAAAAAAGTCTCAATTTTTGAAAGTTCATGAGGCTTCAGTCGTGTCAATACCTTATCACGGAGCTAGAGTCGAGATGGTTTGATATGTTGATATTCTATATTTAGCCTATGCACAATGTATACTTTTGTAGTTTGCTTTAGAAATGATTTTGTTGTGTCGAACCATATTATTTAACCGTTACAATGATAAAAAGGTTCAAACAATGTTCATATTCCCAAAGTCGTATTTCATGTATCTAAGGACTAGTTTGATCGAATTTTACGTTGGAATTCGAGTTCAAGCTCAAAGTGTATGTGTTATTGTGTATGACATCAGACCCGAAAATGTCTTATGATTTTTGCCGACTAGTGGTTATTCTGTATAATCACTGCAGTCCTGTATCTGAAACGCGTCTGCAACCAGAAATGGTTTATTTACATCGATCAGTCCAAATTCCACCACGCCCACCCGCGCACCCACACAACACCCACCTCATCACACACACATACACACACGCGCACACACACATAACACCACATGCAGACCGGTATGAAAAAAAAGGAGACGCTCTACATTCTGGAGAGGGGAGGGGAACAGGAGGACAGATAGACTGGCAGTGCATTGAAAATCACGAGTTCCTTTCTTTTGGTGAATAATATACGTTAATACATTAAACCCATTCCCCCGTAACAAAAAAATCGCGCCAAACAACATATTCGTAACAAACCCTGCCGATAAGAATTTCGTAGTTTGATCACGTCCTCATTTCAATTCAGTATGGATAGAGAATCGGATGCAAATAATAAGACCATGTTTAGCGTATTATGTCAGCTGCAGGAATTAAGTATGCAGCATCATGTAAACGAAGGGAGATACTTTTTGTTCGGATGACTTCTTGAACTTACTATCCGATTCCATCATTTGTTTAATGTGTACAAACCTCTTATATAGCTTTTCTTTCTTACAGGCTAGTCTAAAGGTCACGTAGTCTCAATTGATCCTGCCCTTCCTATTCATACAAAGAAAAGAGTAAACAAGTACATATAACTACCATATGAATTACATGTAAGAAAATCGCTACTGCTAATCGCATGTTGTTAATGAAACTCTTAATAGGGAAACTAAGGTTTATCATAAGAGAGAGGTGTCATATTTTTAAAGGTCAGACACGGACAGGAAGCCAAAAAGAGTTTCACGTTATTTTCTTTTAGGTGGTTGCAGAAGGAATGATGAGGAACAAGAAGATATACATGATGTGAGGGCTTTGATAATTTTTAGGAATGTTTAAAATCCTGGGCTTGGTGAATTTGCAAAGGTTTGTTGCATATTTGTTATCCTAAAGATGGAGAAATCGATAAATTTAGTATTCGTTCATTTTTACTGTAAACAACCCCTCCACGACAAACACCCCCCTATCTCTCTCTCTCTCTATCTATATATGTGTCGTTTAAAATGTTTCACGTTCACCCGTTGGGAGAGAGGAGGAGGATTTGAAATTCTATAAATGTGAAAGCACTTCTGCAATATTTAGTTTAAGATGTGATGGTTCTTCTCTTCAATTTTTTTTATTTTGTAAGCAAAAATATAATCTGGTTTCAATGGGTTACAGATGACATTGAAGAGGTTCAGATTTCGAACCCTTGTCTGATGGGTATGTTCTCAGACAATACACCTTATGTATTTCTTCTTCTCTAGACCCAGGTTATCATACCTGTACCTCATGTGATTTGCTCCTAAATGTATTAATCCATACCTCAGTCACACCGCCAAACCGACTCCAAATCGAATCCAAACTGATAGCTTCTTTTCCTTTAGGGATAATAACCTTTTGTTTCGGTCTGATGTCGGTCTGGTTGGTGTAAGTGAGAATTAACACGAAATTTACTGAAATAAACATTCATCCTTCATTGCAATACAGATGTAACGCGATGGCATGTGATTTATAATTATATTTCTCTTTTCTCCTTTATTTCAGTATCTTGAGCTGCGATTCAATAAGGCGGCACGTATTCTTGGAACTCTGGTATTCTTCGCCCAGATGGTAATAATTTCATTTTTTCTATGTACTGATACTGCCAAGCTCAACTTTGTTTTATGATAACGTTTCACAATAACTACCGCAATTGTGAACGGCTTTCTTCGAATGATCGGGTCATCGCGTCGGGTCGGGTGGTCACGTTACCCGACCTTTTGTGTAAGCATGCCCCTTTATTCACGAAATTGTTGGGGTAACGTTTGTGAAATAAACCCCTCTCATCTACAAATGTTCTGGTACAATTTACACGACACTATGTGAAAACCCTAAAATGTCACATCATCTTCCGTTTTCGTTTCACGAAAGGCCGTGTAACGCGACCACCGGACCGGACGCATCGACCCCATGGTTGGAAGTAAGCCAGTGTGAACGCAGAGATCCGAATTTACGAGAGAATTTGAATTTAAATCATGGTTTAAACCATGATTAGAACCTCAGTAATTCACATGATTAAGTAATATTAAGAGGAGACACGATGGCTCAGTGGTAGAGCAGTGGTCTCATAACCGGGAGGTTTCGGGTTCGGAACCAAGTCACTTATATGGAGTGGTCAAGTGTGACATCATCAAAAAGCTATTTTTAAAGTGTCCAAATTTGAACTTCATTTTCTCGTAAGAGCATCAAAAATGATGTCCAACTATTGAAAACCAATTGAATATGTTAATTATTGGCTGAGATATGCCCATCCATCCGAATGAATTTATTTGAATAGGAAATCACTGTTAGTTTGCTCTGGTTCATAACATTACGAACCAGAGCAAAATAACATTGATTTCCTATTGAAATCTATCGGTACTTCGGTACTCTATAGTGCCCTTTGGTAATGCATTAATCCTCATTGCCATGTCCCTCGGAGGACTTAAATCCGTCGGTCCCTTGGTTGCTTACTTAGAAGCATACAAGTAAAACAACCATCAAACCAAACCATAGATTAGCATATATTAAAGAGCTTGATTCCAAAAGGAGCTAAATCCATATTTTATCAAAATTGAGTTTTTTGTCTTAAAATAATGATTTCCTACATGGGGACAAAATACACTATATCACATTCTAAAATTTCACCAGGAAGTATGAACATTTTTGTGGATTTAGCTCCTTTTGGAATGAAACATGGATTTAGCTCATTTTGGAATGAAACTCGGATATGTTGTTTACTTTCTTTTCATAGAGGTGTCGTGGACGAGTGGATATGTCATCGGACTGTGGATCACAAGGTCCGCGGTTCAAGTCCCACCGCGGCACTAATGTCCTTTGGCAAGACATTGATCTACATTTGCCACTCTCCACCCAGGTGTTAAATGGGTACCCGGTAGGATGCGAAAGCTAATGTGCTTAGATTAGCAAGTGTGCGCTTGTAAAAATGACGCCTGGCTGGAATGCTCCCCAGGGAGTGGAGAATGTGCATACATTGTGTGCGGGTAAGCCTGAATCCGATGACCGGGGTAATAATATATATATCTGTAAAGCGCTTTGAGAGGGCCTTCGGTCCTGAAAAGCGCTATATAAGAACTAACTATTATTATTATTATTAAAAGGTATTTTTAGTTGTGATTTCACTATTACTATTTAAAAGGAATGGTTTGCTACTAATTTTAATGAATTTCAGTGATTTTATTGAGATAAATATGACAAATTTTCGGTACAAAATCATGTTTCATTCCAAAAGGAGCTAAATCCAGGAAAAATAAAACTCTAAAAATTTAGTAAAAATAAGAAATAACTGGTAGATTTTTTCTAATCATATATTATTGATCCAGGGTGACACCTTTATATAACAACATCAAGGTACATTGCTTAAGGGAACGTGGAGAAATTAAAAAAGGCGATTTACTCAGAAGTACCCAAAGTGGATTTAGCTCCTTTTGGAATGAAACTCTTTATATGTAAACAAGATTAAATATCTTGCCTTTTTTATTTCGAGTATTAAAATTCCTAAGTTTGCGATTTCACCACGTTGATAGTCCTGAAAAGGACTGTTGGGTTTTTGAAAGTGAAAAGAAAAGAAAGGGAGTGAGAGAGAGGAATTTTTCGGTTTCGTCCTATGGAGGACTACTTGGTATTGTATGGATAGAGGGAGAGAAATTAAGAGAGGTATTATTTCGTGAGAGGAGTCCTGAAAAGGACGGGTGAACAAGGTTACGAATGCGAAGATCTATATACACACCACTTTGGTTATCCTAAAGTTCTCACATAATCTAGAATAATGTAATGAAGTTATTTTGGTTCGGTCTCGGTCAGTGTGGCAGGGACGTAAGACGATGTTAGATCATTTCATAATAATTATGTTCCATGACTAGAATCCAATTTGACTCCTAGCAAAAGTGTAAATCTTGCTACACTGATGATTCTTAAATATTCAAGTTACCCCCATGCTATCGTTTCGTTAACCCTTAGCTTTTATTATGTGCACCCAAAAACTTATAACACGATGTAGCAAAACTGCTTACATTGCATAGCTATTAAAATTTCTCTTCATCTCTTAGATTACCATAAATCATTAATAATGTTGTACCATAAATTGTTGGAGACATAGACTTTAATGAGGACCGCAAGGTAGTGTTGAAAACACACAAACAAGAAATGGAATGAAATTAAACTCGGTTAAGCTTTTGCTTATTTCCTGCTCAAAGTTCACGTTTCTAAGTGTACAAGAGAGTAAATATGATCAAGGGTTTGGTCATGATCTTCAAGTGTATTTACACGCCTGTGATGTTTACTACTTTCTGTGGCGTTTTTAACGAGATCGTAATACTTAATGTAGAAGGAGGTGTACTTCAACGTGATATTTACAAATACTCACTTGAATGTACTAAACCTAATGATCGCGGTCGGTTCATCTTATCTACAATCAGAACAGTAAATCATATATTGTAAGCGATGGAATGCATGCGTAAATTACTTGTAGATATTTTTAAAAAAAACATGTCACGTATTAAGGTACATCGTTTATTTTAACAAGTTCTCCTCAAAAATACCATTACTGCAGTTAATTGTCGGAGTAACAGAAAGTAGGCCTACGTGTATAGCCCTAGGGTACAAAATGAAAGCTGGTTTTTATTTTATCATCTTGAGCAACCGTGTAAATATATTTGTTTTCCAACTTGTATAAAGAGAAATAGTATGCAATTAATGATAATTTTGAGTACTCGTCATGTGATTCTTTTATGATTTATTGGGAATGGTTGTTAATGTAGAAATTGTTTGTCTTGTAAGCTTTTAAAAATGATAACGAACTGACTCAACCTGACCGAATATCCCTAGCAGTGAAAAGCAGTAAACACACATATATTTAGGTGAATGGGATTCTGTATTTGGTCCTGAGTATTAAACTGCTAATATAATATCTAAAGAGCAATGCATGTAACATTTCAAGAATGATAGTCTTCCACATGTGAATAAAAATAGTGAAAAAGGGTTACACTTTTCATCATAACCTTAAATTAATCATCTATTTCAATGCTTATCACTATATCAGAATTGTCAAAACTAGCTGCGGACACATTGCGTCAGTGGGGTCATAGTGCACGCTTCTTCTTCTATTTTAATAGTCCTTTTTGACACTGGTTTGAAATTGAAACACCCACGTTGCGATTTGACAGACCTTTAGACATTGGGTTGTGTCCGAAGCACGAACAATCATGAAGCCACTATTCATAAAAGCTTATCAAGTTCATTCCAGATAAGTAGGTCTCCTTTATTAATCCACTTGTTTATGAAGCTGGGCATCGTTTCACGAAACCGTCATAAGTACAACTTCGCCGACATCCCACTGAAACGCGTGTATTTAGTTTAACACGCCTGTTTCATGGGATGTCGGTGAACTTCAGCTTATGACGATTTCGTGTAACGCTGCCCATGGCCCCATTTCACAAAACTTGTCTTCAGTGACAAATGACAGTTTTTGTTATAAGCTAGTGAAATCCTTGCTTCTGATTGGTTATCAGCAGATTTGTCGTTGATTTTTGTCATTTGTCATTGAAAAAAGGCTTTGTGAAACAGGTCTCAGGTGTCGTCTTCTTCGTCCTGCACAAATTAGACTCCTTTTATACAGGGACTTCATAAAGGGACGCTAACACAAATTAGACTCCTTTTATACAGGGACTTCATAAAGGGACGCTAACACAAATTAGACTCCTTTTATACAGGGACTTCATAAAGGGACGCTAACACAAATTAGACTCCTTTTATACAGGGACTTCTTCATAAAGGGACGCTAACACAAATTACTATGATTCTGTAACTACAAATGAAGACACGAAAATAATGTCTTCACGAAATTTCTTTGTCAGATTCATTTTCTTATCTCAGTCATTTCTTTTGAGGATCAACTTCGTTTCAGATTTACATGACATTTATGAGTGTATGAATTTTTTTACCCCATTACGTCATGTATATTAATATCCAATATTAAAGTAGCTTTTTATGTTAAAAGTGTGATAGTGGCGTAAAAAGAGAAACAGGACGCGTACAAACAAATGTAGGTGGTTTCAATACAAGGCAAAGAGAACACTTATGTAAAAAAATAATAATAATAATAATAATCTAGCCTATGTGATATCTGTAAGATCCCAGATACAACTAACCACCTTCTCCTGCATGGCTTGTAAGAAGGTTTCGCTTTTTTGGAAGATTGTATCCAAATTAATCGATACTTTGTTTAATTTAAGAATCTTTTTGAACGAAAAATTCTTTTAATAGGTTATGAAATAGAGAGAAGAGAAATGAATCTTGTCAATCTTATTTTAAACTTTGCTCAGTATAATATCTATAGAAACTATATTAGATAATGTTATTGGAAGTGATAAGCACAGATACATGCTCTATATTTGATAAAAGAATTAAAGGTAGAAATTCGCACCTATCTCGATATGAAATGTTATCAAAATAAATTCGATACAAACGAAGTAACAAACATTTTAGTTAATGATTATGTCACATTAGTTTCATGTTTTGTATTATATATGATATGTTACAATTGCATGAATTCTGTATATAAACATTGTTGTAAAAAGCTGTTATTTTATGATATGAACAAATAAAGTCCCTCGAAAGAGGATAAATAGAAGGAAAAAATGAATTACTATTTTAACCCCATTACGTCATTTTTTACATGAATTCATTTCTTAGCTTAATATCCAATATTAAAGTAGCTTTTTATGTTATAAGTATGAGAGTGACGTACGAAGAGAAACAGGACGCGGACAAAAAATTTAGGGGGTTTATTACAAGGCAAAAGGAACACTTATGTAAACATTTCATGAGCAATGTTACGAAAACAAATATGTTTAGACGATGCAACGCCTAATTTTACACTCATAATGAGTAATATTTGATATCTTTATGTGTTTGGATGAGAAAGTAAATAGAATTAAGAACGTGTCAAGATTTTTATTTACTTTGTATTTCTCTTATCTACATTACTGCTGTGGTGTTTTTAAATGTGATTTCATTTCAGAATAATCTACAATATACTTTTGCGCGACAATTTCTAATCATTAACATGATAAAGAAATGTTACTTACATTTCACATTTATTTACGTACTTACCATGCTTAGGTTTGCATGTATTCGTGAAATCTGTATCTTACTTATTTATATTACTGAATTCCTTCTCATAGTTACACACTATATGCCGTTTTCATCTCTTTTAGTGTATGTGAATGTACCATGCCTATACACATACATGCTTCCAGCACCAGAAGCGTACACATTTCCTATTTGAAAGTTTTGGATCAACCAGTGCTGCGAGCTGTGTTTACTTCTAATTATTATTGTTTTCTTCTTCTTCTTCGTCGTCGTCTTCTTCTTCTTCCTCTTCTTCTTCTTCTTCTTCTTCTTCTTCTTCTTCTTCTTCTTCTTCTTCTTCTTCCTTCCTTCCTCCTCATGACTGTTGACATAAAATTATAAACATAACTGATTTTACAAAAAAAAACGGGTATATCACGTCATTGGGTGGGGAAAGGCAAATGTAACATTTATGTACATGATTCATAAGAAAACAAATACATTTAGAAGACTCGCTCTTTTACGGTCATAATGAGCGATATGATTGAACGTGCAAAAAGACAGTTAACAGAATTGAATAGTTCTTTGATATTCCATGTATTGTATGTTATCTAAATAGCTTCTAAAGTGTTCTCATTATTTGATTTTACTAGAGATAAAATTTATGTTTGACGTGGCATGTTTTTATTAGGAGGGTGTCTACCTTCATAACAGAATTTGAAATCCGGGTCTTAGAAAGCTTTTATCTTTAGTGAAAAGAACTTTTTTTTTCTAAGGGAAATTAGATTTTAAAATGCCTTTATCATCGTCGTTTCCTTCCTGATCTCCGTCCTGATCTCCGTCCTGATCTTCGACGTCATCAAGAATTCCCAAGACGAGTGTTTCGGGAATCGAACTTGAGCCGCCGAATTATGACACCGACGACAGACTACTACACCACTGGTTAGCAAAGCGCCCTCATTGGCGGGGACCCACGCTTCACCTCCTGTACCCGACTGGCATGAATACAAAATCAATCATTTCTTTAAATGTTTGTGTCCCTTTTTTTATATTGCAGATTCTCTACCTTGGTATTGTCATCTATGCTCCAGCACTCGCACTCAACCAAGGTATGCTTCCGGGTCGGTTCAAACCTTAGAAAAGATTGATGATAAATCAATTTAGAGATCACATCTTTTCAATTCCACTAATTAGATATTTTTATTCCTATACACGATATTTTTATTCCTATACACGATATTTTAGCTAACATCAATCAACTCTCTTCAATAATAAGATAAAACCACGAAATTAATGAAAATTATGGGCTTTCATTTGAGATTATGTATACATATTCGGAATCAATGTCGAACAGTAGATTTATTGTCTAAAAACGTAAGGTTCAAGATTGATAATATATACTGGAAGGTTTTTAAAAATTGAGGAAGATTATTCGACTTCTTCGTACTTTTCTTGTTTACTCGTGTGATTAATCCATTGTGTAAAAAAAATAAGAAGAAGATGTCACTTTCTTAAAGTGACTTTGTAACATTGTTAAGATGAGATAAAGTGGTGCTAAGGTAGTGACTTCAATGCTCGATGTACAATTAAAGATAATCTGAAAATTTGAGTGAACACGGACCATTATTAATGATACAAATTGGGAAAAACTGATCTGATCGATTTCTTAATTCTCCCAACTATATTATTACAATTTAATTACATTGTAGGTGAATGTAAATCGCCACAAAGCAATAAATTGACTCTACATACCATTCCAGACATTTAAGTGTTGACAGAATTTTTATTGCCTGTTTTATGTCTTTTTCTCATGGAAAAACGGTTGGGAAAATTCAAAAATGGTTGGGAGAATTTACTGTTGATCACTGTTAGAGGGTGTTGACCAGTGTCGCCTTCTTAGAAAACCATTAATATCTTTGTGGTTTGAGAATTTTTTCAGGATTTTTTGCATGTTAGAGGGTTAGTACATTAAAAGGAAGAAAATAAGTAACATTTCGTACCAAAATTACGCAATTTTTTAATCAACCTTCAACAATGTTACCAAGTCACTTTAAGAGAAATTTCTTTTACACAGCCCATATACACGAATATTTATATTTGGAAGAATTGGAAAAACAAAACTAAATGCAATTATAAATAAAAACCATTCATTAAATTAGAAGTGGTTTGAGTTTTACGACCAACTTTCCAACGAAATTGTCTCCACATCACTGATGTCAACATTAAGTTTTCTCAGATTTTTCCTCAAACCTTTCGAAATGATGCTTGTCTGCTTCGAGTTTAATAGGCCAACTTTGCTTAAAGGTTCAACTCCCTTTTGATAATAATTCTACAGTCAAACCTGTCTATAGCGACCGCCCAAGGGAAATACACAAAGTGGTCTTTGTAGACAGGTTCCTTCAGTACATGTTTCAATGAGAAACCATTTTCAAGGGAAACAAAAAATGTGATCTTTGTAGACAGGTGGTCTTTGTAGACAGGTGGTCACTAAAGCAGGTTTGACTGTATATTGCTTTGCAACTTTTTTGTTTCTTTTGTTTCTCCTTCCTTTGTCAGTTACCGGTTTGAATCTATGGGGCTCCGTCTTTGCCATAGGGATTGTCTGCACCTTCTACACAACTATCGTAAGAAACATCATTATTTCCTTTCATCCTCCTATTCAGAGGCATATATACAGGGTCACAAAGGTTTGGCAATACTGAAAGGGAAAATATTTGTTATTCCTTTATATTTGTATTCTACTTTCATTCAGCTTTCCATTGATATAAAGTTGTATTTTCATCGGATAGGGTCTTTTAACCGAATAGCCGAATTATCGCTTTTTCACAGCCAAACAGACTCATTACCGACTCCAACCCGGGTTAATATTTTGCTCGGTCTGGTGTCAGTCTGGTGTGTGTCTGATGTCGGTCTAGTGTCGGGCTGATGTGGGTCTAGTGTGGGTCTGATATCAATCTGGTGTCAGTCTGGTTTCAGTCTGATGTGGATCTGGTGTCGGACTGGTGTGGGTCTGGTGTGGGTCTGGTGTGGGTCTGGTGTGGGTCTGGTGTGGGTCTAGTGTGGGTCAGGTGTGGGTCTGGTGTCGAATCTGGTGTCAGTCTGATGTGGGTCTGGTGTCCGACTGGTGTACGTGTGATACCAGTCTGGTGTCGGTCTCGTCGGTGTGACTAAGGTAAAAAGGTTAAGTGAATAAAAGATGAATAATTATATTTTACACTTTAGGGCGGGATGAAAGCTGTGCTGTGGACCGATGCTTTCCAGGTGATGGTTATGATGTCTGGTTTCTTAGCCGTTATCATCAAAGGCTCTATGAACATTGGTGGGTTGGACAAGGCTTGGCAGATATGCGAAGAGAATGGCAGGATCGATTTCTGGAAGTAAGCAAATCGACATTAATTTATATTTTGCTTTTATTTCATTGTGTCCATGGCTCTGGTCCACAGTACAATAGTATTTTGATAAATCTTTGCATTCCGTCCAGATATCTACGCTCCCAAAACTCCGCATTTCTTGTTCTTCCTAAGCTCAGTAGCCGCGACTGCAGAGGTCGCTTCTGAATTCGCGGGCCTCGTAAAAGTTCACTACCTTAGACATTCTACGTGTGCGGAAACTATGACCACGTACGCGTATATTATGCGCCATGTCACAACTGTCTCTGTCAGTACGTTATGGGCCTATGGCCGTGGTAATTTTCGTTTTGTTTTGTTTTTGTTTTATTTCTCTTACCTTAGCTTTGATCCTGATCCAACTGTCCGTCACACATTCTGGACAATAGTAGTGGGCGGGACCTTTACATGGGGGAGTACCTATGGTGTCAACCAATCACAGGTCCAGAGGTATCTCACGTGTGGCAAGGAGAAGACTGCTCAGCTGTAAGTAACATCCTACCAAACGACATCTGCCTTTGCTATTTTTCTAGCAATATCTCAACCTTTCAATTATCTTATCTTTGCATGTATTGTTGTTCTATCTCCTAACAACCCATTAGTACAGAAACATTATTTTTCAGAAAATGTTTTCATCCAATATCCTTCACCCTCATAAGTGTCTCATCAATGTCTCTTTTGTTTTTGAGGGCTTCTATAATTCACTTGTCTCCGTATCCTATCTTTTTTAATACGTTCATTCATTGTGGCACGATCGGAAACTTTCGAGAAATCAATTAAGGACAATTCCAACTAATAATAATATGTCAATTTATATTGCGAAGCTACTATATGAATATACTCTACTGCGCTCAATACAAAGTATCACATTATTACCCCGGCTGTAGCTGAGCCGCCATCATAAGGCGCTAAAGCATTCAAAGAATTTCTTCCTACCGGGTACCCATTTACTTCACCTGGGTGGAACATGGCAAATGTAGATTAATGGCATGCCAAAGGATATTAGTGACCCGGCGGGACTTGAACCGCGAACCATGTGATTCACAGTCCGGTGATGTATACACTAGACCACGACACCTCTACCCTATTGTATATCTCATAGAAATCACTTTCGGATTACGTAATGTTCGTACATTTCTAGAGACTACAGATAAAGACACTGCTATTGACATAGGCCGTTTCAGGACAATTACCCCCTGGACAATCACCCCTCGGAAATTACCCCCCGGAAGACCACCCCAAGGACAATAACCCCGGAAATTTACCCCCCAAGGACAACCACCCCCGAGGACAATTACCCCCGAAAATTACTCCCCTATTCATTCAAGTGGAAGTCCACCCTCATAATAAGTTGGTTTTAATAAAAGCAGAATTTTCGGGGGTAATTGTCCTAGGAGGGGGTTAATTGTCCTCCGGGGATGGTTGTTCTCGGGATTAAATTTTCCGAAGGGTAATTTTCCGGGGGGTAATTGTCCTTGGGGGGTAATTGTCCCGCTATTAATTGTCCGGGGGTGATTTTCCAGGAGGTAATTGTCATGGAACCGACATAGGCAATTTTTGTAATGTAATCAAATTCAAGCCATAATGTTTGTCCTACCTAGCATCAATTAATGTATGCAGTTCGCATTCGGACTATTGCAGTACAATTATTCGTAACGGGTGAATGAAATAATTTGTAACGAGGCACTTAAAAAAGATTTGTGCATTGAATTTGATAACATTACGAATATAGCCTATTGCCTCAGGTTGATTTTGCAGTCGTGTTCCTCTCGTAAATCTCTTTTCGTTGTGCCTTTTTTTTTTCTTTTCTTTTTTTCTTTTTCTTTTTTAATACTTTTTTCACTTTGTTTCTGTATTCTTTGTTTTTTGTTACTTTCGTTTTTACATGAGTTTGACTTGAGTTTTAGTTTGAACTTAAGTTTATTTTATACACGGTTGCAAGTCTGCCATCAGCCGAGAGCTGCTACCTTTCAGCAAGGCCGTGGTATAATCTAACATACCTATGAATAAAACATTTCAATGGAATATATTACATATAGATAGAGAAAGACATGGAAATGTAAAAGAAAACAAATGTACAAGTTTAGATATTATTTCTTTTAAAGCATTTAAGAAAAATAAATGGATGAGAATTTCGACAATAAAAGAAGTATAGTATGACACACAGAACAGGGGATGCAATTTTCAACTTTAAACAAAATATAAGAACCAAATACATAACGTAATATACAATACATTTAAATATGAAGGAAATTGATATTGACATTTTCTCTTCCCGTTTTCTCTTTCCACCTTGTGTAGAGCTCTGTTCATGGCGGTGATTGGGATGGTGATCGTGGTATCTGCTGCCTGCCTGTCAGGGTTAGTCATGTACGCTAACTTCGTGGAATGTGACCCCTTTACAATGGGTTATGTCACCTCATCAGATCAGGTAATATTAAAGACTGAAGTGAATCATAATATATATCTTATGAGGCGGAGGATGAGGGGGGCTGCAGCCCCTCCTCCTCGCCCCCCATCGCCTGGAAAGTGGAAAATGGAACACATATTGTTATGCAAAAATAATAGATGTGATTTAAATGTCTTAATTTTCTCTGATGGTTATCAATGTTATGTACATGATGTATTGCTTCTCAAATGACGTGACCACTACATTATTGGTAGCTAAGAGTACCTAGAGTGCTGGGCGCCGTTTCACGAAACCGTCATAAGTAAAAGTTCATCGACATCCGATTGAATCACGTGTTTAATTAATACACGCGTTATAATGAGTTGTCAGCGTAATTGTATGGTTTCGTGAAACGATGCCCTGGATATGAGTGTAAGAAGAAGATCAATTCTAACTACCATTGTCAACACAATTAAAAGCACAACAACACATGATCGCATTGACTTCCGAAATATCAACCTTCGAGCAATTTCGATTAACTTGTGCGCTACCTTTACAAAAATTACAATGACATATTCCGTAATCCGAACCTGATTTCTAACGGCAATACAATAGAGTACCGAAGTGTGACGTCATACTGCCAAAGTTGTCAAGAATGCTGGTTCCAATCAATTTTGTGCTAAACAATGGCGTGGTGATCACACCAGCGCCAAACACTGAATTCGCCCTGCTCCAGCCCGTTGCTTGAATGATTTCGCTTTGAACCTCCTGTGCAGGCTCTGTTGTTTGGAACCAGTAACCTGGACGACGAGCGGATATTACGTCTTGAAAGCATTTGCATTCATGTCACTTGAAACGTGCTGATATTATCACTTCTCATTTCAAACAAATGTTCAGCTAAGAACAGTCATCTATTTCTCTCTTCTTTCATTCGTTGTAGCTGATGCCTTACTTTGTGATGTACCTGTTTGGAAGCATGCCGGGTTTACCTGGTTTGTTTACGTCAGCCGTCTTCAGCGCAGCGTTAAGGTAACGATGCGTCAGTGATGTTGCGTTAATACGTACTCCAATCAAGCATTTAAAGGCAATTAGTGAATGTGTCAGTGATCTTTGGCAGTGCATACATTCTTCATTTTGCATTTATTTGTTGTACAATATCACTCTGACACAGCGCGTCAAATTTTCAATTATACATGCACCCTAAATATATTTGTTGCAATTACTTTTATATAAAACCCGGTATGAAACAAATCTGCTCCGTCATCAATAACTAAAAGAGAAAGTTTATGAAATTTGCTGTACAGAGCAAATTGGAGAGGGTCTCGCAAGGTACGTCACAGTGTTGGCAGTTCGTGTTTCACTGATGACAACTTTAAAAATTCATAACCTTCCTATTTTTAATCGGATTTCGCTCAAACTTTCACTTATTTGTTTATCACATTTTCCATTTTAATTAATACCAGCTAATGACTAGGGTGGACTTCCCCTTTAATGATTGATTATTGATTTATAATTATGTTTGCCTTAGTACCGTATCATCTGGTCTTAACTCTCTGGCTGCCGTCACTGCTGAAGACATCGTAAAAACAATCTGGCCGAATATAGAAGAGAAGAAATATACTCTCGTCACCAAGGGTTTGGGTACGTATTATGATAAAGGAAGATATAAGCATAGCTCTTACAGCCGACACAAAGGTGTGATTGTCACACAGCTCGTCACGTGATATATATTCTTTCAGAGGGGCTCAGATGATTGAGAATGCAGATTAAAAATCTGTGTCAATGCGTCACCAAATCAATTTCATAGCTCTCTCCCATAGCGAGATCGCAAAGACTTTCGACAAAACAAACAATCTACATGTATTTATGTACCATCGTACAACCACACGGTACAAGGGTCTGAAAATCAGACTATTTTCTACGCATACTTTAAGGAGCGCGTTCCGAAAATTCCTAATGGTCGATATAATTCCACATAGAGGCAATTACCAGTTCTAATCTTTTAAGAGGAGTTTTTAGTTGGTATTATCTCTTGTTTACCATAGGATTTACACAAGAATATGTTTAGCCTGCAAAAGGGACACACCACCTTTAAAGAGAAGGTTGAGTTCAGTGAAGAGGTGAAATATAATTTGTGAGCGTTATCATTGTATTATGCTAGTGTGGAACAACATCAGAGAAAAAATGTTCCCTGAAAAGCATGGCTCTTAAAATCCCTTAATATTCTACATATGGCATGTAGCATCATAACAATCGGGACGGATTTTTATGCCACATGTTCGTGTAGTCCCATATGCATCTGTCTGTGTGTAGTGCTTGTAACTTTACCAAGACTGGGCCAAATTTCTTATCATTTTGATGATTCCAGAACCTTGCAGTACACACCAATACTTATATGCTAGATGATCAACCTTTTCTGATCGATTCCACAACGTTTCTTTCACAATGCAATCCCGTGACCAGAACTCAACTTTATCTTTAAGTAATCCGAGCATGATTCCTACGAGATATACTAAACTGTACTGAAAGCACCCTTGAGATGATTTCTCGGGAATCTTTGTTCAACGCTTATTATGAGATTGTTATTATGCTTCATGCAGCCAGCGGAACATATAGTTAATGACCAATTCATTGACGGTAATTCTTTAGTACACTTTGTCTTTGATGATAAATACTTGTGGCTTTATGGTGATTTTGTTAACTTTGTTATCTTTTAGTTGTTGTTATTTTTCATTGTTTTTCAATTGCACAGCGCTTTTCTTTGGGGTTGTATGCATTGGTATGACGTATGTTGCATCTCAGCTAGGAGGTGTCCTACAGGTTTGATATGATTTTATTTGATTTGATTTCATTTTAATTTTAATTATTATTTCTATGATTTGATTTCAACTAATTTGATTCAGTGTGATTTGATCTGATTTTATTCAGTATAATTTTATTTCAAGTGATTTTATTCAGTGTGATTTGATCTGATTTTATTCAGTATGATTTTATTTCAAGTGATTTTATTCAGTGTGATTTGATCTGATTTTATTCAGTATAATTTTATTTCAAGTGATTTTATTCAGTGTGATTTGATCTGATTTTATTCAGTATAATTTTATTTCAAGTGATTTTATTCAGTGTGATTTGATCTGATTTTATTCAGTATGATTTTATTTCAACTGATTTTATTCAGTGTGATTTGATCTGATTTTATTCAGTATAATTTTATTTCAAGTGATTTTATTCAGTGTGATTTGATCTGATTTTATTCAGTATAATTTTATTTCAAGTGATTTTATTCAGTGTGATTTGATCTGATTTTAATCAGTATGATTTTATTTCCACTGATTTTATTCAGTGTGATTTGATCTGATTTTATTCAGTATAATTTTATTTCAAGTGATTTTATTCAGTGTGATTTGATCTGATTTTATTCAGTATAATTTTATTTCAAGTGATTTTATTCAGTGTGATTTGATCTGATTTTATTCAGTATGATTTTATTTCAAGTGATTTTATTCAGTGTGATTTGATCTGATTTTATTCAGTTTAATTTTATTTCAAGTGATTTTATTCAGTGTGATTTGATCTGATTTTAATCAGTATGATTTTATTTCACGTGATTTTATTCAGTGTGATTTGATCTGATTTTATTCAGTATAATTTTATTTCAAGTGATTTTATTCAGTGTGATTTGATCTGATTTTATTCAGTATGATTTTATTTCAAGTGATTTTATTCAGTGTGATTTGATCTGATTTTATTCAGTTTAATTTTATTTCAAGTGATTTTATTCAGTGTGATTTGATCTGATTTTAATCAGTATGATTTTATTTCAAGTGATTTTATTCAGTGTGATTTGATCTGATTTTATTCAGTATAATTTTATTTCAAGTGATTTTATTCAGTGTGATTTGATCTGATTTTATTCAGTATAATTTTATTGCAAGTGATTTTATTCAGTGTGATTTGATCTGATTTTATTCAGTATGATTTTATTCAGTGTGATTTGATCTGATTTTATTCAGTATAATTTTATTTCAACTGATTTTATTCAGTGTGATTTGATCTGATTTTATTCAGTTTAATTTTATTTCAAGTGATTTTATTCAGTGTGATTTGATCTGATTTTAATCAGTATGATTTTATTTCAAGTGATTTTATTCAGTGTGATTTGATCTGATTTTATTCAGTATAATTTTATTTCAAGTGATTTTATTCAGTGTGATTTGATCTGATTTTATTCAGTATGATTTTATTTCAAGTGATTTTATTCAGTGTGATTTGATCTGATTTTATTCAGTATAATTTTATTTCAAGTGATTTTATTCAGTATAATTTTATTTCAAGTGATTTTATTCAGTGTGCTTTGATCTGATTTTATTCAGTATAATTTTATTTCAAGTGATTTTATTCAGTGTGATTTGATCTGATTTTATTCAGTATGATTTTATTCAGTGTGATTTGATCTGATTTTATTCAGTATGATTTTATTTCAAGTGATTTTATTCAGTGTGATTTGATCTGATTTTATTCAGTATAATTTTATTTCAAGTGATTTTATTCAGTGTGATTTGATCTGATTTTATTCAGTATAATTTTATTTCAAGTGATTTTATTCAGTGTGATTTGATCTGATTTTATTCAGTATGATTTGATTTCAAGTAATTTGATTCAGTGTGATTTGATTTGATTTTATTCAGTATAATTTTATTTCAAGTGATTTTATTCAGTGTGATTTGATCTAATTTAATTCAGTATGATTTTATTTCAAGTGATTTTATTCAGTGTGATTTGATCTGATTTTATTTAGTATGATTTGATTTAGTATGATTCGATTTGAAGTGATTTGATTCAGCATGATCCTATTTAATTTTTTTTTCCTTTCTCTTGTTCACAGGCTGCACTGAGTATATTTGGAATGATCGGAGGACCCCTGCTTGGTCTTTACAGTTTGGGAATGTTCTTTCCCTGGACAAATTCTTACGTAAGAGGGAGGCATCACTATTTCATCAAGTTTCTATTTAGTTAGAAGATCGCAAAGATTTTCAAGAAATTATCTTAAGGGGAATTATGATACCCTTTTGTATTCCTATAGAAACATAACTTAATTGGTATTATGTAACATAATACGTGTCATCGTTGGACATTTCCTTAACTTACACCAACTACAGAAATTTGCTTGAAATTTTTCGGTTTCAACGTTACATTTCAATAATAACTTTGAATTTTCATTTTATTGGTTAATCTGGAATTTTAATAGAAAGTCGTCTTCCATTAGTACATAGATATACCAATGAATATTTTACAACAAAACACAAATTACAAATAGAGTGTAAAATTGTACATTGCAATTATTATCAGGTATAAGTTAAGTGCTTGCTTGTTTATTTCTGTGTTTGCTTGCTCGCTTGGTAGATGTATTTATTTGGTGCATCTTATCATACTGGGATTCTCTTCTAAATTTCTCATTCTAGGGGGCCATCGGGGGTACACTGTGCGGTCTGACCTGGTCCTTATGGGTGGGAATAGGAGCACAGATCTACCCCCCTGAGATTTACAAGCCCCCGCTCTACACCGATGGGTGTTACAATGAGAGCCTTCTGACTACCATGGGTATGAGCCCAACCACTATGATGCCCATCGAAGAACCAAGGTTTGTAGAGATGTTTATCATTTATATGTTCATCTCATAAGCAAAATTTATTTACGTCTTTACCCTTTCTGATTGGCGTGGAAAATAGCCCGAGTCACGAGGCCTTTTCCGAATAGTTTGTCTGTAGCCACCTTCCCCCCCCCCTCCCCCCCTCTTCCCACCGCCGGTGTGAACCTCAGCATTGTGACGTCTGTAAAATGGCGCCTGGCTGGGATGGTTCCAAGGGAGTGTAGAAAGTGCTTACGTTGTGTGTAGGCAAGCCTGCCTCCCATGACCGAGATAATACTATAAAGCTAAAGCGCTTACACACGTCTTAGGTGCTTTATAAATCCAAAATATTATTATTAATTAATGGCATCATTATTATTATTATCATTATTGTTATTATCTTTATTATTATTATTATTTTTATTATTATTATTATTATTATCATTATTATTACTATTATTACTAATACACTGTACTACTACTAGTAGTAATACTACTACTACTACTACTACTACTACTACTACTGCTACTACCACTACTACTATTACTACTACTACTACCACCACTACTACTACTACTATTACTACTACTACTACTACTACTACTGCTATTTCTACTACTAGTAGTAGTAGTAGTACTACTACTACTACTACAACTTCTTATACTACTACTACTACTATTACTATTACTACTACTACAACTTCTTATACTACTACTACTACTACTACTACTACTACTACTACTACCACTACTACTATTACTACTACTACCACCACCACTACTACTACTACTACTACTACTGCTGTTTCTACTACTACTAGTAGTAGTAGTACTACTACTACTACAACTCTTATACTACTACTACTACTACTACTACTACTACTACCACTACTACTATTACTACTACTACCACCACCACTACTACTACTACTACTACTACTGCTATTTCTACTACTACTAGTAGTAGTAATAGTACTACTACTACTACAACTTCTTATACTACTACTACTACTACTACTACTATTACTATTACTACTACTACAACTTCTTATACTACTACTACTACTACTACTATTACTATTACTACTACAACAACTTCTTATACTACTACTACTACTACTACTACTACTACTATTACTACTACTACTACTACTACTACTACTACTACTGTTGCTGCTGTACTACTATTACTACTACTACTAATAATTCTTCAGTCCATTGTTACTAAAACAAATGACTATGTTGATATTTCAGACCGGCTATCGCAGAGCTGTACTACCTATCGTATTCCTGGTACAGTGCAGCTGCTTGGGCTCAGACATGTTTCTGGGGACTTTTGATCAGTTTCCTGACAGGTACGTGGCCTTGGTCTTTTAGCGAGACATTCATCTACATTTGCCACCCTCCACCCAGGTAGAGTATATGGGCACCTAGTAATGTATTTCCTGAATGCTCGGAACGCCTTTGAGCAGCTGGCCGAAAGCCAGGATAATAATAGTACTTTGTAGGTGTCTTGATTGATAAGGAATCTTAATTGCTTTTTTTTAAGGAAAACTATGCTGGGTAACTATTTCGCAGAAATGCCTAAATATAATTATTTTCTTACTTTTGTTAAATTGTTTGCTATTGATGTTCTTGTTGTTCAATGTGCTCATATATTTTGTATTAGATTGTCAACTTACATTTTCGTGCTTTAATTTTTCTTTGAGTGAACTCTTTACCCGCTAGGGATTGAAATCTTAGACCCAAACACTGTTTTAGAGTATATTTTACATACACATAGTACGTGTGAAAAATATCTACTGTGACAGCCCATGTTATTGTTCCATTCGACGAACAGAGCAGAAAAAGAGTTAAATGATTTGTTTCTTCTGGCAGGTTTCACCGACCCACGTACCATAAACCCGGTCTTAATCAGCCCCATCATTGATCGCATGTACTGCTGTCTGCCAGAGTCAATCAAAAAACCGCTTCGATGTGGTGTTGGCGAGCTGTATGTTGCAGATGAAACGAAGGTAAGAATTAGGTTATCAAGATCCCAGTCGACCGACGGCTTACAGGACCGAAAGCCCTAAAGACCGACAACCCAAGAGACCGAAAGCCATAGAGACAAACAACGCAAAGAGACCGAAAGCCATAGAGACAGACAACCCATAAAACCAAAGTCCCTAGAGACTGACAACCCAAGAGACCAAAAGCCATAGAGACAGACAACCCAAGAGACAGAAAACCATAGAGACAGACAAACCAAGAGACTGACAACCCAAGACACCGAAAGCCATCAAGACCGACAACTCAATAGGCCGAAAGCCATAGAGATTGACAACAAAAGAGACCGAAAGCTGTAGAGACAGACAACCCAAAGAGACCAACATCCCAAAAGATCGACAACCCGAGCGACAGAAAGCCCTAGAGACTGAAAACCCAACAGATCGTAAGCCATAGAGACAGAAACCCAAGAAACAGAAAACCATAGAGACCGACAACCTAAGAGACCGAAAGCCATAGAGACAGACAACCCAAGAGACCGACTTCCCAAAAGACAGACAACTCTGGAGACCGACAGTCCTAGAGGCCAATAAATGAAAGACATTCATTAGAGAAGATCGAAAAATGTCGGTCTCGTTGGCTTTAATTTCCTCTTCCTGCTCAATCATGAGTGGAAGTCATGATATCATGGGCCTTGTGTAACATCAGAAGTTACAAATAAATATATCTCTCGAAAATAATCGTATATCCTTCAAATTAATCGTCTTCCTTCAATCAATTTGAAATATGGAAGGATGCTTTAGCTCGACTTGTTAGTGATAATCACCTTAAAATAAGATTGTTTCCATCCTATCCCCCCTCCTTTCTCGCGAGGTTTAAAGATATTTTGGCTTTAAAAAACATATTTGGTATATATCAAGACGGGTAGTGGGAGCAAAAAATGTAAGAATTAACGATTTACCACGCACGGTAGCCTAGCAGAGTCGGTGTGATATTGGAGCGCCTTTGACACCTTGCGTGGTGGATATTTGAGCTATAAAAACAACCAATATCATTATTATTATTATTATTATTATTATTATTATCATTATTATATTATTATCGTTGTTGTTGTTATTATTATTACTATCATTATTGTTATCACCATCATCATTATCATCATCATTTTATCATTATTTCAAACGAAGAAAGTGAAATTATTCGTCCCAAATCAAGTTAAAAATATAAAAAAATAAATCTAGTCAAATCTAATCAACTGCATTCATTGTCTTGATGTAGGACGAAAACGACACCGCGATGGAAGTCAAGTATGAAAACACCGCCTACGTCGCAGATGAAGCAGATGGGGGATACAATTCTCAAAATGGGGAGTACAAGGTATGAGTAGGTTTTCATTTAGTCATTTGCATAAACGACATCATATTAATCATCATTTATTTATTATTCATTAATATTTCACCAGGGTAGCCCATTCAACAAAAGTTGGTCTTCCATGGAGCCCGGGAAATACATCATAACTATATACAATTTTTTAAAAGATGAAATACAATCGAAGTAGCATAAATATAGCAAATTAATATTATAGGTTTTCCCGCCCGATTTCATCAGAGTTGCACTCGAATTCATGAATAGGCGTTCAAGTTCGA
Source organism: Mesocentrotus franciscanus (assembly GCA_037976565.1). Classification (NCBI taxonomy): domain Eukaryota; kingdom Metazoa; phylum Echinodermata; class Echinoidea; order Camarodonta; family Strongylocentrotidae; genus Mesocentrotus; species Mesocentrotus franciscanus. The sequence continues at coordinate 1,595,996 of CP137678.1, forward strand.
ACGATTTTCGTAAACTCTCTGCTCTCATGGTTCATTTTCATTCTTTGAGCATTCAATTTCGTTTTATATCATTCCTTTAAATTTTATTTCATTCAATTTAGAGAGAAATCCAGTCAATTTAGTGACGCGAAGTTGTTATTCAATTACGCGCCAGCTGGATAGACGTTCAATTTCGTCCTTAATGCCAATTTCAATTTCATTTATAGGCACACATCTTCGCAATTTGAACGTTCGAATTAAATTAACATGAACAAGTTCTGTTGTTGTAAGGAATTCTTACCTCAATTTGTTCACGTCATATTTACGCTTTTTCACTGTTTTCAATAATATAATTTCATTTTCATTTTTAAACTTCATAATGTTTATTTTAATCATATTTTTTATTTCTTTTCTTTCAACAGACCACCTATTGATTTCGTCAGAATTTTCTTTCTTTATTATTAGTCTTTCTTTTTATTTATTTCCGCCCACTTTTGTGTGTATAGAATAAATCAAGATCTGTTTTGTCAATTTCTTTCAATTTTGGCTCATTAATAGGTCATTGTCATTAGACGTGGCAACATTTTCAAGGTCATCAGGTTACCATGACGTCACCCAGGCGCCATTTGGTGAAATATTCTGAAAGTCATCTCATGATCATATCTTCAATATAGAAGGTCATTTCTCATTCATATATATCATGATTAAGATCATTATCTATCAGTCCGACCGGTCAATTTCAAATAGTTAGACGCGCGCGTACGCGTACGTCCGCGCGTCAGTTCGCGCGCAAAATTTTTAAATGCTCCGAATCGTCTTAATTTTTTTTGCATACGTTTTAGGCCATTTAGAGCATTTCAAAAAAAAACGCGCACACGCATATGCGGGCGCTTTTTCGTTTTTCATGGCCGTACGCAACATTAAATCGCCTTTTTTTTTCTTTCATGATATTTTCCATTTTTTTCCAAATAATTTGATACCATGTTTATCTTTGGTTGTCAATCTCTATGGCTTTCGGCCTATTGGGTTGTCGGTCTCGATGGCTTTCTGTCTCTTGGGTTGTCGGTCTCTATGGTTTTCTGTCTCTTTGGTTGTCTGTCTCTATGACTTCTGCCTATTGGGTTGTCGGTCTCTTGGGTTGTCGGTCTCGATGGCTTTCGGTGTCTTGGGTTGTCGGTCTCTTGGGTTGTCTGTCTCTATGACTTCTGCCTATTGGGTTGTCGGTCTCGATGGCTTTCGGTGTCTTGGGTTGTCGGTCTCTTGGGTTGTCTGTCTCTATGGCTTTCGGCCTATTGGGTTGTCGGTCTCGATGGCTTTCGGTGTGTTGGGTTGTCGGTATCTTGGGTTGTCTGTCTCTATGGTTTTCTGTCTCTTGGGTTGTCGGTCTCTTGGGTTGTCGGTCTCGATGGCTTTCGGTTTCTTGGGTTGTCTGTCTCTATGGCTTTTGGTCTCCTGGGTTGTCAATCTATAGGGACTTTGGTCTTATGGGTTGTCTGTGTCTATGGCTTTCGGTCTCTTTATGACCATTAATAACGAAATGAGCGTCCGTTCAAGATAAATGTCCGTGCGTGGGAGCTCTTGTAATGCATATCATATATGGGCAAAAACATGCATATACAAAATTCATATAGCTCTTTAGGATGTCCAGAGACCCCCCATTTTTGTTCCATATTTGGATAGAATATGAGTCGGAAATATGATTTCATGTCTCATTTGGCCTTTAATGTATCGTGACATCATCATAATGGCCTTGGAACTCAAAATACGAATTTGCATATTATGACGTTAGCATATTTATAGAAAATTGATTGTATCTCTGAATAATTATATTGCTCGATTTTCTTCCAGATTTTGATATGTTGTAGCTGAGACCATTCTCTACAAGATAAGTACTGTTATTCCGATTAAATAACAGACTACCTTATTCGTTCCAATGAAGAATTAAATTTCTCGTTCTATTTTGTATTTCCTAAGTTCTTAAAGACGTTCCTCGATTGCATTTATTTATTTCTCATCCACTCTTAGCCTAAACTCAATGGTGATGCGATGCCCGAGCCCAAGTTCAAAGAAGCCGGAACACAGTTCTCGAGCAACTCAGAAGACAGCAAATTGTAAAATATGCTTGATAGCTGAAACCAGGCCCCCGATTCATAAAACTGATTGAGTGGTATTCTCGAAAGCGGACTAACTTTAGTCCATGGTTTAATCCTCCGACTAACTATGGAATGCCAAGTGTCCATATGAATCTGTTTTTGAATAATTTAATCTGTCACTAAATTAAAATAAAATTTAATAGCATAATTAATAAACAACAATATAACTATGAAATAATTAAGTTATCATGGTAATTTAGGCACATATCAAATTATTCAAAAATATATTCATATGGACACTTAGCATTCCATACTCAGTCGGAGGATTAAACCATGGACTAAATTTAGTCCGCTTTCGAGAATACCACCCATAATCTTTATTCATTCTTTATTCATTCTTTATTCACTTTATTCAATCTAACATAAGAATCACATAGGCGGAGAAGACAAGAAGAACAAGCAAAAAATGGAGGGGGGTCTAAACGTGCACATTAATGAAAGTATTTGGAGACATGACAGGAAGGCCGGGTCCTATGCTAAACTCTGTCTCCAGTGATTGTATCAAAATAACATTGTACATTATTTAAATTATTATTTTTTGGTAGAAAGGGAGAAGAGGAAATAATTTACTTACATGTAGTATCAACATCGACCGTAACATTTCTATCACAAATTTTCCAATCAAATGCAACTACACGTGTAGTAGCTTTGTTATTGATAACAAGTTTTATGAAACAGGGCCTAGGTCTGGACTCCCTATTTTTAACCGAAGGTCCACGAGACCGACAGGTTACGCACAAGGACATCTTTCAGAAGATGATTACTTCATTCAGCTATCAATACAAGCAACAAATTATTTTCATAGAACTGTACATAATCGTTGTTGTATGAACAGTTAATTCATAGTTAATGTTAACAGCACAAATATGGAGTAGTGTGAAATGAGATTACGATTGAGCCTCGATGTTAATTTTCGTTTTAAGTTTCGCTCTTACTGATGACCATGATGCAGTACTGATTTCACTAAATATAACGTTTGGAATACGTGGAGGTTACGTAACGTCGCATGAACTACCTATGTCCGCTGCACACGAGGCGTTATTTGATGACGCAGGACTACGTTAGTGTATGACGCATGGCGCGATGCCCCACATGCCATCTGAGAATGATAGCATACATAGATTTCATTCAATTATATTTTTTCTTCTAATTGGTTGTCAGTGTATATAGCCAAGGCGGATTGTTTATGTAGGTTAATGATTCACTGTCGTAGCTGAGATAAACATGCAATTCTTTTATTTCTGTTCTAACTGGTTGTTCGCTTTTGTATTCAAGATGAGTTGTATTTGTATGATTTATGCATTAATGGAATCAATAAACAATATTGTAAAAAACAAGAAAATACACAGAAGTGAATGCTACTATTTGCTGACCTATTTACTATTTACTAGGACCTGACGTAAGACTACGTCATTAGATGGCGCGATGCTCCACAGGCCATGTAAGAGTGAGAGCATACAAAATGTGAATGCTATGAAATGAATGGTGCAGACTTTGCTTTGGCATATGTGATACCTTTCCTCGCGGGCTGAAGGACGCAATAGACCATTTTCGTAATATAATCAAATTTAATGCACAAATCTTTGTTAAGTGCCTCGTTTACAAACTATTTGATTCACCTGTTACGGATAAGTATATTTCAGTAGTCAGAATGCAAATTGCATAGATTGCGTGTTGTTAGGCAGGACAAGACGAACAAATTGCCCTACCTAGCAGCAATTGATGTATGCAGTTCTATTGAAATGATGCCTCGAGTGCAATAGGCATTAGTCTAGACGATAGACCGGTTTACTAACATATTCCAATTCCATGCATACTCTTTAAACGAAGGTTGTTCTTGACGACCTGAAAGCCTGCCCGAGGCATGCCCGACATAAAAACAAGTAATAAATGCAGACGGGATTCCGAGTATTGTATTTCATTAATCAATAACAGATTAATGAAATAACCTATCACTGGTCCCTAAGGAAAGAAACATCCATACATTTGAATATGTGAGTAAACCGGTATATTCAGACGCATTTAGTGTGTTAGACAATTAAATTGTAATGTGGAAACAAAACATTGGTTATTTGTAAAGACTTAACAAATTAACTATAACAGTTAAAGGAGGGTGGAATGGGTTGGAAATGTTGTCAGATTTGGATAAATTTTTGCATGTATATAAAGAAGAGAATCTTATAAATGAAATAAAGTAAGTATGAAAGCCAAACATTGTCATCCAGCCAAGAAATCTTCGTTTGAAGTGACCAATTTTCAACTCTAAATTTTGTCCGCTGTGCAACTCTGTTTTTACATCCGGGACTTGTGTGACGTAAGAGGGAAGACCCGCCGCTAATAAGCCAGTTCATAGCTGCAGTCTGAGCATGAGCAGATAAAGGTCGGTGCAAAATAAATTGTGAAATACACGGAGACAAAATACTGGATATGTGCGCACGAAAGTTATGTAATTATTATTCATTTATGCACGAGCAGTGCACTCCATAATACACAGGTGGAAGTATTCTTAGAAAAGGGAAAACAAAGGAAAAGCACAATATCTAAGTATTGTGCTTTTCCTGTGTTTCCCCTTTTTTAAAGAATACTTCCACCTATCTAACTGCGGCGAGCGCACTGCATAATATTATGATGGATCGTGTCTTCCCTCTTACGTCACAGCCCTTAGACCGAAAACGATCGCCTTCACATTCTCGCTTCGAGTCGCTCGTGGAGGCTTGTTTAAATGATTGTTTTTTAGTGTCAGTGGTGTTTTCAAATCATTAATTGAATTGAATCTGAAGTGTTAAACTGGAATAATATTCTAAATTTGTTGAATTTCATTGATTGTAATGTTTTTCTTCTCCACCCTCCTTTAAGGAATGTATTATAATGATGTAACAACAGAATGTTCTTTCTTGCATTTTCATGTCAATGTATTCAGATCTCTTTCCTTTCGTAGCTCACATACTTTAACATGTAACGATTTGAAGTGAACATTTATTGAATAGAGTCGTTGATAGGATTATTATCTGTTGAGGTTAATCAAGCAAGCTCAAGTAAAAAGCAGAGAGATGTAGAAACACTTTACAAAATAGCATTATAAGTACAGTCGTAAGTGATTTAGAAATGTCAATGTTAGTAATAATCCTAATTTTAATAAATTATAAAGCATCCCTTTGAGGATATGAAATCGACCAAAAGAATGGAAATTGCTCCACATTCTATGAATGTGTAGGATTTCATTTTATGATATTCACACTGAACTTCTGATTAAAAGTATACTTTTTTCTGAAATGAGGTAAAGTTTAGATATTATTTTTTCATTTGAATGCTTAATATTTAAAGACGTAATATGCACACACACAAATATTACAATATCTCATTCACACTCAATGCAATTGTATACACAGTTACAATGTTAAGTAGATGTTAAAATATACTCGTAGTAATATACTTAGCATTGCATTTCGTTTTTCTATTGTCATGAAATTAATAAAACGGTGTTACAGATAGGGCAGAACTGTGAATGTGTCATTTCTGTTTGTCTTTTATATGGAAAAAGTGTTGGCATTTTTTTCTGAAAGCCCATCCCCTGACTAGGTCTGTGAAACGTTTTCCATTCATCGATTTGGTTGTATGTCCATTGTTTATTGCGCCATTTGGCTACTGAAATATGTCATATCCATATCATTAATACAGCGGCACAAAGTTGCTGTAGGAGATTGGTCAAATAACTTTCTCAGTAGTATTCTAGCGGCACATTATCATACACAGAATTCTACTAGGATTACTTGATAGGCCTAATCTTAAAAGTTATCAACACAAGATGGTAAAAGACTCAAATGAGTGATTTGGGTCGCGTTTATCGACCAAATTTTTGCCTAGAATCAGCGTTTTCAAACGTCTTTCAGGCAAATTTTTAAGGCGATAAACGCAAAGCCCTATTTCAAACGTCTTTAGATATGGGCATATTGTAACGCCGAAAAAGGTGCGTTTTGAATGTGACATACAGCCAGAATCACGTTTCTGAGACACGATAAACGCAAAGCTGTTTTGAACCCCACATACAAATCGGACCTTCCCATATAGCTCTATGGACCTTCCCAGGCTAATCCGCTTCCAGGGTCAAACGGCGCAAAGCAGCTGCGCAGAGACAAGGCCTTTATTTTGAATCGTGAAGAGACGATAAACGCGACATCCCGAGAATCACGTTCGTATAGTGGGGTTCGATATGTACATATCTGATGGCAAGACCCGATAAACGCGGTCGAGAACCCAAATTAGCGTTGTATCTTCCACATGTTTCAAGGTAACACAACGTCCCGTATCATTGTTTATTGCATTGTTTCGTCACAAGTAATGCACGCATTTGTGTGTTTTAGGCGCGCAATGCACGTAGCAACGAAAATTTGGTATAAAATCAGGCGGGTTTGTTTACTTTTTTTCACTAGTGATCTTTTCACAGTTCTCGCCAGATGCTCGATTTATGATTATCTTCATCTAGCATTCGAACATTCGTTTTCTTCTGTACATTGCATCATGTGCCAATCGTTTGTGTTGCGTCAAGATATAATGGAAGCCCAGGTAATTTTCTCTTTCAAATTGTCTAAATTAAACTTAATAATTAGGAAAAATACCACAAGGAAAATCCAGATAATTGAAATACCGTTATGGATATCGCGATTAAGAACAGTGAAAAATATATACAATCAATAAAAACTTTTTTCATTAAATCTTAAGTTTGATCATTTATCTTTCAAACTTGGCATATTTCGGATTAAAATATGTTTATTGAAATAATTATGTTATTCTGTGCTCTCTATTCAGAGCCCGAAGCAAAACAAAAAAAATAAGGACATACTTCCTTCTTTTTTACATTATTTGAAAGAATTTAATAATTTGATCATCACAATAAGTTATAATATAATATAGTATTATTTTGTTTTGTTTTGTTAAAGCAATAGAATTTGTTCGAGATCCAATTCTCGGATTGTCAAGTAATACTAATTTAAATAATAATTTAGACTAACAAAATGAACAAAAATTATAGCGTTCGAAAATTCATGAAAATTTGTAGGCTTACAATGGAGTGAAATCCAAAGAATTATTGAATATTTGATTCTTCGTTCACTTCATTATATACTAGAAATGATTTAAGGGATCCAAAACATACAAACCTCTTGGCAGAGTAAGAGTTAATTTTCGGCTTCTTCCTCCTCTTCTTTTTCTCCTGCTCCTCCTGCTTCTTCTTTTCCTCCTCCTCCTCGGCCTCCTCCTCCTCCTCCTTTTTCTTCCTCTTCTTCTCCTCCTCCTTTTCTTCTCCTCATCTTTCATTTCTTGCCTTCTGCTCCTTATCATTCTTCCTCTTCTTTTTCTTCTTCTTTTTAACTTTTTCTTCCTTTTTTCATCATCTTCTTCTTCTAATCCTCTTTCCTTCTCTTCTTCTTTTTCCTACTTTCTATGATCGATGTGTAACCAAACTTACAGTATTGCCTTCCAGCTACGATCAGTTACGTTGACGAAACCGTCGTGTGGTTTCCTCCTGCCCAAACGTGGTTCGAGAGTGAGACCACGGATCCCACAGTCCCTGCTAGGTCATGGACCGTTAATGAGACCAAAATGGTCCCGACCAAGACGAGGATCTCCCTAAAGTCCAGAGCCAAGAGTCCTGCGATCCAGACACGGTGCGGGGATAAGACCGGTGTCCAGGCAGACCGCACTGTTCCATCATGGAGCTCCATGGTTCCATCCAAGACCAGGGTTAAGATTGAAGCTAAACCGAGCAAGGTCAGTATGATAACCACAATTAATTGATTAAAGTAAAAAGATATATATATATATTTCTAAATACATCTCTATGTTTATAATCAGTGGATATCGAGTTTACAAATAGTCGAGGATGTGAATTTGTTTACCAATACGGAGTTTAAAATTTGTTAATAAAGTAAGAATTATTATTTTCTTTAGTTAGAATTACTGTTTCATGATTTTTTTTATTTATTTTTTATTCAGTTTTGCGCTTACAAATAATATTCCTGTTTCTTTATTCAAAAGTGAAAATTCTAAATAGTGTTTCATAAATAACAGGGGTATTATTGTAACTGCAGGTGACAATCACGAGTCTAAATTCTCTGTTTCCCCTTTTAAATACAGGTTCCCATGAGCCGACCAGCACACGTCATAAATGACGTCAATAAGCTTAAAAAACCCATCCCAGTCCAGAAAGTTGCCCCAGTGCCTCGAGCAGCTCCGCCCACCAAGACAGACTGCAAAAACAACATTATGATCCCTATTCAAAGAGGGAAGCAGAATCTTATAGGAGACGAGAAAAAACGCCTCAAAAAGGTAAATTTAAGGCAGCAAAATAATTTCACCTGAAACTTTCTTTTTACTATCTTCTATCTTATTATTTTTAAGGGATTTACGAGAATTTTAATATGTCAATGTTTTTTTTTCAAAAGAGAACAAAGATTCGTGTATACATTTTCAACAGTTACTATATAACCTTAGAGCCTACAAGGTTTTCGCCACTAGATGGAGTACTTGCAATTAGGCTGCGTTCAAGCCCTCAATGCTAAATCCATGGGGAAGTAAGAAAAGAGTTAACTAGGATAACGATGAAAAACACAAATATAAAAATTAAAAAAAACATAAGGTTGTAAATTTAAAATTCATTTCATTCTTTTGTCATGGTGCTTAACAAATACTGATTTTTAAAGACATTTGTCAGTGTTTGTATCCGTCCATTCAACCTAATATCTCCTACTTTCTTCGTTCTTCTCATCTATATAGAATCGAAAGAGCCGTCGGCGGCCTCGAGAAAACGGCGATTCCTTTCGGAGGTTTGCGATCAAGAATGCTTGGCGGGCGAGCCGAGTTCAGTGAGGAGAGGTCACTGATTGATCGAATAAAATTTGGGAAATTCGTAAATCATCTAAATTTGACCAGAAGTATTTCTTGAGTGTAAATAACTCCTAGATCGATTGAGTGACTGATTGATTGATTGACTGACTGATTAGTTGATTAATTTATTAATTGATAGGTTGATTGATTGATTGGTTAATTGATTGATTGATTGGTTGATTGGTTGATTGATTGATTGGTTGGTTGTTTGGTTGGTTGATTGATTGATTGTTCTATTGATTGACTGATTGGTTGATTTATTAATGTATTGATTGACTGTTTGGTTGGTTGATTGAATGTTCGATTATTTGACTGATTTTGCTGAGTGATGGATCGAGCAATCAACTACTGAAATGATCATTATTTAATAACCGATCGTCTGATTTTGTTAATCAGATCTATGATTGATTGATTGATTGATTGATTGATTGATCAAGCAGGAAAATCGCAATTTGGCTTACTGTTCATATTGCTTGATTTTTAATGTTCGATTAATGAATGGATGAATGATGAAAATATCGATGGATGAATTTGATTGGTTGGTTGATGACGTGGTTGATTGTTTAGTTTGCTGATTTGTTTACCTCTTAAGAATTCTGTTTAAAAAATTATTTTCAGCACACATGTACCCTAACGTTAATCTTATACTGCACGGTACGAAATAACGAGACTACAGCAAGAGGCAGAATGTAAAATTAAACTTAACTTTATTCAATAATGCGAAAAATGCCTTTTCGAAATAGTTTCATTTCAGTTGCTAGGGCAGTTTGGAAGTTGGCTATTGCACAAGCTTCGAAAGATTGATTGCAGACCAAAAATTTCAGAAATTAAAAAACGAAGAAAGTGAAGTATAAAACTAATGTATGAGATTTGTAAGGCGCCGAATCTACTTGAAATCAGATGATCAAGGCACACTTGTGAAACAAAATAAAAAATATATCACATAAAAGCATCTGTATTATAAACAAAGGAACAGAAGTAAGATAGAACATACAAAAATGACAGAACAATTAATTATATCCCAAGTTTAACATACACGTTTTAAGATTGTTTTAAGCACTTCAACTGATCTGCTATTACGAATCTCTCGGGAGAGTGAGAGAGAGAGAGAGAGAGTGTGTGTGTGAGAGAGAGATCGAACGTGAGAGAGAGAAAGAGAGAGAGAGAGGCGGGGATGGGGAGAGGACGTGAGAGAGAGAGAGAGAGAGAGAGAGAGGAGGGAAGAGACAATGGGAGAGAAATTTAGATAGAATAAAAGATGACCTTATAAAACAATTCCCTGCTTTAGCAAGGATCGGAAGCCAATAACTGCGAGTCCCAAATTAAACGTTATTACCTTTATTTTTCCTTTTGAAATCTTCATATATACATTCCATTTCTATCAATTACAGCAAATGATCATTAGAATCAAACACTTTGCTACAGTTTATCTCTAATAGGATAGGCCACATCATGGATTTACTAGCACAGTCGCATATATCTTTTTAAATACCACTTTTAGAATGACATCCAATTCAATCTACAATCCGGGACTTTGAAAAGCGCTTAATAGTTTAGTTGCATAATCAATGGCGCTGATGAGACTGAAAAAAATTATTATGCATTCCATGATTCAACTGGGAAGACTGGTATAGTGGAAATAGTTGATATGGTTGTATGCAATTTAGAATAGGTTGAAACTGGGTTTAAACAGTAGAAAGCAATAGCGGTTCTAGAGGGGGCTGGGGTTCAATATTTCTTGATTTCAATGAATTTAAGTGAGGCACAAGTTCAAAATAAATGCAATACTCCCAAGAACCCCAAAGGCCCCCCCCCCAAAAAAAAAAATAAAAATAAAAAAATAACAATAATAATATAATTTCATGCTTTTTCCTTAAAGTGCGTTTATGAAATGCACACAGAAAAAAGCAAAAGCAAAAACAAAAACAAAATCACAGAATAGGCTGTTTTTTCTACACACAGCGAATCTTTAATATTTGTATGCCTAAACCTTTTCAATACGCTTTTCGAGAAGTAGGCTGCAAATGCAGCTCTAAGCAATGGTCTATAACTATTATTTTCTCCCTTTTTTCAGCAAAAGTTAAAAAGTATTTCAAAGCGATATCCATACAGTCTCTTAAAATACATACAAAGGCAAATAATTCCAGTTTTATTGCGAAAATTATAGCAGCTACAAAACATTACCAACACGTGCCTAGACAACCAATAGCAGATTTTTTTTTTTAAGTCTAATGAAATTTCTTGAAAGACTAGTGTTTTTAGGTTGGAAGCCGACATTTAACAAGTTTGATACATCAACGACTAAAATGTCTGGTGCTTGTTTGATTTGACGTAGTTTTGTTTTTCAATGGTCTTCGAATGTGCAGTAATGTTTGGTCCTTTAGCATTATATGAAGATAATTATGTTGAATCAATTTACATTAACGAATGCTTTATCACTTTTATTAATTATTAATTTTGTCCTAAGTTTTGTGTTTGCCACCGTCCCGCTCTTTTCTCGAGCCTCCATGCTTGAGAGTCCGCGTGAACTCGCGATAGTCTAGGAGTCCGTTTTTGACTGGCGCGCCGCGCGTGATCTCTTCCATCTCCTCTTCGGTGAATCGTCTTCCCGTTGTCATCATCATCTCTCGGAATAGATCCTCTGGTATGGAACCTGGGGGAGAAGGGGGAGAAGAAGGATAGGTTCTTGAATGCTCTCCTCATTCAGATACATGTATAAAGAGTGACAGTTAAGTTCATTACTTGACCCCCCACCTCATTTTAAATCACATGTTTGTTTAGTCCATGTTAGCCCCAACCTTTACCCTATCACTATTCGCGACATTCAGCGAAATTTAGTAAATTAATGGGTTCAAACCATTATCATACTCAATCTTCTTTTCCACATAGTCTTGTTTGCAATATTTAGAATTGTTTTTAGATAGTATTTATTTCAAAATGGCAATCAACTATCAACCATATCGATGTTACTCATATTCACATAATAACGCCGGGGAACAAGAGGCGGTCTTTTCAGTCACGTAGGGCTCCGTCGGCGGCTAGAGCGAGGTCTTTGACATGACAGGTGATAGTGACATGTACCAATTTTGAGAGCACAATGAACGCTGTGTTGAATTACTGAGGCACTAGTTAACTCCCTTCATAGGTTTGATTGACGAATAACGCACTAGAAATGACACCTTGTGTGCAACGGACATAAGGCCCGTTGCAGACGCGTTGCACACGAGGTGTTATTTTCCTAACGTATAGGACTGTAGCGCTTGACGATGCATTTGACGCGCCATATTAGTGTGATGTTGTTCAAAAAGTGAGTGGAAAATTAGCAGAGCGACCAGTGCATTGAATTACTGAAGTATGGGTCAATAGCCTTAATTAGCGCTGGTAATATCGCAATCAAAATAACGCTTCGTATGCAACGAAATAACTGTATTACGAAACATACCAGTGCCTTCGTCATCAAGGTACCCGAAGGCATCAAGGATGACACTCTCTGGGTCGGTACCCTGCAGCTTCTCCCCGAAGAGTGTTAGGAACATGGTGAAGTTGATAGGTCCTGGAGCCTCGTTTATCATGGTATCAAGCTGCTTCTCGGTAGGGTCCTTGCCTGGTAACAGCAATGATAGGATAACAATGTAAATAGTGATAATATTGATGGTGATGATGATGATGATGATGGTGATGATGACTATGATGATGACGGTGACGACGATGATAATTATGATGACATTGATGGCGATGATGATAATGACGATGATGATGATGATATTTTCATTTGGTTTTTTTTTCCACAAACTGTCCATTTAACATTCTTTTCCCAATGCCCCCCAAGAAAGACAATCTTACCAAGTGATGCAAGCATGTCGTGTAGATCATCGCGGTCGATAAACCCGTCTCTATTCTGGTCAATGATGCTGAATGCTTCTTTAAACTCTTTGATCTGCGCCGTCTCGAACATCGAGAAGACATTGGTGGTTCGTCGAGTCGCTGATCGACCAGACTTCTTCTTCTTCTTGCTGCTGATAGCATGGCTACTGGATTGATGACTAGCCATTGGTTCTAAGGGATCAAGGAAGAAGAACAAGCTTTCTTTATGTATCAATGCATTCATGATGTGACTCAGAGTAATTTTCTTATTATGTACTGTCTGCTAAGAGCTGATAGGGTGTCGACGAATTCTTGTTTTAGCGTGCCATTTACCTAACACCCTTCCGTTTACATTGTATATAACACCACTGGGAAACAAGTTTATGTATCATTGCAATGGATAATAAAACTTAAATATTCAATCATCTAGTTAGAGTCCAGAAAAACTTGTAAAATAGACGTCCTGAACATTTCTATTCAAATGCACTGAGCACCTGTATGTTCAAAAGAACGAATCTGAGCATCATGACCGTGAAACGGGCTTGAGTGTGAGTTTAATGATAATAATAATAATAGTATTTTTTATTATCATCACTATTATTATTATTATCATTTTTATTATCATAAATTCCTCTAAAAGTTTTTAATTTCTTTCAATTTGGCCCATCTTTTCAGAAATAGATTAAATTGTTTTATGAAAACGCTTCTTCGTGTGTCCTACTTAACGGACGCTGTACAGATAGATTTTTAATAGGGCGAGGATGTCGTCAGGGAGAGGCATTGTCTCCGCACCTGTTTTTGTTAGTGAGTGAAATACTTGGTATCCTGATTCGTCACTCAAATTCTTTAGTTGGATTGCATATGAATGGGGAAACACTCAAACTGTTGCAACGTGCGGATGACACCCTCTTTACACTCAATGGTACCAGACACGATTTACAATGTGCCCTTGAAATACTTGCTGAATTTGAAAATAGGCCTATGTCCAATCTCAAAATCAACATAGCAAAAACGCAAGTTTTGTGGATCGGGAAGCACAGGTCTCTTAAAACAGAAATTGTACACGAATACAAATTGAACTGGATATCTGAAGGTTATTTTAATAAAAAATAAAAATAAAGGTACGCTTATCCGAGTTAAAAAGGGGGTAGTTATTTAAAGGAAAAGGGGCACGTGTCAAAATAAAGGGGGCACTTATCAGTGGTGAAAAGGGGAAGGGGCACTTTTACAAAGTAATAGGGGCACTAGTCAAAGTAAAAGGGGCACTTTTCCTATGTAAAAAGGGGCACGTTGGGGGTACTTGAAAAGTCGGGGCACTGTGCCCCCTGCCCCCCCCCCCGGAGCGCCGCCTCTGGATCCCATACAGAAGACCATTACAATGGTCCAATTTTATGTCTTACCAAAGGAAATCAGTGCTGCAGAGGGACTCAAACCGCGCGCCAAACCATAAGAATACAGCTTTTACAAGCTTATTTCTTGGCCATTATTCCATTTTAAGTGATGGACGAGCCCGCCCGTTAAAGTGACTCGGTAACATTGTTGAAGGTTGATGAAAAACTGCGTAATTTTTTGTATGAAATGTTACTTATTATATTCCTTCTACTGTACTAACCCTCTAGCATGCAAAAAATCCTGAAATAATTCTCAAATCACAAAGATATTTATGGTTCTTTGAAGGCGTCACTGGTCAACACCTTCTAACAGTAAATTCTCCGAACCATTTTTGAATTTTTCCAACCGTTTTTCATGAAAATAAGACATAAGACAGGATTTTAAAAATCTTTCAACACTTAAATGTCTGGAATGATATAGAGAGCCAATTCATAGCTTTGTTACGATTTACATTCACCTAAAATGTAATTGAATTGTAATAATATAGTTGGGAGAATTAAGGAATCGATCAGATCAGTTTTTCTCAATATTTATCGTTAATAATGGTCTGTTTTCACTCAAACTTTCAGATTATCTTTAATTTACATCTAGCATTGAAGTCACTACCTTAGCACCATTTTCTCTCATCTGAACAATGTCCCTTTAAATGTTTTCAATAACCATCCCGCACCCCGTACGCACGAAATGGCAGACCCTGCAGTTTGTACCTATTAAAATTTGCATAGTATATACATTATAATGAAAGCTCAGTCTTTGACATTATATGATCGAACGGCTATGGTTGACCAATCTTTTTTAATGGGTTTAATGTAACTATGGAAAAAGGCGTACCAGCGACAGAGCGAGATTTCCCATTCTAAATGGTGACACTCTGCATCATCCGATAAAAAGAATCTTATATTTGTTTACTATTATTCTGTCTTTTAACAATATTTCCCATGTCTTTACGCTTTTCCGTGTCTTTCCGGGTATTTCGGTGCCTTTGCACAGCTGAAAAAAAAATGCAATTGGGGATGCAGCTGTCCAGGGACCCGTTTCACAAAGCCTTTTTTCAATGACAAATGACAAAAATCAGTGAAAAATCTGCTGATAACCAATCAGAAGCAAGGATTTCAGTAGCTTACAACAAAAACTGTCATTTGTCACTGATGACAAGTTTTGTGAAACGCCCCCCAGAACACAGAGTTAAAGACGTAGAGGGCTTAGCAAGTATCTTCCCCCCTCCCCTCCTCTGCCCACCAACATACTTTCGTATTATCATTATTGTTTTTATTCTCTGTTTGTAGAATTTTTACGAAAAAAATACACTATAATATAATAACTTGTTAGAGACCTATCATTCTGTGTGTTTTGTTTTTCCTTCATATTTTATGTATATTTTTCTCACTGTCCAAAAGACTATTTTAAAAATCTTTATTGGCATGACTAGAAACTGGTTCAGGCAAAAATAGTCAACTTTGACTGAATTGCCTTAAAACCAAACCAAAACAAACAAAAAAGTTATGCCTTATTATGAAGCTTTTTGTAGGCCATCTTGACCAAAAAGTTTTAAATATCCCAGAAAATTCTTCAATAAGTTTTCGTTTCATCGACGGGCTGGAAACTATTGTCGTTTTATTACATCCAATATTTCTAGCGTGGATCAGCGCCATGCGTGTGTATATTTAAAGAAGCCCTAAGGGTACTTGAGAAAAGTGACGGAAAACCGCAAATGAGAAGAGCATGTTTGGAACTTCATGCAGTCTATTTTCGGCATAGAGTTGATCCAGTACTGTCTCATCCTGTCTCTCCCATTTCACGTGCCCATATACAGCTTGTAGGGGTCATGGAACCAGGGTACATGGGGAAGTGATTTCACCCCTTCACCTTCCCCTTTCCCCTAGACTAAAGACAAATTGCCCATCCCAATACTTCAGAATTAACCTGACTTTATTTTCTTTTTGGTTCCATCTTTAAAGATGAAAATGCCGTCACCTTGGCTCAACAGCAATATAAACTAATTATTGAATTGAACTTTATTTGATTCCAATTACAGCAAAAATGACATTATACATTGTTGTAAAACATAGGCAAAGAATATGTAAATTGGAAAAAGAAAAAAAAAAGGAAAAAGAAGACATCATTAAATCTACTCATATTATAGGATGGAAAAAGGTGCATCCGTAAAAGCCACAGGGGCTTGATGAATGGGCGCACCCAGAGCGCGTCACAATATAATTAACAATAAAAAGCTCAGTCAGCTGGAGAAGAGTAAAGGGATAAACAACGCTTACAAGATATCATTTAAGAAGAAACTATACAATGACAAGAAGTGCTGATTACGTTTAAATGGTTTGGTGAATGTGGTAATGTGTTCCAAACTTTAGGGCCATTATGGCGAAGAGAAATTGCAACAGTGCTGGAAGATACTTTCCACTGGTGAAACTTAGAGGCATTCCCATATCCTACTCTTATCTACCGAGAAAAAATATTGTGTTTGGTTGCTTCAAAAACGCGGATCAATGTTTCATTTTCCATAAGAGAATTAACTCTTACCACGTTCGAAATATCCCTTGAAACATACTTCTTCCGTCAGTAACATAATGTGGTTTTACTCATGTTATCAGTCCGTCTATTTTATGTTCTCTTCACATTCAGTAATTTTGTAAACGCTATGGTATATTTCGTTGTTAGCACTCCTAAATAATCAATATTATTAATATATTATTAATTTCTTTCTTTCAACTTTCTCTCCAAAAAAGACCTTCCCTCTTTAAAGCCCCTCTAAAGTGTTGGGAGCCCCGAATTCGCTTTAAAAAATTGATGGCAAAATTTCACTTAAATTGGTAATGATGTGAAAGAGGATGTCATATAATACTCAATTCTGCAAGGATTTCCTTGCAGAAGTCAGTGTTAAATGACATCCTCTTTCATTTCATTATACAATTGAAAAGAATGTTTGCCATAAAAAAAAATGTTGGGCTTCCAACACTTTAGAGAGGCTTTATAACAAGTGATTTAAGTCAGCCAGACTCTTGCAGTTATACCTACCATCTATTTCAGCTTCTCTTTCTTTATAAAACGTTTGTAATCTATATTCTTATTGTCAGCCAAGGCCTTTTGGAGAAACTGGGGGTGCGCCGGGCGTTTGAGTGCAACAAGCCTGAGACCGAGACGGCGTAGCCCCAACCGCTTTTTGTCCTTTTTTATTCAATCTCTTGATACGCCACTGATTTGCTTTTATAATCTGCAAAGATGTTTTGTCTATCATAAGAACAGCCGAATAAGTTTTCAATAAACAAGAGCCTAATTACAATTAGGAATAATATATTTGACATCGTACAAAGTAAGCCTATAGTTCGACATTGGTCACAGTGGGAGTGTATGGTTTCGAAACAAAAATTTTATAAATAGGAGTCTATCTTAATGAATTCTTATGTCTTACGAATAAGACATTTGTCGAAATCCGCGAGTCGGCTCTCATAAAGACAATGAAAGCCAAATGTATTTCATTGTATCAATCGAAACAAAAGACATGATGACAGACAACACAAAATCTTCACACATTGTATTGTATATGATGATCAGTTCAAACTTATTCAGTAGATAATAATATGCATAACAAACTAGGGTAAGTACTTACCGGATTTTTCAAATCAATAAATCCTTATTACGAATCCAATTTGTGTCGATTCTGATCAGTCCGTACAAGGTCGCTACGGAGGAATACTGTCTACTAGTGCATGAGGTGACTAGCTAAGTTGCTGCTGTCTGTAAGTACATGCAATAACGCGACATGCTGAGCCTGAGAGTCTTGCGAAGAGTTCCCTGAATGTCAAAAGGCGTTAAGTCCATTTTCAATTCAATGGTGTGTTTAATACTGTGTTCGACCTCTGCGTTTGGGAATTGGCCAAGCCGCAGTATATAACTCTGTCTCCATTATTAAATCCCATACATACACATGCAGACCTGAGAAGGCCACCGAAGACATGTGGCAGCCTACAAGACCGACGTCCAACGAGGCCGACAATGCCAGTCTCGATTGAGGCCTACCGTCCATGAGATCAAAACCCCTCGAGACCGATAATTTATATCCAAATACTTGTGAATTGTTGGGTGGGGGGGGGTCTCTCGGTCTAGTGGGCCGTCAGTACCGTGGACCTTTAGAACTTTATATATGTACATTATATATTTCTATATATATTACGTTGTACAGTCAAACCTGTCTATATAGCGACCGCCCAAGGGAAACACAAATAGTGGTCTTTGCAGACAGGTGGTCTATATAGACAGGCTCCTGTCATTTTTCAATGAGAAACCATTTTCAAGGAAAACAAAAAATGTGGTCTTTGTAGACAGGTGGTCACTAAAGCATTCATTGTCTTGTCGATTTCGTTGGCGATTGATCTACTGAATGACCCGTAACAAAAGCAAAATTATTATAACTTCAGATTGTGCATAAACGATCTCCTTGCACTAACCTTGTCATATTACTGTTGACACAGAGATAATGTATAAAGCACTCAAACAAACGGTTGCCAATCATTTCATTTATAATGGAACATGAACATCGATGACTCAGCCAGGCTCTGACATCACCTTTAGACTTTGAGGCGCAGGCAGTGTACTTAAGGTCCAGAATATTAAAGGTATACTACTCAAACAAATTTGACGTAAAAACCGAAAGTTGATGAGTTCTACTCGTTGCGTACACAACTGATGCGTCAGTTAGATTGCGTCATTGCGTGCGCTAACCAATAATTATTCATGCGCTAATAGTTCAATGAAACCAAAAGTCCCCGAAGTTGTCATACATCAGCAATTCAATAGGGACTTTTAGATTTTACACGACGAGAACGTGGACTGCCACGGTGACATCCTTTTAAGGTAATGTGACGTCCTTTTAAGGCACTGCCCGGCACGGGCCAGTGCCTTGAAAGAATGGCACACGATGCAGTCCACTACGTCGGCGTGCAAATCTAAAAGTCCGTAATGCCTCGTGAAATACGGGTGTTATGCATATTATTCTTTCATGAAAGGTTTCAAGTCACTAAGGATTCAGTCCTAATCTTCTTGTCGATTCTTTTGGTAAATGAGGATTTGAATGATTATGTCTCACTCCCTTGTTGTTTTCTACGTCTGTTTTGCATTTTTCAAACGCAATATACACGCAGCCAACTACGATTAGACCTACGACTTGTATTTTAAGTTTGGAGAAATATGTCTCAAAGTTTTATATGATATTCCCTGTGACGCTTTGACGTTTGATTTCCGTTCGAGAAGTGAGTTAATTTATTCTAAGCACAGCATCCCCTCCCTCGGCACACAAGCAGGTGCACACATACTCACAGAAGCACCTGTTAGACTTTGAAGCGAGCTATTGTTTGAAGTCCGGAAAGTTAAAGGTACCCCAAACTTCGATCAATGTTTTCAGACTTTCGTTTTCACCAGGCAAAGTAAATGTTCTCATAATCATCATGATGGTGATGATGGCTTCTAATATTAATAACGCCGGTGTCCGCCTCTGCTGGGCGCTCATGGCGCTTGCTCTACAATGTCTGTAGAGAAAAGTGCCCCCGTGCATTTTGAATATCCATAAATATTTATAAACAAGGGACTATAGCCTATATACCCCAATCGGAGGGGGTCAGACATAATGCATCTATGTAGCTTTTACAGTGATTCCAAGTTGTATTAATTTTTCCCCTGGGGATGTAAATGGGGAGGGGTCATCCAGTAAACCGACAGCCCACGAGGACTGATAAATATAGAAATATATAACCGAAGATAGAAATATGTCGGTCATTGGGTTATCGGTCTTATGGGCCGTCTGTCTCTAGCGAACCATCTTAAGTACAAGTCCACTCTAAAAATAAATTACTTTCAATAGAAGCAGAAAAATCAATCAAACAAAGTTTGAGCAAGATCGAATAAGTAATAAGAAAGTTATGAATTTTTGAAAAAGTATGTAAAACTATGGAACAATGGAGATCACTTCACAAATTGCCAATTTGGTCATCAGTTTGTGACGTCATGTCCTCACTATTTATCAATTGCTTTATATAGTTTAATCCCATTAATTTCCCTTTTTATCCCCCAAAACTTGATTTCCCCATGCCTTTGGCCAGGTTATATGATTTGTATCATATTGCGTGCATGACATTTCACAAACTCTTTTATGAACTTTGAAGAATTGATACTATTTTCTGAATATTGTATATTCCTAATTATTGATTTTTATATAAATAGTTTATCAAAATTCACATTTTTCATCATTAAACTGGAAAATAATTACTCTATATTAGTGCATCTACACAAAAACATATGACTATCAATCTAACTTCTAACTTAGGGGGAAAATAGGAAATTTATATTATCAATATAAGAAAATAATTAGTGGATAGTGAGGACATGACGTCACAGACTCATGAGTGAGTTGCCAATTTGTCTAGTGATTTTCAAAGTTTCTCATGTCATTAAAAATTCATAACTTTCTTATTAGTTATCTGATTTTGCTCAAACTTTTTTTGATTGGTTTGTCTGATTATTCTGCTTCTATTGAAAGTAAGTTATTATTTTTGGAGTGGACTTGCCCTTTAAAAGAGGACAGATTTTGCAGATTTTGTCGTTCAAATGGGTTGTCGGTTTCACGGGCTGTATCCGGCGATATTTTAAATCATATATTATTTGGTATACCATCCCGCAGAAAGCTCTTTGCGCCAGCTATCTCGTCCGCTTGAAAGTCTTTTGACTTCATGTTGTTATTTTAAAGGTACTATGTCCCATTTGCAGGCCAACAAATTTAAAGGTTAAATTCCAACGGCATTTGAAAGACAATACTAATTTAGAACTTCCCTAAAAAAGGGGGGGGGCTTGAAAATGTCTTTAAAGGTACTATATGTCCCATTTACAGGCCAAAAAATTTAAAGGTTAAATTCCAACGGCATTTGAAAGACAATACTAATTTAGAACTTCCCTTAAAAAAGGGGGGCTTGAAAATGTCTTTAAGTGGGAAAATAACGACTATTAGTTGTCGAATCGACTTAGGAGCTATAGAGCCAGTAAGTAATAGTCTGATTTTTCAGACCATTGTACCGAATGGTCGTACGTTTTATGCTGCGCAAAGATTCAATCAGTTTAATTTTGGCCATTACAAGAAGTGGGTTATTGATGTAGACAAATGCTCATGTACCCTTTACAGCTCATTTTATGTATGTTATTACCAAAGATGAAAAGGCCAGTCAGTCACTCAATAGTGTCTGACAGTGAAGTCTAGCAAGTAAACGGGTTTCCTTGCATAATTTGAATATTAGGACACTGCTAACGTTTAAATTTCACAGATAGGACATACATGACATATTCATAATTCCTGCAAAGTTCTACAGAATTTGATGTTGGCTGCAAAGGGACATAGTATCTTTAAGTGGGAAAATAACGACTTTTAGTTGTCAAATCCACTTAGGAGCTATAGAGCCTGTAAGTAATAGTCTGATTTTCAGACCATTGTACCGAATGGTCGTACGTTTTATGCTGCGCAAAGATTCAATCGGTTTAATTTTGGCCATTACAAGAAGTGGGTTACAGATATAGACAAATGCTCATGTACCCTTTACAGCTCATTTTATGTATGTTATTACCAAAGATGAAAAAAGCCAGTCACTCAATAGTGTCTGACAGTGAAGTCTAGCAAATAAACGGGTTTCATTGCATAATTTGAATATTAGGACACTGCTAACGTTTACATTTCACAGATAGGACATAGGCTACATGACATATTCATAATTCCTGCAAAGTTCTACATAATTTGATGTTGGCTGCAAAAGGGACATAGTATCTTTAAATCTGGAATAGGCAACAATCAATGGCTGAAGGCAACAAATTGGGGCGTCTGTCAATCTGGGGCGTCTGCCATTCTACACTCTCGCCCACCATGACAGAGTTATAGGGGAAGTACACCCTGATAATTCGCTGGTATTAGTATATAATAAACGAGATAAACAAATTTGTGAAAGTTTGAGCAATATCCGATTAAAAATAGGAAAGTTATGAATTTTTGAAGTTGTCATCAGTGAAACACAAGTTGGCAACATTGTGACATATCTTGCGAGGTCCTTTCCAATTTGCTCTGTACAGAACATTTCATGAACTTTCAATGTCTTAGTTATTGATGACAGAGTAGATTTATTTCATACAGGGATTGTATTTTTTAAAATGTTTGCAATAATAACATTCAGGGTGCATGTATAAATGAAAATTTTATGTAGGGAAAATAGAACGTTTAATTTTTTTAATACAGAGCAAATGGGAAGAGACCTCGCAAACACAACTTACTTTATCAGGGTGGACTTCCCTTTATTGAAGGCAACTGCCCCATAGCTCTCCTCAGTATCAATGTTCCTGTTCTTATCTCCATTTCTCAGCCAGCTGCATATTTCCATTATGATAAAGAAATCACCCTGCGTACTGACAGTGAAATGTTACATGTATGTTACCTTATTTCTGTTCACTGAGATATCTTGCCGGCTGGAGGCAGTAGCACCCCCCCCCCTTCCCCCGAAAGAAATATGTAATTTTGATGTACACATTCTGTCAGCAAATATTGTGCTTTCATAGTTTATCTTTAATTTGTCGGCACATTTGCCAAGGTTGCCCCTCCCCCTCCCTTTCGTTTCCTCCTCATTCTTTGCTGTCGATTTCAGACGTTATACTACGTGCCAAGTTCAACTCAATGTAGTCTTCAAACACAGACTCTGTTTTGTATACAGTTTAATCAATTTGATTCTTCTTCTTCTTCTTCTTCTTCTTCTTCTTCTTCTTCTTCTTCTTCTTCTTCTTCTTCTTCTTCTTCTTCTTCTTCTTCTTCTTCTTCTTCTTCTTCTTCTTCTTCTTCTTCTTCTTCTTCTTCTGATTAAGTCTGCCTCCTTCAATTGATTGAAGATTCTTGCAAACTATTTGTGTGAACCGCAATTTGCGTCCATTCGAGTGCTTTTAACATTATAATACAGTTTATTTACAAACTAGGATGGAGATTCGTTGAGTGTAATATTTTTTATTGTAATTTCTATCTTATGATTAAATAAATCTAAATAATTTAGAAATGTAAGATCGCTTTTTCCCCGTCCGCTGTCATAAAATTATCTGTCTGTCACTGAGTCTTCAAACACGAAAATCATGGACAACTTTGTGAATGTTACTCACCATACAAAAATGTATCCAAACGAATTTATACACGTCTCAAGCAACTGACGCACAGCGCATGCGCAATTCACCAAAAGGGCTTGGCTGACATTGATCATTCCTGTCGAGAGGTAATGTAAATACCGTGCAAAATACATCAAATTTGTGTGCATAATGATATGTGTATTTGTTTTAAATATGTGATGTTAATGGCAGTTCATGAGTGGTATGTGAGGGACTGAAGATCAATCAGCAATTTGCTTGGAGAAATTATTTATTCTATCTCACATTTTTCGTGTAAGAACCACCTTGCGAGTGAATGGGTTGGGTGTGTGTGGCAGTGGGTGTTCTGTGGTTTTATGACTCGAAATTCCTTTGCAATTACGTCAGAATTAACATCTTTGTGTGCTTTCTTTGTGACATTTCCGTATCAAATAATATATTTTATAAACGTGAAGACTTAATCAACTCTCTTTTGTACATCTAGTTGGTGAAATTTATCGACTATCTTCGCATTTTCAATGCGGATCCTGCGTAGACATTTTTTCATTTTCGACCAAGTTGTTGTCCATTGCGTTTATACGGTAGGTTGTGTGTAGTGTGCCGGAGACGAGGCCGAAGCTAGTAATGCGGAAGTGCCCGCTCCTGTGTATCACGTTTCACTTGAGTTGTTTGTATGAAGGATTATACCTATACAGTAGTAGGGAGTGTCATCTACACTGCCTAAAACACCAAGTCCACTGATAATATTTTACCCTAACAAAGGATTACCCACTAGATCTAGATATTATATGCTTAGTGTGTCCTGTAGTTACAGCACTTTGTTTATTCGTTTTAAAATTGCATTACCAAGTCACTCCACCTAAAGCGGAAAAGGCCAAGTAGATCGATCTTGTGATTTAGTCTTTTTTTAGATCTAAAATTCATCCCTAGCTTCTCCTTTGGATTCTACCAAAAGTAAGGAGGAAGTCTGTGCTTGTTAAATTTTTATTCCCCCGGACGTAAACATGATACTAGCATATCAGGTTCTATTTAAATCGTGCAATTTTATCAAATTTTCTTTGTTAATGCAATTTCACTTTATGTTGAAGATATAGGTTCAAAACAAAGTGAAATTTGTCTAGGTCTGTAACTCTGTATGAATGATTTTTTTTTTTTCTTCATATTTCTTATTAATTTTCTCTAAAGACTTTTCTTTCTTTCTTTCTAATAGTTTGAAACTTTCTTCCTTAATTTCTCCTACGATATTTCTTTTATAAGATGTATCTTGACTAGGCAAAAAAGAAAGACCAAAAAAATCTGCGCAAGATTGTGACCTATTCCTATAGAATCGCCCCAAACTTAAACGCAAAAAGACGGAACATTGCTTTACTTTTACATACTGTATGATACATGTACTTTACTTATGACAAGAAACTTGACAAAACGACCTCTTTGGAAGTGTATTTTTAGATGACCTCTGCTCTGCCTTATCATTTGATGTAGTATATTGAAGAATGACAATCATGTGACACCCTGCTGTGATATAGCCTAAAGGTCATTGAATTGGGAATATCTGGCATAGTTTGATCTCATTTTGAATCGTAACCCAACAGGATTTGTTGCTGATGTTGTTTTGTTTTGTGGGTTTTTTAAAAGTTTTTTGTGTCTGTGTCTGTCGGCCTGTTTTCATCAGCTCGAGATTGCCAAATAGCCCATTAATTCATGATCGGGCTAATATCCAGGATCAGAAACAGCGGGCTATTTGGCAGGAGAAGGCGCAAATAGCGGGCTATTTGCTCTGGAATTCATCCCAATATATCTTGGGTAGTTTGCAAAATATCCCGCTGTTTGTCCGGTGCGTCTTCACCAGCCCGAAGACTCGCACTATGCGCGAACGCTGAGAAAAATTTCTCAAGCTCGAGTTTCAAGTTTCGAGCTGATGAAGACGAGATTTGTAACTTCGGGCTTATTTCCCAAATCAGAAATAGCGAGCTATTTGACAATCTCGAGCTGATGAAGACATACCTTGTGTGTGTGTTTGTTGATGGGTTCTTTTCAGCATGCATTTATTGGAGTAAGGTTTGCTTTACAATACGTGTACATGTACTTGTAAATCATAGTCATACATGACATGTACATCCACTAATATGAACAAAATCATTTGAATTTGAGAAGTTTAACATGGACTCATGACCTGATGCATGTTTGTTTTGCAGAGCGTTATATTGTAACAGAGACATGCTATGTACTTTGTACAAGGAATCTGTGTGATGGATGTACATATACATGCACATGTACGTGTATGTTTTTACAAATATGAAGGCATATTAATAGCAATATTTCTTTAACATTTATTATCAGAGTTCTTTCGTAACTAATTCTCTGTCCGTTCTTGTGTACAGATTATGTATAGATCCCCCCCCCCTGTTTTTTTTCTGTTTTTATTTTTCTTCTCCTGCAGCCAACATGGACAAATAAAACAATAGCATTAAAGGGACATCTACATACATGTACCTTTTGCATGTTGAAGAATTAGCCCTAAAATAGTGGGAAAGCAAGATTACAAGAATTATGATATTGACATTGAAGTGAAATCCCTTTGAAATTGCTCCTGTACTCGTGTACATCTACAATGATCTACATGTAGATTTTATAGTTACAACTAGGGAGAATAAAATCAACAAATACAAATTAGAATTTTTTGTTTTCAGAACTAAATGTTGATATTTGATTGATTTTTATTTGCTTGCATTTTTAAGTCAGAGTACTGAACAATTCTTCCACTCTCTTATCCTTGTCAATGTTGAATACTATGTGTCCCTTAAAGGACAATAAATAGGCCTTAAGAGATAACATAGATTGTCATAGAGTAACAGCCATGTAGGAATTTAGCATGTGCAATCGGTCTGTGTGTAGACTCAGGCATTTGCTTTATTAATCCAATTGTCCAATTATGATGGGTTTGTGCACCTGCCCCATATCCTTGTCTGTGGTTCTCAATGCAAAATTATGATATGAAGTGAATCTTTGCTTGTATGTTCAGGAAATAATATTAACGTTCTCAAGATGGCTGTAAGTATGACATTTCTAGAGAGGGAAAGTAGGAAAGCTATAATTTCATTGTTCATAAAGAATAAAGATTCTCTATCTCTCTCTCTCTCTCTCTTAAAATTAGCCTTATAATACCAACAACAATTTTTCATTTTTTTGATTACTTTTTGAGTATCATGATTGATACAATATTGCATTGTGTTTTGTACTTGCCCCTCCGCTGAGCTATACCAATTTTTGGGTGTGCTCGCCCTCCTTCAGGGCTTCAGACAATCCTCTTCACAGTCTATCCAGCATTGATGCATGTCCCCCTGTTTATGTATCAAGATATTGGAAAGACAGTCAATATAGGGTTAAGGTTTAGGAGCCCAAAGGCACCAGACCCCAATGAGTGTCTGATCTGTCAATCTTTGTCTTGGTATTGTATATCTTTCTAGGATGATTATTTAATCTTATTTCAGATATTTTTATTTGCAGGTTAAGACGATAAACAATCACCATGGCGAGTAGAACTAAAGTTAAGAAGACGAAGAAGAGGGCGCAACGTGCCACCTCCAATGTCTTTGCTATGTTCGACCAAGCACAGATCCAGGAATTCAAGGAAGCCTTCAACATGATTGATCAAAACAGGGATGGCTTCATCGATAAGGAGGATCTCCATGATATGCTTGCTTCTCTAGGTAAGAAACAAGGGTTGAAAAAAAAGGGAAGAGATAAAGGTACAATGTAATTTGTTGAGGTCTCGCAGTCGTTTGGTTTGAGCACGTGACTGGAAATGCGAAGATCGTTGGTTCTTTAGTCTACATTTGCCACTTAATTCCCAAAGAAGAAAACAAGTTATATAGTACTGATCCGGGTACATAGCACCCGGTTCGATACAAATTGTTCAGTTCGTGACCCAGATTTCCAAGCATGTTTTTGCTAGTTTCTCTTTTCTTAGTCTTTTTTCATTGTTCATGTTTTGTTAAATTGTTCACAATAAAGAATTTGGGTTTAATGTAACCCAGTGTCTCTCATAGCAAAAGATGTATAATGATTTCCTGTCTCAACAAAATATTAAATGAAGAAATAAATGAATTCTATCTAAACAGGTAAAGACCCAACAGACAAGTATCTTGAAGACATGATGAGCCAAGCACCAGGACCAATCAACTTTACCATGTTCCTGACTCTCTTTGGAGAGAAGCTCAATGGCACAGACCCTGAGGATGTCATCGTCAACGCCTTTGCTTGCTTTGACCCTGAAGCAAGTGGTATGTTTCACCCCTTCATTTCAAATTAATTTACATTTGCCACTTTCCACCCGGGTGTAGTAAATTGAATTTATTCCTTGAATGCTTTAAGCACCTTGGGGCAGCTGGGCTAAAGCCAGCGTTATAATAATACTGCTTTGTAGGTGCCTTGAGCATCCCCTGGAATGGATACCTGGCCCTGCATAATATAAATGTACATGTACATGTAGCTATTATTATTATTAGATAGACCAAACATTATATTTTCCGTCAAATATCTAATTCAAGTTCAATTTATCAGGTCTGCAATAATATTTGAGCTCCTTTTTCGTTTCTTTTTTTTTTCATTCTTTCAAGTGAGATTTCTTTGGAGAGTTTTAATAAAAAATTACTTTTAGTTTTATTCTATGAGAACTGTAGACTACGAGCTAACAAACTATAGATTTTTTTGATTTTTTTTTTTTAAAGCTCGAACCTGGGGGGGGGGTGAAAAATAGGAATGATTGTTGCCAATTTGAAGAGGGAATACTGATTAGTTATCTCCTTCTTTCCTTACTTCTAGATTTCATCCCAGAGGCCTACCTGCGTGAGCTTCTGACCACCATGGGTGATCGCTTCACCGAGGACGAGGTTGACGAGATCTTCCGTGCCCCTGCCATCAAGGGTGGTAGGTTCAACTACCGTGAGTTCAGCCGTATCCTCAAGCACGGAACCATGGACCCTGATGATGACCCAAGGCCATGAAGAAACTAACGGCGGACATTGCTTTATTGGTATTTTTAAACATTTTTGAGGGATGGTAGTGGGGAGGGGGGTAGTTGGGCATGTAGATCGTTCCATATTTTTCACAGGAGATAGAGAGTAGACTCTGTAAAGTGAAGTTGTCCTAAGTGGCATTTCCACAAGGCCATGAAGGTCATAACATTGGACATTGCTTTATTGATCTTTTTATAGACAATTTTGAGGGGTGATGGTTGGTGTGCAAGGGATAAAGCATGTAGACCATTCTATATTTTTCATAGGAGATATAGAGAGTCCGACTCTGTAAAGTGAAGTTGTCCAAAGTGACAGTTCCACAAGGCCATGAAGGATCTTTGATGGGATCTTACAATTTTTATTCATCTTTACTCATTATTTAAAATGGTTAGAGTGGTGTCTGTTGAAAGTCTGAAGGGTATTTACTTGATGCAAATGTAAATGGGATGATGCCTTTCTGACTCTGTCAAGACATTTAGTCGTAATAAAAGTAAAAATCATGTGGAAAGTTTTTCGCTACTCCTGCCTGCACACTCCTCTAACTTTTCAATAAGTTAATATTAATTACTTTGCATATGGTGTATGTAAGAGTCAAATCTTGACTGAAACTGCCTGTAGGGTAAACTTTGTAAAATATCCCTCTTAGTATCACAGGTGAGCTTGAATCCTTGTTTTATTTGATTCATCATGTTAGAACCAACAAATGCACAATAACAAAGATATTTTCCATCTTACCCCTTATGCTTAAGCTACAAACTACAGCAACCTTGCCCCATTGAGTTTTTTTTTCTTTGTACAGGAAAAATCCTGGCAGAGAGAAGTGCGTTGAACTAGTGTGAACAGAATTTTCAATGATTAAATAGTTGCAGAGCAAATCCAAAACTCTTGAAGTTGTGATTATTCCACAGGGTAGCTCTAGTATATTTTTTTTATAACGATAATTGGTAGTCAATTCTGGAGATGGAGTATGAATTACTTCTGTTTTCTAAGGAATTGTAAGATACACATCTCTAGAGTAAATCGTCTCTCATATTATTGGACTTAGTTTGACTTATTTTGTTTTTGTGGGTTTTTATTATTATTATTATTGTTAAGGATATCAACAATTCCATACTTATTTTATTTTAGAAAAAACATTTGCTTCATTTATTCCTTAGACTGGTAACGAGTCATACAGAGCTTCCCAGTAGAAGTATATTATTAGAAAATGATATAATGGTACAATATTATAACATAACGTTGTACAGTATATAGTTCCTTTGTATATGTTTTGATACCTTAAATCACCTTTATATCACAGTTTTCATTCTGTGTTTATTAATTAAATAAATGGCCTATTTTTGCTTTATTTAAATTTTTTTTTTTAATAAGCTTTGTCCAAATTGTATTTAGAAGATGTACATTTTGATTGCATAAGATAAAATAGTTAAATTTGCTGGATAGGGTGTGCTTCATATATTACTTTCCATGTTGCATGCATAATTTTTAATGAATTCTCATAACTGGTTGAAAGCAGCAAATACAAGTGTATAATATTTTAAGATACAATCTTGTTATAGGGCATGCATGTAATTTTAGTGTTTCAATAAGTGTGAAAAACACTAAATTGTGTCATAAGTAAGCACATTCTTGTATTTTATGAGGGTTAGTAAATTTTGTGGGGCTTGCGTTTCTCATTTGATATGTATTGGTGCTTCTCGTATATATTAAGTCGTATATTTAAGCTGAACTAACCATACCTCTATACTGTACTAAAGACATTAGTTTTTAATGAGAACAATATTATCTTGTAATTCTCTTTGACATTGGGCTTTTCCATGCAGTGTGTCCTAGACATGTATCCATTTATTTTATTAACAAATGAAAAAGTCTTGATATGACCATTTACCAGTTCTTTTTGGGATCCCATTATTATATATATTTTTTTTCATATTTGGATTAAATGAATGGAAAAAAGACATACATCATTAAGGACATGTTACATGTTACAGTGCATACAAGTACATGTAACTACAGTATTTAGAAATATAAAAAACAATCGATAATGTTATGATGGCTTAGCATAACTGGTAGGGCAGAAATGTTTACAGTCGATGTTAAATTTGAATTAAGCAGTAAGTAAATTTGCATGATATTGATAAACAGTACATGATATAGAGAGAAGCATTCCTTTTATACTATTCCAGTTACATCATTCCCAGTGCATAATTTTCATAATATATTCATATGAGTGAGAGCTTTTGCCCTAAATTCCAAGAGAGAAAATCTCCCTATCCTATCTAATAATACTGTAACATGAGTTTCATTTATGGTAATGGGCACAATGGCAAATTGTATGCAGTAGTAGTGATACGTGAGGCATGCCTCAGCCAAGTGTCATGAGTTTTCACTCAGAACTTCATGCTGTAGGTACATGAGAGGAAGATGGCACAGTATATGAATATATTATGAAAATGTTCTATGTTGTTACATTCTGATACATGTATTCCAAAGATTTAATTGAATCCTTTTAAAGTATTACATTCTTTTATCTTGATAATTTTCCTTAAATGAATCTTATATTATTTGGTGAAGATCCTCTTGGATGATCAAGATTTTTTTTAGTATTAATATAATAAAATAATCGCTTGATTTGTGATAGCTAGATAGTAGATGTATCATGTAATTGCATTAATATTTTCAGTGAATAAATTATAATACATAACATCAAACCTGTGTGTATCTTATATTTTCCACTTGTCCCAATTCCTGTAAAGATACTCTTAAATATGTCTTGGACGTTGATTAATAATGTGCCCTTACGCCTTGTTCAGATATGTAGCCGTATACAGCGACTTTTTCTTTGATGATGTAAAGTGTAATACACTGTACTCTTTTGATTGCTGTATATCTTATAAGAAAGAGATCAGTGAATGTGCATAGGACCTTTCTTGCATACATTCATTTACATCCAACCCAAATAGACAACTACTCTAAAGAAAGCAGAAAAATAAGAGAAGCAAACTAATGAAAGTTTCAATTAAATCTGACTAAACATATGAGTTTTTGAAATTTGTAATCACTATATATGATGGGCACTTCAAATTGGCTGAAGCGGTCAATGTCAATGTGATGTAGCGCCGGACTACTTTCCCATCTGTTCCAACATATAAAATGAATAAAAATTAGATTTTTCAAACACTCATTGCTCAGGAGGGTCTATTCTTTTTAGAGGACCTATAATATTTTTTGAGTAGTGCCCCAAGGAAGAAGAAACATACGAGAAAAACAGAAATGTTTGTACACGGCAAATGGGAGAGTTATCCGTCCTACGTCACAATCCACTACCAATTTGAGATTCGCATAGACTTAGTGATCTCATATTTCAAACATTCATAACTTCCTTACTATTGGTCCGATTCAATTCAAACTTTTGCCATTCTGTTTCTGTTATTTTTCTGCTTTCATACAAATCCACTTATTACAAGCGTTGGACTGCCCTTTAAATATACACACATATATAGATACATATTGCATCAATTTACCAAGTCATATCTGAACGGAAGATAAGAAGCTATGACTTATTGTGGAGTGTCGCCCTCTGCTGACATCATACAGTAGAGTTCAGAAAAATCTATCCTTTCTTTTTCTGCGTAATAGTGACAGGTTTTTTATCTTCATTTGTTATGATAACTGAAGCCATATATAATTTTCTGAACAAGGCTTTCTCTCTCTCTCTCTCTCTCTCTCTCTCTCTCTCTCTCTCTCTCTCTCCCCCCTCTCTCTCTCTCTCTCTCTCTCTTTCTCGGCCTGTAATATAATTATATCAATCTATCTTCTTTCCTCCCTCTTTTTCTCCCAATCCCTCTCTGCCTATTTTGATATCTAGCTATCTAATGTATTTCTCTCTCTCTCTCTCTCTCTCTCTCTCTCTCTCTCTCTCTCTCACTCCCTCTCTCTCTCTCTCTCTCTCTGCCATCTCCTCCCCACTTACTCTTCCCGATTTCTGTTTCTTTCACTCTTTCTTCTATGGTTATTCTCTCCAGTTTCATAACACGAATAATGAATGATCAGCAACTTATCCATAAAGCCCACTGCGCAATATTTGTATTTATTTATTTATTTATGCATGCATGGTTCAACAGTTTACATAGTATGGGCATGACCAACAAGGTAATAAACACTGGATTACGATCAGCATACATTTGCAATTGTAAATAATACTGAAGCATACAGAGGTATGACAATATAAGCTTAATGCTTGAGAGATTGCCACACCTTATCATCTAACGATTATATTTGTTAAAGTGGTAGAAGACGAAGAAGAAGAAAGAAAAATATACGATCCGACTACGAACCGATTCTGGAAAAATTTGCAATAGCATTTGATACGAACATTCAAACATGTAAAATCTTAACGACAGAGGATCTGAATAGTCCTATGATTAATAAAATCTAAATTTCAAGGGATTTCACGCTTTCTTCTTCTTCTTCTTCTTCTGATTAAGTCTGCCTCCTTCAATTTATTGATTGAAGATTCTTGCAAACTATGTGTGTGAACCGCAATATGCGTCCATTCGAGTGCTTTTTTACATTATAATACAGTTTATTTACAAAATATTTACAAGCTCATGTATAGGATGGAGGGAGACTAGCCACTGTCACCAACCGTCTGCAGTCGACCACGGAAGGCTCCAACAGAATTCCAACTCCTTACTGTTCTCGGAAAGTATGAATGCCGATGCGATTCAGTTCTTGAGTATGGCCAGTGGCAAATCCAGGGGGGGGCCCGGGCCCTCCCTAGGAAAAAAACAGGTAAAACACCCTTTTTGAAGAAAAAACGAAGATGGGCCCTCCTGGCGCCCAAGGGGTGGCGGTGGAAAAAAAAATCACCCTTCCCGTAGGGAAATTTTTTTTTTCGGGTGCCAAAATTTTTTTTTGCTCACTACCTACCCCCACCCTCCACTGAGCGAAAAATTGACCGGCACGATTTTCAAATTTTCGCACGAAGTGGGCCCCTTTGTAGGCCCCCTCCCTTGCCGCCGGCTGGATCCGCCCCTGAGTATGGCATCTGATATGAATGTGGTTGGGTGGCTCTCGTCGACTGGATGACTTGTGTGATATAGTCCTGAGCCGGAAGATGAGCGAGATTGTTGTGTATATTATACATCATAGTTAATCTGTCATTTTCTCTGCGCTCTTGTAGAGTGGTCCAATCTAGTTCTTTCAGCATACTGCTGACACTTGATGTATTATGGTAACGATTCAGAGTGAATCTCGCAGCTCTTCTTTGCACCATTTCAACTTTTTGAAGAGGAAAAGCTAAATTAGCTCGAAATCATAGTGACGTCAGACCAGTCTACGATTTGAAGCCGATTCGGTAATTCTGACTAGAAGAGCTCAATGCACTAAAATCCCGATTATTATTATTCTTTATTTAGACGTTAAAGCAGGAAGGTGATGTTTGTTTAGATTTCCTATCGAATACAATTTCTTCGAAAATCGGATCGCTGGATGATCGTGTAGTTATTTCCTTTTGGGCATGTACCGAGTATATTCCATGTTTGGCATTTCTTGTGTATCATGAATTGATTATGTTTTAAAATAACGTTTTGCAGAAAAGAAATTTAGGCCTATTCAAAAGGGACAACTATCTTTTAAATACACTACAACCGTTTATACATTATAGCAATGATAGACTTATGCCAGATATTAAATTTGAAAAATTTACCAACTGATGTTGTCATGAGAGGTCCTTGTTAGTAACAGTGGTGTAGATGAGATGAATATTGGGGCAATCACCAGTTCATACTTAGTAGCTAGGTTTTTATCATGTATTTTCCTTATTTTATTTTGTATGATATCGACACTAACATTAAATGTTAACTGGGGAAAAATGATATATAAAAAATTATGAGACATCGCCTTCCTCGACGAAAATGGGCAAATACGCGTAATATCAGGATTGGTTTGTTTGTTTTACCTGACTGCTAAGAAAGCATGTGTATGCTTTTAAGTAAGCAACCAGGGGAAAGACGGTCTTAAGTCCTTTCCGAGGGACTTGGTACTGAGGATTAATGCCTTACCAAAGGGCACTATATAGTGCACCGATTGGTCTCGAACCCGGGACCTCCCGGTTACGAGACCACTGATCTACCGCTGAGCCATCGCCCCTCTTTGGGCAGATGAGTGATAATTATGTAGTTTTAGTAGTCATATTATGGATCTCTTATTCATGAGTTGAATCCATTCCGAATTAGAGCTTAATAACTCTTTGAAGGGTGGATTCTACTATTTTGAACATGGACTTCCCTGTCAAAAGAAGGGATCCCTAATTATGCTTACTTCTAATCATCGGGTCATTATATAGCGTCGGGTCGGGTGGTCGCGTTTCCCAACCTTTTGTGAAAACGTGCCCCTTCATTTACGAAATGTCGGGGGTAATTTTTGTGAAATAAACGCCTCTCATCTACAAATGGTCTGGTCCAATTAACCGGACACTTTGTGAAAACCCTACGGTAAATCTACTATGATATTCCGTTTTCGTTTCACGAAAGGTCGTGTAACGCGACCATCCGACCGGACGCGATGACCCGATGATTTGAAGTAAGCCCCCAATTATGAATCTCAAAAAGATGATTACCTCTCCTATACCTTAATGGAGAATGTAACGATCACCTTGCACTCCGTCATCTGCAGTAAAATAACGCTACATAATTTCTAGTTTATCCAACCTTTCACTTTATAAAATGCACTTACGTTTCATTAATCATGCTTTTCTAATCTGCTAATGGATGACACATTGTTGTGTTTATTCCAATATCGCTCTTTGGCTTTTGCCTCATCTCTTCTCTCAGCAAACACGGATCATAAACAGACATTTTACGAGAAACGCTAATAATTTTAATGATACCTTTAACTCGAATAAAATAGAATATATCAGTTTTCACGTCATATTGCTATCAAATATGTAGACCTAAAATAATGATAGGATTCTCTATACCAGAAGAAATTAAAAGTTGTCTCACATTCTCGTCTCTAAAAGAAAATTTACTTTAATCTCCTTAAGCTCCCCCTCCCCCACTCTCTCTCTCTCTCTCTCTCTCCCTCTTTCTTTATTTTTTGTACCCTCTCTCTTTCTCTATCTCGTTTATATTTTGTTGTTGTTTCTTTTGAATGTAGTAGTATTTGATCTTGTGTACAATGGCTTAAACATAACAAGTTACACAATTAAGTTACATTGTACATATCTAAAGCTTTCCTATTTGTTTTCAGGATTGATCATTGATAGGTATATTGATCTCTCTTAATCCCCTACATTTTTGTTTGTGTTCATTTTATCTCTAGAATGTGGTATCAATATGCATGTAGCCTACATATTATTTTTGGTTTCATTCAATTCATGGAAACATGTTGAAAATACTGAAACACTTCTGATGAGGAAACGTCCCGAGTATATATGTAAATGGCAAGATTGATCAAATTACTGAATTAGTATTTGCGGAGGAGACTTGGGGAACGAAATAACATTAGTATTGTTATTGTTTTTTTTTGTATTGTGAAAGAGTACTGTACTTATCATTGTATCTGATTACAGTGACCAGTATAATTTGTTCTGACGGATATATGGTTCACACAAAGTTCATAGTTATTTCCTCATTGAAGATTATCATAAATAGGACTACCATACAAATTGCAAACATACAGACAAAATCAATTTTAAAAAGCGTTTAGATTGCTGCACTTGCTTTTTAGGCATCATCAAATAATCTAACAGGTCGTCGAATAATTGAATAGATGGATAGAAGTTCAGTTCCCCCTCCCGAATCGGGGGTCCAAATCTTACAGGATTGCTTGCCGAAGACCGTTCAGAATCTGATCCTTCAAATGAGAGATGCAATGAAAAAAGAGTAATATAGAGAGAGAGAGAGAGATAGATAAAGATAAAGATAAAGACAAAGAGAGAGAGGGAGAGAGAGAGAGAGAGAATATGGGAGGGAAAGTGGTACCACTTTTTTAAATCTAAAAGATAATACAAAATTTAAAAAAAAGAAATAAAACAACGTGAGCCCCTTATATAGGGCGGAACCAGTTTAATGTTTGTTAATATAGGAATTGGGGTTGGTCTAGACCGAAAGCTTCAGTCTCTGATATCGACGGTGTAATGGAGAAGGTTGACAAATATACCAGACGGTTATTTCTGTCTAGCGTGGGTCACGTACGTTGCCGAAAAGTCCGATTAATAAAAAAAAAAAGGGTTTTCTTGTTTTCATCTGGTGCCTTGAATCTATAGAAAGGGGGATGGAAGAGGGGACAGCAGTTTTATTGTGTGTACTTATGACAAGTCACATGCCCCTCCCCCTCCATTCGCCGGTTATCTCTCAATGTCTCCCATGAAAGAACAAAGAAGACCCTGCTAGGACTAGGAGTAGTAAAATAATTGATGCATTTTGGCGGCACATGATGCCTTTTTACTGTTAATGTTAGAAAGAAAATTGCAATAGCAGAGACATGGATCAATTATTGAGATTAAATCCAAAGTTATAGGCTTACTTAATATAATTATTTAAAACTAATTAGTAATTTGGCTATAGGCCTATACTAGTCATGCTATACATGCACTTAAAAAAAACTATACAACAAAATACCCGCGCAGCAATTTTCCTGAACCGATCATGATTTTATAATGCGGATTTGTCATATTGCCTTTCATTTCCTTTCTACATTTCATTATTTTGGGGTAAAATTTAGGAGATACCACTCAACTATAGGATATTACGAATATTGCTTTTTATTCATTCATGACGCAGTTATTATGCTAATACACAAAAACACAACCGAATAGAAAAAGGGGTTTTCCTTGTTCAGACAGCGGTGTGTATGGACGCGCCGAGTGTGTCTACATGTATACAGCATGCAATTCACACACCAAAATGGCAATAGCATTTTCAACGCAAAAATGTGATCTCGAATTCTGATCTGAATAGAGCGATGTGCTGTACTGAGTGATTTGTATTTGAAGTCGTATATCATTGATCGAGAAGGACATTATTACTCTACCTTATTATTGCGGAATTAACCCTCATCATTTGTGGATCAGTATGAGAAGAGGCTTGCAGAGCTTCGAAGGAAGGCGTAGAGTGTGATAAAAGAGCTGCAATTTAGACAGCTTTAATGCTGGCTCTCGAGGCGGCCTGCAGGAGGAGTGCGAGGAGTGCAATGGCTATGTGCCATGAATTGCCCACCCTACCTCTGGACCGTCATGTACCATCGCATGTACTGGAGCGACGTGGGGCCATCTCTTTCAGCTCGGGAACGTCGTTGTTCAGCAGTTTACCGAGATTTGAGGTGAGATTTTCCGTACAATGCAAGTTATTCTACGTAAATCCTGGGGTTTTAAGGATTAGGTTCATGTTATAAGTGCTGGAGGTCGCGTGTAGATCCATGAATGTCCTGGGGGTAGCAACTTTGGTCGCCTGCAAGCCCGTGACCTTACCTACCCTGGGAGGTGGGAATAGCAAATCAATACAGACCCCAGTGTGCTAGGGCGAATCCCGAGCACAAACCTAGGCCAAGGACGAGTGCTCATAGCTCATAGTATTTCATGAAGATGATTGATGATGTTGGTGGTAGAAGTGGCATTGGTGGTGGTAGTGGTGATGGTAGTGGTAGTGGTGGTGGTGGCCGTGCATTGTGATGATGATGATAATGAAGAGAAGGGGGGGGGGGAGAGGAGGTCAGTTTGATGGTGCAGATAATGATCTAAGCTATGTGATGATGATTATCAGGAAGAGGACTCCAATTAGGATCATGATTATGATGATAGAAGATTGGTGGTGGTAGTGGGAATGGTGGTGAATGGTGACAATGATTATGAAAAGTGAACAGAGTATGTTTGTAGGATATCTTAGAAAATGTAATTGTAATATTGATTGGAATTAAGTGACCATGTGTGACATTCCCTTAAACCACCATCACCACCACCATCACCATCACCACCACCACCACTACCACCACCCTGACCCCCATCACCACCATTATCGCCACCACCACCACCATTATCACCATCGACACCACCATTATCACCATCGACATCACCACCATCACCACTGCCGTTATCACCATCAACATCACCACCATCACCACCACCATCAACACCACCACTGCCACCATTATCAACATCAACATCACCACCACTAAAATCATCACCACCATCATCACCACCACCACCACCTCCACTTCCACCATCACCACCACCATTAACACCACCATTTTCAGTTCATCCATTTCATCACCAACATCATCAACATCACCAACATCTCCACCACCATCAACACCACCTTCACCACCATTATCACCATCAACATCACCACCATCATCATCACCACCACCATCACAACCATCACCACCACCATCACCACAACTCTCACCACCACCATTACTACCACAATTGTCATCACCACCACCACAACAAACATCACCACCATCATCACCACCAGTCCACCACCATCACAACCATCACCACCACCATTACTACCACAATTGTCATCACCACCACCACCACCACCATCACAACCATCACCACCCCATCAACACCATCAACACCACCACCATCAACATCACCACCATCACCACCACCATCAACACCACCACCACCACCATTATCACCATCAACATTACCACTAAAATCATCACCACTAAAATCATCACCACCATCATCACCACCACCACTATCATCACAACTATCACCACCACCATTACTACCACCATTGTCATCACCACCACCACCATTAACAACACCATTATCAGTTCATCCATTTCATCACCAACATCATCAACATCACCAACATCTCCACCACCATCAACACCACCTTCACCACCATTATCACCATCAACATCACCACCATCATCATCACCACCACCATCACAACCATCACCACCACCATCACCACAACTATCACCACCACCATTACTACCACAATTGTCATCACCACCACCACAACAAACATCACCAACACCATCAACACCACCATCAACACCACCATCAACATCACCACCATCATCACCACCAGTCCACCACCATCACAACCATCACCACCACCATTACTACCACAATTGTCATCACCACCACCACCACCACCATCACAACCATCACCACCCCATCAACACCATCAACACCACCACCATCAACATCACCACCATCACCACCACCATCAACACCACCACCACCACCATTATCACCATCAACATTACCACTAAAATCATCACCACTAAAATCATCACCACCACCACTATCATCACAACTATCACCACCACCATTACTACCACCATTGTCATCACCACCACCACCATTAACAACACCATTATCAGTTCATCCATTTCATCACCACCATCATCATCATCACCATCACCACAATCACTACCTCCACCACCACTATTACCATCACATCCATAATCATCATTATTCACCACCACCACCACTGCCATTATCACCACCATCATCATTACCAGCACCATTATCACCACTGTCACCACCATCACCAACCTCACTGCTATACAGTATGTATCATTGCCATTGATCATCATTAATCCATTGACAATTCATTGTAAAAACATAATAAAAGGTAGGCTGTGTACTTTGGATCATACCCTGAAAGCGCAATATAATAATCCTTTTCTTACTGGAATTAATTTGTTAAACATGGCTTCAGGCTGTGACAGTAGAAGTAGGATATAAACTCCAAGGCTGTCAGGTGAGCGAGTTCAATGAAAGCCTATCTCATTAATCTATATTGATGAAAATGTATCAGGTGTGTGTATAGTGAGCTATCATGAGGATTAATTTTAGGAAATGCAAACAAAAATTGGATGCACATAATGTGTTCTGAACATCAGTGGCGTTGGAGAAATATAAGATTCATGATCCTGATTCCTGATCGTCACCATCATCATCATCATCACCATCACCATCATCATCACCATCATCATCATCATCATCTTCATCATCACCATCATCTTCATCATCTTCATCATCATTTCACTTCTTAAATTGGGTTAGCTGCAGATTTTTCCTATAATGTTGTTTTCTAAAAATTTACCCAAACAATATGACTACCGGTACATGTGATTTCACTAACATGATTTCAACAAAGATATTGATTCAAAAGACTTTATTTCCATTAAAAACGAACAAATGTATACATGTGATATAGTACAGACAGTTCAAAATATATAAATCATGAGCATTATGTTAAGTTAAATTAAACAAACTGTGAAAATGAGTAGCAGGAAAAGGGAGCACCTGTAGAAAGCTTGTTTTAGCTTGTTGATTCAGGCATCCAAATGAATAAAATAATTACACAGATATAATAACATGATAATGAGTATTGCACATGGATTCATCTACCCCTCCCTCAGCACCACCTCCCCCCTCCCCCTTCTCTCTCTTATGGTAATTTACAACATTGTATTTGATTTTGAAATAGGTATTGAACTAAAACAAATTAAAGGGATAATAGATATATTTTTTCTTGAAGGAGTTCTTTAAAAAATTGTTTTTCAATCTTGAAAAAGTTGTCCATGGTATCATGAATTCCGATTCATGAATATTAAAATAAAATTTGAAGAAGAGATAAATAAGAAAAACAATGACATCCAAAAAAAATTAAGAATCAGGAACTGGGCCTTCACAGATGATAGAAACAGAAAACGACAACAAAACATAGATGTAAGAAGAAAGGTCAGCCATAAAAGACATTAATATGAAACACAATCCCCCTTCCCTTTCCGCATCTCAGTGTGGTAAACCTCACATTTTGAAACACCATGAAATAGGTTAGATCAGATGCCCATATGAATGATTAGAGTGACACTATCGGATCCCTATGTAGAGCATATGCTTCATACATATTAAGATGCCCCTACAGCGTTGTGAGCTTGAAATGCAAAAGACCTTCAGGTGCATTGCTCTACCGGGTAAGCATAATTAGCACTTAATTTGAATGGGTTATAAAGCCTCATTAAAGAGCAATCCAACCTTGACAGCCACTTGCTTCTTGTTGTTGATGTCCAGCACTGTCCACAATGCCTTTTCAACTGAAGACAACAATTGCAAAGCACAAATTACACCATAGGGCAGCTAGTCAGCAATGAAATAGTAGGCCTATAGATGTACATAAATAGAATAAAACAAAATGTACATTTCTTGTTATGTGTTATAGACAAGTATATTGAGGATGTTTTTTTTATATTCTACTTACAGGTTTAATAAAATTACTCAACTGGCATATCGTTGGGTTTATACAAACAAAGCAGAAATCTAGCCCGATCTTCCGTACTAGTTATTCTTTACCAGGAATTAATTAATTAATCCAACTTTGAACGGCAAGTTGCCATTTTTGAAGATGGTTAGAATAATAACTTTATTTCATGTACTTTTTGCACAGAATTAATGTCTTTCTGTCTCACAAGAGAAATAAATATATGTTTCTGTGCATTTAATACCAACACTACTTTGAGCTAGAACTGCAGGTGGACACAGAGAACAGTACAGCTACAAGAGATTTCCAGTGTGTACATTTACATACAATGCTTTGTATTGTCTATTCTAATTTCTACCAGAGAGTAGAACTCTTCAATAGACCAGTGCTTATCCATTGAGTACACAGTAGGCCTGGTCTAACCAGGGATCAATAGAAAGGGTCTATTAGATCCAGGACCAATTAATCGAGATGATTGATGAAGGAGCTCTATCTTTTATGCCCTTTGTTTACATGAATGAACTGTTAAAGAGGATTTAAATACAGGATACACACGCAAGAGAGTAGTCTGTTTTGTGCAGACTCCATTGATAAGTTTTGTGTTGAGAAAAAACACGAGGTATCTGCAATATGTTTCTACTTTCTACCCATGAATGGAGTGAGTTATAGGGGATCATTTGGCCTTTCACCCTGGGAACAATTCTTCTAACACCATGTTGCCAGTTAACCCATTGAGTACAGAAATGTCTCTTTCCAATCTTTCCTATATGTCATATGTACATGAACCCTAGGTTGCAGGCACAAACCCTTGTCGGTCATTGTGCCTAACAGTGTCTGTAATATGAGACTACAATAGGCTCTGTACTTTAGCCACTCCTGTTTGACACAGCCAGAGACTGACATGTTTAGGCTCTGTTCAAGGCTTTA
This sequence comes from Mesocentrotus franciscanus, assembly GCA_037976565.1. Taxonomy (NCBI): domain Eukaryota; kingdom Metazoa; phylum Echinodermata; class Echinoidea; order Camarodonta; family Strongylocentrotidae; genus Mesocentrotus; species Mesocentrotus franciscanus. The sequence continues at coordinate 1,638,608 of CP137678.1, forward strand.
GGAAATGTGGTCAAGTGTCAAATTAGAGTCTGTTTTGGCAGACTAAATGAACCGATCTATCTCCCATACATATTAGGTAACAAATAAAAGAATATGTTTGTCCATTTTACTGACCAGTCTCCTGTATACTGACTAAATTACTACCTCCAGTCCTCTACTATCACTAAATCACCACTTATTAAAAAAGTGATATTGGATTAACAAAAACAGGAATGGGGGAGGAGGGGGGCAATGAAATTGAAAGTGTTAGGGGTTGATTGCACGATACCAGGCTTGGATACCACTCATATAATTTATGTAAAGTTTAAAACCTTCGTATTCCATGTGCAGCAGATCCATGTTCGTGTCGAGCCCCACTATCGATAACAAAATTGTAAACTGTTCCTTTAGTAGGTCTTTACATGAAGTTTTATCAATATCCTTCTTGTGTGCATGTATCGTCTGTTATGGGTCAGAAGAGATTAAAACATTGCATCAGCTCTGGGCTTCTGGGCTGGTATTCAATTCAATACTTAGAATAAGTAAGAAATTTACTAAGTAAATGGCTAAGCTAAGAAATTTACTTATCTCGTATTCAAATCGCATTTTAGACTTTTACTTACCTGAGACAAAATCTAAGTAAAATACTTACTGATAAGCATTGTGACATCACACGGTCAATCAAAAGCAATGAGCAATTAATGTGTTGCAATAAATGCGCGCTAATATAATTGTGCGCAGGTTATAATCCTGCGTAAGAAAACCATATGCCTGCCAATCAAGGCCTCCAAATAATTGGCTTAAGTCTGGTAGGGAGCTGTCTTAAATTTAGGGTAAAATACTTAGCCAAAAGTTTGAATTGAATACCCAAATTGGCTAAGTATTTTATCTAAGTATTTTATCTACATGTAAGCCAAATACTAAGTAAAAAGCTTAAATTTTGTACTTAAGTATTGAATTGAATACGGGCCCTGGCTCTCAACAGATGATGTACATTAAAGAGAAGGTTGAGTTCTGGGAAGAGGTGAACAATAATTTTTGAGTGTTATTATTGTTATTATGAAAGTGTGGAAGAACATCAGATACAAAATGTTCCCTGAAAAGCATGGCTCTTCAAATGCCTTAATATTCTAAATATGGCATGTAATAGCATAAAAATCGGGACAGATTTTTATGCCACATGTTCGTTTTGTCCCATATACATGTACATATTTCTGTGTACAGTGCTTGTAACTTTACCAAGATTTTCTTACCATTTTTATGATTCCAGAACCTTGCAGTACACACCAAGACTTATATGCTAGATGATCAACTTTTTCTGATCGATTCCGCACCGTTTCTTTCACAATGCAATCGCATGACCAGAACTCAACTTTATCTTTAAACCTTGATTTATTCTAGGGTACTGGTATTTCTGCCAATACTGTTCCAAGAGACACCTTGCATTGCCATCAGATCTTCTCAAATACTCATTCCTATGTCAGCTAGCATGGCCCATTACTCTAGAGCTGTGCATGGACAGACGAATGTACATGGTAGATCGATTGATACATTCACAATGCAATCTGGGAGTTGTTGAATCCGCTATTATCTATCCTTGGGAAGAGATGCAATGTACATCCTATCCTGTTTCCTGCTGTCTGTTTGGTATACTTTACCCCCCACCCCCACCCACCCCACCCACACCATTCAGTTAACCAAAATCTATTGTTCATTGTATGGGTGTTTACTGTATAACTACATGACTGAATAATGAATATAAAACAAATAATTTAAATACCAACTACCAGTTCATATGTTTAACTTTAAGTAAATGTTTTTATTGATACTACATTGTTTATGATGGTTTGAATGAAAGTAGAACAGGGGAAAAAAATACTTAAACAATTTTGGGGGCTACCTTTCAAGCTTGCTTGCATGAAAATAACACTCTTTAATTTGTTTTGCATTGAACTCTATGCAAATTTTTTTGGGCTCTTTTATGACTTTCGGGGGCTCTTTTTAGCATTTCGGGGGCTAATTTGCCCAAGCCCCCATGTATTTTTTTCACTGAAGTAGAAATGTATCCTCTATAAAGGATTGCTAGTTGAATGCCATCATATTTGAAATATGATTGCTGAAGTGCTTAGACCACACTTTCATGGCACATATAATGTGTAGTCCCATATATACCCATTTATGTGAGGAATGCATGCTCTGTACAGTAAGATTGCTCAATTTTCTTTTATTTTTTTCATGATTGAAAAAAAACATTATAGGCCCCTACATGATTTACATGTTCACCATTTTTTTTCATGTACTACATCACCGTTTCCCAAATGCTTCAAGACAGCGTTTTTCTCAATGTGATCACAAGACGAGACCTCGACTTTCTCTTTAAACAGTACCCATGTATGTAAGCAGGGGATAAAGGCTGATGCCACACAATATAACATTTTATTACTGTGAATCATCTTTGAATCCACTCAGCCAGTCCCACAATTTATGAGACAACTCCCCCATCACATCTGAAATTGCCTCAGACGATTTCATTGAGGGGTGGGTCAATTGGGTTAGGATGATGCGAGCGAGCCGTTGATTTGAGGAGCGGGGATGTTAAAGATGAAGTGGAGATCTGCTCATGGGATCGCATCGTGAAATAAACCTGTCTAGAATTTGTATTGCATAGTATTTGTGTATTGTGAGGTTAAAGTGACTCAGTAACATCGTTGAAGGTTGATGAAAAAACTACGTTAATTTTGTATGAAATGTTACTTATTATATTCCCCCTACTGTACTAACCCCTCTAACATGCAAAAAATCCTGAAAAAATTCTCAAACCACAAAGATATTTATGGTTTTCTTTGAAGGCGTCACTGTGCGACACCCTCTAACAGTAAATTCTCCCAACCATTTTGAATTTTTCCAACCATTTTTCCATGAAAATAAGACATGCATAAAACTGGCTTTTAAAAATCTGTCAACACTTAAATGTCTGGAATGGTATATAGAGCCAATTCATTGCTTTGTGACGATTTTCATTCACCTAAAATGTAATTAAATTATAATAATATAGTTAAGAGAATTAAGGAATCAATCAGATCAGTTTTCCCAATTTTTATCATTAATAATGGTTTGTTTTCACTCAAACTTTCAGATTATCTTTAATTGTACATTTAGCATTGAAGTCACTATCTAAGCACCATTTTCTCTCATCTGAACAATGTTACCAAGTCCCTTTAACTTTAGTTTAGAGTCCTTCAAAATAAGAGAAAAATGACTAAATTTTGCTGGAATTCGCATAGATCTGAAATGCACTGCACACAGATATGGGTATAATGGGACTAAAGACATCAAATTTGTTCATTTGACATCACTACTATGATATTCATCCATATAAGAATTTTAAAAAGGGGGAAGATCATGAAATTATTTTCCATTTTGACCAGAATTCAATCTTCTCTTTAGGGTCACCAGTCCGTAACCTCTGCATCTCTATCATGTGGTTTTGACTTTGTACACAAATAATGTACATTTTTAATTAGATAATATTTGTGTTGTTTTTGTGGGAAAAGCAAGAAAAAAAGAACAAAGGAGGAAAAAATGTACATATATTTCATTTTGTTTCTAGATGCCTACCAGTATTACATTATGTACGTGCAGTACCAGTATTAGTTGCCTACATGTATGTTCATGTAGGCATACATTCATAGCAGTGTGATCGTATTTTGTTGGATTTATTTCCTTAAAGCAACATTTGTAATGATACATACATACATAGTACATACATACAATTTTTTTTATGTACACATGTAGTACAAAGTCCAATAAAAAATTGCTCAATACACTTTACATGATATATTAATGGTGAACAGACAACCAAAGAAAATAGGGGAAATGATGGATGAATCTATTTGATGTCAAGAATATAGACGGTTGCTGCTCTTTAAATCGGTGACTAAGCTGATGTGAATGCTTGAATGGGTTATTGGGCATGAGCTCATGAGGAACATCACGCCCGCCCATACACTGTACATGTTATCAGGATTTACTATTATCTGTAATGCTCAAATGCATCATTCTTAATCAAATTTAGAATAAGAAGTGCATGTATGAGTACAGGTACAATGTATATATGCATATATGTATTTGCAAACAAACAGAAACACCATTCAGATTTGTCACAAAAATACTTTTCACCCATTTGACATCTACAGTATATATGATGTTGGAGTCTAATATATATTTTTTTCTTCCACTTCCCCCTTATGATTCCTAAATGATCATATCAAACTATACAAAGGTATACATGTAGGTGCACATATATCATATTTTTGTGTGATACCAAAATTATTTTTTTACTGAAGGATCAGAACAAGAATCATATTATTTTCCTTCTTGAATGTTTGCATCAGAACTTTATTTCCATTACTTCCTTCTATTTTTGCAGTGAAATATATTTACACAAAATTTCATCATTTTCAACAAATGATGCTATCATTGAATTAGCAAAGTCATTTACTATGCAAAACTTTTGGTAGAATATACTGCAGGCCTGATTAATTACCCGATTTAAATCGGTTTTCTGATTTTTTTTTTCTTCCCCCCGATTATTTCCCCCCTATTTTCTCTATTTTTTCAATTTTTTCCCAATTGTCTTACTCAAAGGGTGGGGGATAATGTTGTTAGATGCCATATTTTCCCGGAACGTTTTTAAATTTTTGCAGTCAAGAGGGGGGGCATGGTGGTTGAGAAAAAAACTATTTTTTAATTATTTTTTTAGTGCTCACTATCACCCCTGATACTGGATGAATATATGTTTACATTGTTATTGTAGAAAGGGCCTCATGCATAAGCCTGCTTTCCTTCTGGTCAGTTCAGTTGTATACCGGTAGATATTTACGTCTACACTGTTACATGTACGTGCAGGAATTCTTTAAAACTGTAAGGACATTTTCTTATGGAGTAGCCATGCATATGTTCATGTATAGGCAGACTTCAGAGAAAAGAGAAGTAGGAAGAGATATTGTATTAATACCATTTATTCTTTCCCTGCCTTCCCTTGCCTTCCCTTCACAGTTTATTTGTTCAAACCGTTCCTTTTAATCATCACTTTTCTAATACTAAAGGGGTATTGTCTTCTACTGTGCTTCTCTCTGCTCTATTGGAGGCATACAGTACAAACAAACACATGTTCACTGCAGGTACACTGCAATGTTTATGTGCATTAAATTTTGTAGATTACCAGATCTTGTTATCTGTCATAGTGTGATGCACCATTGTGTATTCATGAACTTAATCAGAGTATGGTATATCTAACAAAGGATTATAGAACGATATCATTTACATGTATGAGGCCGAATAAAATAATTATCTATAGTTTGAGTATCCTTGCCTGTTTCCTATTATGAGGTTGCAGATTCCCTCGTTTTTGTCTACCCTCGTCAAATAAAAAAAAATGGGGGGGGCTAATAGCCTGCTCAAACTAAAGAATCATCATATTATGAAAGTGGTCTACAGAGTGTATTTCTAACAACATTGTGTTAAAGAACGGGACTCTGATTCTTCATCAAGTTTTCATTGTAAACGATGCTCTAACATGTTGCAATCAAATGAGCAACGAGTATTTTCACTCAGGAAATTTTAATTTGATGGATAATTTGTATTTCGAGCATTTCTTTCTCACAACTTCCTGATACACTCTATGTAAGAGGCTGCATAAGTTTGTGCAAAAATACATTGTATTTTGATTGCCTGTCTGACCTGTAAAACATTCTATGACATCAATATGAATGACGATTTTGAGAGTGATTACACCAGTGTGCAGGATGAACTAACTGACAATGTCTGGATTGAAAAACTTGTCATATAAAGGCTCGTTCAGATACGACGCTGTAAACTGCAGCAAAAAGCTGCCTCAGATTTTTAACATGTAAATGAATGGCAACTGCGCGAACGAAAGTGCTGCGTACGCACTGAGGTCCATGTTATAGGATACATAATTGTGAAGCATATCACACTTAACGTCATCACAATTTTTTTTTTAAACTGCGGTTTTGCTTCGTCATATCTGAACGCGGCTTTGATCGTGTTTACAAGGAGAACACACACCTGGTGTATCATTAAAACATGCATGATTTTTAGTACAAGGTTGGCTTGGAGTGATTTGTGTTACCAGGGTTTTAACAAAAATGGTGTGTTAAAGATTAGGTGGAGTACTGGTTAGTGGTAATGAGAGAGAGAGGGGAGGGAGGGAGAGAGAGAGGGGAGGAAGAGAAAGAGAGGGAGGGGAGGAAGAGAAAGAGAGGGAGAGAGAAAGAGAAAGAGAAAGAGAGAGAGAGAGAGAGAGAGAGAGAAGGACACACAGACAAATGAACATGTACAGTGTACATGTGTACATGTAGGTAGACAGGCAAATTCCGACATAGAAACCACAATAGGGAGTTGAAGAGAGAGAAAAGAGAAACACAATTTAGAGAGAGAGAGAGAGAGAGAGAGAGAGATACAGGTGAATAAAAAGACAAAAGCTGTATACATGTACCTTATTAGTACAATGTACTTTACATGTAGGTCTAAATGTATCTATATGTACATTATTGGCATTACCTGTTCAGCTGCATGTGATGTAATGATACTACTCAATCACCTCAAATCTTCAGTAGATTGTAAATGACTTTGTAGTGGCTATTACCCTCAGTAAGCAATCATTGGATCCCAGTCATAGACATTGACGGCCCGTGATGTCATAAAATAAGCATTTTCAGTTGCCAAGGTAACCACTTACAAATTCATGGCATGGGTGATGCATTTGATGTGTTGTTATTACTGAAAAATGACAGTATGATTACTGGGGAAAGTGTATCAAGCATACATAGTCTATCCCAAGTGTATTAGATGTTTCGATGATCCTTTTCTTGTCAATTTTAAGAATCTGTTTGCTAGGGAAGACTCAGTATACCATTGAGCAGGTACTCAAATGATCATCTAGCTAATACCAGCTTTAAGTAGTAATGATTACTCTGATATCTTAGAAATCCCCCTCCCTCCGAAAAAGAAAGAAAAACAGTTTTTGTTAGTATTTATAAAAAACAGAATTAGCAAAATCCAATTGTTTTGTTTACAAGGATTGTAAATAGTTTTTACATTTAGTTTAAAAAACAAGCAAACAAACAAAACGATGGTTTCTAAAATTGATTTTTTTTTTTTTTTTTTTTTTTGCTGTGTAAATGGCCTAATTTCGCACTTTTATCTCCGGTTGTTGTTGACAATAAACACATGTGAGAAACACATGATTTCGGGCTCCACTTCACGGTCGATAGTGACATTACAGAACAACGTACAACACAATAGACAAACAAAAGTTTGTCTCACTTCCTTGTGCATGGACAGAATGTGGGGGAATTGTTTGCATATTTTTGACAGCAATCAGAGCGATTGTAATTGTGTTAGACCCCGTTCTCACTCACTTTGAAAGTGGTCTTAGTTAGACCGCTCCAGAGGAACGGGTCTTGAGGAACGGTTTGCGAGGGTTCACACTCCGAGCAGTTTTTATGGCTCAAACCGCTCCACGAGTCAAAGTGGTCTTGTTGCTATGGCAGCTCAGGTCAGCGGGTAAATTTTTTCGCGCGCGGAATACTAAGCGTATGTACCGTAATACATGTTTTGCACGCAACGTCACTAGACCACTTCCGTTCAAAGTACGCTTCCGTTCACACTCGCACGTTAGAGCGCTCCAAACCGCTCTTAATAAGACCCGTTCCTCAAGACCACCTCCCGAGGTGGTCTTCTGAGCGGTCCAGAAGTCCACTTCCTGGACCACTTTGACCGTTCTCACTCACCTAAGAACCGCTCCTGAGGAACGGGTCTTAGTTAGACCGCTCCAACGAAGTGAATGAGAACGGGGTCTTATTCACACGTAATCTCCCCATCAAATGAACTATGAACCGACCAATGATCAACTAAAATCTTATCCTGCATGTCTGGGATAATGTAACATTTTAGTTCAGTTTGTTCTGTTGTTGCTGTTGTTTTGTCTGGGGCATATGTACATGTACTTGAACTAAGTACATTTAGATTGTTACAGATAAGAATTTATCCTTAAAGATACTATGTCCCTTTTGCAGCCAACATCAAATTCTGTAGAACTTTGCAGGAATTATGAATATGTCATGTATGTCCTATCTGTGAAATTTAAACGTTAGCAGTGTCCTAATATTCAAATTATGCAAGGAAACCCGTTTACTTGCTAGACTTCACTGTCAGACACTATTGAGTGACTGACTGGCTTTTTCATCTTTGGTAATAACATACATAAAATGAGCTGTAAAGGGTACATGAGCATTTGTCTACATCAATAACCCACTTCTTGTAATGGGCAAAATTAAATTGATTGAATCTTTGCGCAGCATAAAACGTACGAACATTTGGTACAATGGTCTGAAAAATCAGACTATTACTTACTGGCTCTATAGCTCCTAAGTCAATTCGACAACTAATAGTCGTTATTTTCCCACTTAAAGACATTTTCAAGCCCCCTTTTTTTAATGGAAGTTCTAAATTAGTATTGTCTTTCAAATGCCATTGGAATTTAACCATTTCATTTTTTTGGCCTGCAAATGGGACATAGTACCTTTAAAGGGGATGTCCACCCTGATATTAAATTGGTTTCAATAGAAGCAGACCAATGAGAGAAACTAAGTTTTGAAAATTTGAGCAAAAACCGATTAAGAATAAGGAAGTTACACATTTTTGAAGATGCAATCAATCAAACACAAATTGGCAACTCTTGACATATATCTTGCAAGTTCCCCTCTCATTTACCCTGTACTAAAAAAATTCAAATATATTCCCTTAAGAAAATTTGAAATAATACATTCACTCTAAATATATAGTTATTCCAAATATTTGTTTATACAACCCCTGTATGAAACTAAACTATTCCGTCACCAGTAATTTAGAAAATGAAAGTTAAAGGTATAGACCAGTTTTGGAAACGCCCCTCTCTCAAAAAAATGAAATGGAAGCTCTCATTACCAATCATGTGAAAGAATATGTTTTGACTAATACGTGATGATACAAATTTTGCCGGAAAGTCGGAAACCGCCTACTAATTGATATATTTGGTAAATTATTATATCTATTGGGACCAAATAGATATCGCGCACATGGTCGCGTAGTCCCATATACATCTTTCTGTGTACAGTGCTTGTAACTTTACCAAGACTGGGCCAAATTTCTTATCATTTTCTGATCGATTCCACAACGTTTCTTTCACAATGCAATCGCATGACCAGAACTGGTCTTTCTCTTTAATGAAAATTTCTGTACAGAGCGAATTGGAGAGGAGCTTGCCAATTTGTGTTTCAATAATTAATGACAACTTCAAAAATTCATTACTTTCCTATTCTTAATCGGATATTGCTCAAACTTTCACTTATTTGTTGTTTTTTTTTTCTGCTTTTATTAAAATCAACTTGAGATCAGGGTGGACTTCCCCTTTATTGTAGGGCTCATTTTGCACTATGTCCCAGTTCATATATAAACTTTTTTTTTTTGGGGGTCTAGAGTGAATTTTAGGACTCTTCTTGCACCATGTCCTTGGTAATTTTTGTTTGTATGTGCACCTTGCTTTTGTTTATATACCTGTAATTTGGCAATTTAGAGAGGGGGGGTTGTGTGGAAGAGATTACTTTTTAATTTGGATCCTTTATTTTATTCCTTTCATCATGGTAGGTATATATATACAGTCAAACCTGTCTATAGCGACCGCCCAAGGGAAACACAAAAAGTGGTCTTTGTAGACAGGTTCCTTTAGTAGATGTTTCAATGAGAAACCATTTTCAAGGGAAACAAAAAATGTGGTCTTTGTAGACAGGTGGTCTCTGCAGACAGGTGGTCCCTAAAGCAGGTTTGACTGTATATATATATATATATATTTTTTTTTGTATGCCTCCCCTTCAAAGTAGCTGGAGGCATTATGTTTTCAGGTTGTCCGTCCGTTTTTTTTTATACTGTGTCTGGTTTTGATGTAGGAATGTTTAAGTTAATATGCAGATCTTGATCAATTTTGTACATTTTCACTTCATTAGCTTTGCAGTCTACCAGGTTTAATGCAAAAACATCCATACTTTGAACCCATGTACACTGTAGATGGCCTTTAGTGCATATTTTCCTGTTTCAATTTCAGGAAAGCGATGGTACATGATTGATCGATCTATCCCTGCCAGCTAGGATGCATGCACACAAAGGGGAATCTACCTTTACCCAAAGTAACAGGATATATGACAAAGCATATACTTTATACAACGTAGGTGCATATCGTGTCAGAGATATTGATAGCGATATGGAATTAGGTTCACTGTTATTTGCTTATCTTTCGTTCGAGGAAGTGCCCCATAAACAGGATACAAAGTATGAAAATTCTGTTTACAAGTAGTTAAAACATGTTGTTTACATGCACATACATGTTATTTACACGCACGTACATTTAACAATTAATTTGTTCATAGTTCATACCCTTACCAAATACCAAGTTTTGTAAATTTTTAAAGTATGTGAACAAATTGATTTGACCCGAGTTATATTTCTTGAGAATGTGACATATTAAAGCTTATATCTGAAATTATTCAACAAAGGCCCTAATTCATCCAGTCTGGATACCTGTCATTCTTGATTCACGAAAAACATGAAAAACATGAAATTTACAAGGGGTATGAATAATTTAATTGTTTTCAAATCCTTACATGTAGGAAAAAAACAAAAACTCATGTATTGATTTTGATATGCTTCATGCCTGGGAGGGCATTGTCTTTATTCAACATTGTCTGTTAGATTTTCCACAGCTGGTAATATTTAAAATACAGTTGATAAGGAAGTACTAAAATCAACTATGATATTTGCTTCACAATAGGCCTGTCCTCATCAGACCGAAGTTGCAAAATATTAAAATAACCCCATATTTTCAGACAAAATTGCATTTTCACCAGACCGATACGCTCATGACAAACTAGATGAAGACAGGCGCAAATTAGTCCACTATTTCCCAAATAGCCCGCTATTTCCCAAATAGCGGGTTATTTGGGAAACAAGACCAAGGGTGGTATTCTTGAAAGCAGGCTAACTTTAGTCCATGGTTTAATCCTCCGACTAAGTATGGAATGCCAAGTGTCCATATGAATATATTTTTGAATAATTTATTCTGTCACTAAATTAAAATAAAATGTTTTCATTAAAGAAATATTTTGTAATAACATAGTTAATTACAACAATATAACTATGAAATAATGAAATAATTATAGGGACATATCAAATTATTCAAAAATATATTCATATGGACACTTGGCATTCCATACTTGGAGGATTAAACCATTGACTAAAGTTAGCCTGCTTTCAAGAATACCACCCCAAGAGTTCTTGGGATATTTTCTCGACCAAATAGCCCGCTAATTGCAACTGTGGGCTGATGAAAACGCTGGCTAATTTGAGATAGGGCTAGTTAAAAATAGCGGGTTATTTTGCAACATCGGTCTGATGAAGACAGGCCTATTGTAGGTCTAAAGAGGATGTTTTTTGCAATAATTTGGTCATTTCAACATAGCCGGGAAGAAAAAAAAAATCCCTGAAATGTTTACATGACGTACAGTGTACGTGTACATAGCATGTTCCAGCTTGGAATGGTGAATACTACATGTAACTTTGTTTAGAATTATGGCAAGATTGCTGTACACTCATTTGTTCATATCCAGCTATCTCTTCTATGTAGATTTAGGGCAGGGGTGGGTGGATCCATGATTTTGTAAAAAGGGAGGAGAATAAATTCTTAAAAAGACATGTTATCACAGTTTCTGGTGCATTTTGGTTGTAACATTTGCAAAAAACAATGCAGTTATTTTATTCTTATTTTTAATTCTTACTAATTTTTTTTTTTAATTCTTAAAAAAAAATAATTTATGTATTTATTTTATTAGTGTTATTATTATTATTCCTTTTTTTTTGGAGGGGTGGTCTTTTTCAATCGCAGTGCTTTTTAAAAATTGTTCAGATTAATTAGAAAATATTTGAAATACATTAACATGTACAACATTGTTACTTTAAAATCAATGGACCTACAGGTGTATGCTAAAACTTTAAAATAAAAAACCATTGATATTGTATGCAACATCAAATTTTGGACGGGTCAAATCACCAACGGATGTGAAAGTGTTAAAGAGATGATGAATGTTCACAACCAACAGCTGAAAATGAGCATTGAATAGACAAGTAAAAGTGAAAAATTAAAATTTCTCCCTTGGAATTATAATTTTGGCCTTTACAATTCTGGAAAAGGCTCTAAGCAAAAGAGTAGGCTGGATCCACACAGTTGATGGTGAGCATTTGACACTGTATATATCACGAAATACTACAACAGACGATGCCTGCTTTCAACGTTTGGCAATCAATGAAAATATTTATGTATAGCAATCGATAACACGCTCTGGTCCACAAAAGAAACACATCCAAGTGATATGATAAAACATACAGTACACAATATACATGTACATGTAGCATTGAAATTGAAAGCAGATGTCATGGGCTTATGGATAATCTCGTTTGATAATAAATACACGTAGATGCTGTATGACAGTATTTAGGGGAATGGACATGAAAATAATAATTAAAAGTGGCAGAGATAGACAGAAAAGGAAGAGAGAAATAGATGTGGAGAGAGAGAGAGAGAGACAGAAAGAGACAGAGAGACAGAGACAGAGAGACAGAAAGAGAGAGAGAGACAGAAAGAGAGAGAGAGACAGAGAGAGAGAGAGAGACAGAAAGAGAGAGAGAGAGAGAGAGAGACAGAAAGAGAGAAAGTGACAGAGAGAGAGAGAGAGAGATGAAAGAATGAAAGAATGAAAGAAAGAAATATAAGAAATAAGTTAAAGCAAGAAAGAGGGAGATAGAGATAAAGAGATAGAAAGATTTCAAGTGAGAGAGATTTAGAGTGAGGTTGAAATAGATAGAAAGAGAAGTGTGTGAAGCAATACAAGATAGAGAGAAAGGGAGAAGGATAAAATGAGATTGAAAAAAAATGGGAGAGAGGAAGAGAGGCAATAAGGATACAGGGAGGGGAGAAGAAGGTCAGAGAGAAAGGGAGAGTGAGAAAGAGCGATAGAGCACAACAATAAAGAGAGATGAACAGAGTGAGAAAAAAAAGAAATGAGGGAGAGAGAGAGGGGGGGGGGAATTAATGATAGAAAGAGAGCATGCAGAGGATAGTTAAGTGAGAATGAGATAAATTGGGGAAAAGGGAGCCCTGGAATTGAGAGAAAACAGATGACAGGTGAAAGAGAAACACCCAGATAATTTCAACTTATAAAGCGGCAGAGATTTAGATGCATGTACAGTAAGAGAGAGAGAGAGAGAGAGATAGAGATAGAGAGAGAGAGAGAGATAGAGAGAGAGAGAGGGAGAGGGAGCAAGCAAGCATGGGGGAATAGCATATGTACATGTAGGCATACATGCAGGCCAACATGGAACGGGCAATAAAGCAAGCATTAAAGGTATTACAAAGTTTTGGTATGGGGTCATGAATTTGGTTCAAATGAACATATTGGAAGCATATGCGATTTTACAATATTTAATGATCGTTGTCGCAGTTGAAATCGAGTCTAAAGTGATGAAATTGTAAATAATAAACTCTTTATGTTGTATAGCGCCCTCTCAAGACTGATATTACTTTAGCTTTAAAACAATGTTTCTTGACTACAATCGACCGATTTGCTATGCCTGTTTGGAAATTATATATCAGAACTGCATATTCTGAGATTTTCATGGTCACAGCTACCATGGAATGGCCTTAGGCGCTATTTGAAATATTAGAAATTAACCGGGAACACCGGTAAATTTTGATTATTCAATTTGCTCGAAAGCAGAAGTGTTTTAGGGGCTAATTTTTTTAGTGCTTCTAATACATCCACAGGTGCATCCAAATATATCAACAATTTAAAGAATAACTATCCATCCAGTTTCAAAATTTCCCAAACCTTTGCATTACCTTTAAGATTGAGAGAGAATAAGAAGAATGGTAGAGAAATAATTAATTGTCCAACCTCCCTTATGATTATTTGATTGATGCTAAGTGATGCCTAAGACATGGATGGTGTATCTTCTGGTCACAGCTCATTGAGGAATGAATTTCATTTTTATTGCCTACTCGTGGCCTGTTCAGATGAGAGAAAAATGACATGAAAATCATGAAAAGAAATGTGTAAACTGTAAAGGATCATCGTGTAAACTGTAAGGATCATCGCTTAGTGAAAGGGGTGGTCATGTTCACACTGGATAACAACATTTCATAAAGAAATCTTGTAGAAAGAAACTAGTCAGTTGACATCTCTGACATTAAGCCCTGCCTAGTTATAATTTTTGTTTGTATGCGATGGCGTTTAGGGTGCGTTCAAGCGATTTTTCGAAGCTAGAATCACAGACATGAATCACAATTCAAAACGCCGATACAAAACACGGTTACTGCGGGAGATTGTTCAAGCGATTTTCCATCAACGCTGATTCTCGCTTATTTCAAGCCCACCCAGGAAGAATAGAAATAGATAGCGATAATATATATAATAGACAACGACGTCATAGAATCATGATTGAGATCTCCGTTCGTTCAAGCGAATTTTAGCGACCGTGATTCTGCAGAATCATGATACAAAACGCATCTTTTTCAGCGTTTCATGTTTGTGTTTTTAAACACATTTACTTTTACGACCAACGAAAAATCGCTTGAACGCAACCGTGTTTTAAACTAAACGTCTTTGAAAACCGTGATTCTAGTGTCGATTGAACGCACCCTTACATGAGAATGGGACCCTGATTCTTGTTGTGGCTGTAGCCCCACTGCCTCTTTGGCAATAAAAGCATTCAAGGTATAAATTCCTACCAGGTACCAATCTACTAAACATGGGTTGAGAGTGGCAAATGTAGATTCATGTCTTGCCAAAGGACATCGGTGCCACCGCGCGGGACTTGAAGCGCAAACCATGTGATCCACAGTCCGGCGACGTATCCACTGGACCACAACACCTGTACCATCATCATTCCAGTAGCCGAAGCATTGTTTGATAGCATACAAAATTATATTTTCAATGATGATAACATGTTTTTGATGGGTAAATTGTCAGCACTGGTCTTGAACTTGTAGACGCCATACTGCTAGCTTTCTCTGTTATTCCCATTCGATCTCACTCTCCCTGTTTGTTCCTTGTGACTGAGCCTTGACGCACTGCCTGGCATCTTCTTGTTATGACATTGACCGCCCTCTGCCTGCGTCGTCCGAGAGTAGTAATCGAATTGTACACCGTGGGCGGCTGTACGCTGGCTCGTATGACCGAACAAACAGGCAGACATCTGTCTGTTTGGGCGAAGTCGTTATTGGACAGTGAGATAGAAATCAAAAGGAGTGTCTTCTTGCATATCTTGCCCCAGATTAATGGATATTTGAAAGAATCTTGAGATGGATTTTATAAACTAAATGATAATTCCCAAAGCAAATTCATGAAATTGATGTAATTCTTATTTTATGTGTATTTTAGTTACTTTATTGTCACTGAATGCAATTCAAAACTGTTGAGAATGATTAGTTATAAATTGCATTCAATTTATACAGTGTATTGTACGGTGTGGCTCTCAAAGTTTTGAGAGTGTTATGCTTCTTTCTGTAGGATAATTTTATCCTTGATCATTTGAACATCAGAAACATGTATTTTGACTGTTCATTCACAGATTTAGCCAAAGATTATATACTGGGGGTGTTTCACAAAGACTAAGATCGACTTAAGTTGGACTTAACTATGGGAGGCCGTTCATGCCACTGTTTGCTCTCACCATTTACTGGCATTGGTCTCTCAAGGGATGTACAAATCATGGTCACAAATCTACAGAATTTACATTTTTTGATAATTCATTACTGAAGGAAAAAATATTATCTAAAGATCATAATGGTGAGAGCAAACAGTGGGATGAACGGCCTGCCATAGTTAAGTCCAACTTAAAGTCGAAACACTCCCCTGGTATTATGGTGAGGAGAGAGAAGGGGTATTTGGAAAGCTGTTTTTGTGTAATACTTACGGTAGTGTAGGCCTTGTGATAACTTTGCCTAAATTTCATATTGCATAAAACTGCAATTGCTACTGATGTTAGAGTATACTAAAATTCTTTTGAGTAAACAACAAAAAAAAAGTGATAAATTGAGTATAAGATTGATCAATTGTGTACATCCGGTTTAATGATAACTAGTGTTTCCTGTAAAACAAGAAGATTGTAAAGGCTTGTTATACGGCATGGTAAACCCCTGCAAAAAACCCCCACCATGCACATTCAAAAAAATGTAAATGAATTGTAATTAACTACGCACAACAAAGGACTTGCGCATATTCACTGAGCTCTGTGTTATAAGATACAGAACTCTGAAGCGTCATGCACTTTTCGTCTCGTTATAATATTTTTTAAAAGCTGAGGCTTTGCGGCGTCGTATCTGAACAAGCCTTAATTATACACTATGTCTCTGAAGTCTGAACCTGATAATACCAGTGAAATTATATGTACATGTACGGCCTGTAGCTGGGACTGTCCCATATACTGTAATCAATGATAGATTGTTGTAAGATAAGATAGATCAATGTATGGAAATGTATACTCGATCTGCCCATGACTTTGTAAAATTTATCCATAAAATTTTATGTTTTGCTAGTGACACTGTACTCTTTGAAAGATGCCTCAATTCCATAAAACTATTGACTCTATGATAATACTGTACTTTGATAATGTGAATGTAGGGTGAATATATTGAGTTTGAGAAGAAATCTTCACATGCCCTGTTGATTTTTAAAACCCTTGCCTAAATATTGATTTCACTTAGCCCAAACAATTAATGAATTTAGCTTGATATATTTTGCATATTTCATCGATCATTTCAAATTTTTGTTTTCTTCACTTTTAGCCTTTATTGACCCTCCTCTTTCATATAACCGAGTTTCGAATACTGATTCCCTTTATTTTTCTAATAATTAAAGAAATAAAAATGCTATTTCCAAAGAAAAAAAGAAGTCAGTCAGTCACTCAATAGTGTCTGACAGTGAAGTTTAGAAAGTAAATGGGTTTCCTTGCATAATTTGAATACTAGGACACTGCTAATGTTTAAATTTCACAGATAGGACATATCGGTACATGACATTCATAATTCCTGCAAAGTTCTACAGAATTTGAAGTTGGCTGCAAATAGGACATAGTACCTTTAAAGGGTGGTAATTCCTAAGAACCCTGTTTTTCAGTACAGAGTTAATACTTTCCTAGTTAGCTCTGCTCTGGTTTTTAACAAGAGATTGAACCCTTTCTCGACAATCATTCCACAATCTCTGGTTTGGCTCAAGAACTTTTTATTTAGAGTCCTAATAATATGACAGATGCTTATAAAAGTAGAAAGGGCAAACATTTCCATACATACTGCATCCATTTTTTGTTCATGACTATATTGCATTTGATGCCAGGAACTGCAAAAAAGGAAAATAAGCTTTATAATCCTTAAATCCTTCTTGTTATGACATTGACCTCCCTCTGCCTGCGTCGTCCGAGAGTAGTAATCAAATTGTACACCTTGGGCGGGTGTACGCTGGCTCGTATGACCGAACAAACAGGCAGACATCTGTCTGTTTGGGCGAAGTCGTTATTGGACAGTGAGATAGAAATCAAAAGGAGTGTCTTCTTGCATATCTTGCCCTAGATAATTGGAGATTTGAAAGAATCTTGAGATGGATTTTATAAACTAAATGATCATTCCCAAAGCAAATTCATGAAATTACTGTAATTCTTATTTTATGTGTATTTTAGTTATACCGTATTGGCACTGAATACAATTCAAAACTGTTGAGACTGGTGGTTATAAATTGCATTCAATTTATACAGTGTATTGTACGGTGTGGCTCTCAAAGTTTTGAGAGTGTTATGCTTCTTTCTGTAGGATAATTTCATCCTTGATCATTTGAACATCAGAAACATGTATGTTAACTGTTCATTCACAGATTTAGCCAAAGATTTATATATACTGGGGGTGTTTCACAAAGACTAAGATCGACTTAAGTTGGACTTAACTATGGGAGGCCGTTCATGCCACTGTTTGCTCTCACCATTTACTGGCATTGGTCTCTCAAGGGACGTACAAATCATGGTCACAAATCTACAGAATTTACATTTTTTGATAATTCATTACTGAAGGAAAAAATATTATCTAAAGATCATAATGGTGAGAGCAAACAGTGGGATGAACGGCCTGCCATAGTTAAGTCCAACTTAAAGTCGATCTTAGTCTTTGTGAAACACTCCCCTGGTATTATGGTGAGGAGAGAGAAGGGGTATTTGGAAAGCTGTTTTTGTGTAATACTTACGGTAGTGTAGGCCTTGTGATAACTTTGCCTAAATTTCATATTGCATAAAACTGCAATTGCTACTGATGTTAGAGTATACTAAAATTCTTTTGAGTAAACAACAACAAAAAAGTGATAAATTGAGTATAAGATTGATCAATTGTGTACATCCGGTTTAATGAAAACTAGTGTTTCCTGTAAAACAAGAAGATTGTAAAGGCTTGTTATATGGCATGGTAAACCCCTGCAAAAAAACCCCACCATGCACATTCAAAAAAATGTAAATGAATTGTAATTAACTGCGCACAACAAAGGACTTGCGCATATTCACTGAGCTCTGTGTTATAAGATACAGAACTCTGAAGCGTCATGCACTTTTCGTCTCGTTATAATATTTTTTAAAAGCTGAGGCTTTGCGGCGTCTTATCTGAACAAGCCTTAATTATACACTATGTCTCTGAAGTCTGAACCTGATAATACCAGTGAAATTATATGTACATGTACGGCCTGTAGCCGGGACTGTCCCATATACTGTAATCAAGATAGATCAATGTACGGAAGTGTATACTCGATCTGCCCATGACTTTGTAAAATTTATCCATAAAATTTTATGTTTTGCTAGTGAAACGGTACTCTTTGAAACATGCCTCAAGTCCATAAAACTATTGACTCTATGATAATACTGTACTTTGATAATGTGAATGTAGTGTGAATATATTGAGTTTGAGAAGAAATCTCTACTTGCCCTGTTGATTTTCAAAACTCTTGGCTAAATATTGATTTCACTGAGCCCAACAATGAATTTACCTAATTGACCTTGATATATTTTGCATATTTCGTCGAAATGGCACACACATATAAAATCGTGTAAAATGTTGAATTTTAGTTTTCTTCACTTTTAGCCTTTATTGACCCTCCTCTTTCATATACCAGAGTTTTAAATGACGATTCTATTTATTTTTCTAATAAAGAAATAAAAACGACACGACCCTCAAAAATGAAAACCGATGGTTTCAGGAAGTGCCACAATTTTCACTGGGAATTTTTTTTATTTTCAGTGCTTCAATGTTTGTCCATCAATATATTGGTTGTCCTTGATGAGAGGGCTAGCTGTGGGCTTGTAACACCCTAAGACCTTAAAGGGTGGTAACTCCTAAGAACCCTTTTTTCAGTAAAGAGTTAATACTTTCCTAGTTAGCTCTGCTCTGGTTTTTGACAAGAGATTGAACCTTTTCTCGACAATCATTCCACAATCTCTGGTTTGGCTCAAGAACTTTTTATTTAGAGTCCTATAAATATGACAGATGCTTATAAAAGTAGAAAGGGCTCAAATTTCTGTACATACTGCATCCATTTTTTGTTCTTGACTATATTGCATTCGATGCCAGGAACTTCAAAAAAGGAAAATAAGCTTTATAATCCTTACATTGGCAACATGTTGAGAGATTCAAAACAATTGTTTTACAATCAAAATTTGTCTTTTAAAACTTTTTGACAACATTCATGCCAATGTCTATTGTTTAATAGAAAAATATTAGTTTTGCCAATTTGAAGAATAATTGCGATTGATTTAGCCCTAAAAATAAGTCCTGTCCTAAAAGGGTTAATGTGGTTGAATTGAGTACATACACCTGTACATGTATCATCCACTTGGAAATAGGGTTTTCACTGGTATATATACATGTATATATGCATACGGCATACCGATTAGGCTTACACTACTTAGTTCAACACCAGACCAAATGAAAAGATGCAGTACTGTAATTGGCCAACATTTTGTCAATACGGAGTCAAATAGGCATGGTACCTGGGTATTAGATTGAATTAGAAATGAATTTACAAACAGCAATGATAAGAAAAGGTTATTTTATTTGCTGAAAGTGTAATAATGTAGCAGAATAATAACAAGTTTAGTAAATGATCTTTTGAAAATTAGATGAACTTGAGGGAGATGAGATACCAATGAGATAGGGTTGACTCAGTGCATTTTGGGCTCTGGAGGAAGGGTAACAGTGTGAAGAAGAGTGCATTCCTTGAACAGTGTTCAGAAACACTTTCCATCTTATAATGATGAGAATCTCTACCCCCTCTCTCCCTCTCTATCTCTCTTTCTCTCTATGTCTCTTTCTCTCCCGTTCTATGCATCCCCGATCTCCGGCCATTCCACTCCAAGATGAATTAACAGTGATACAATGGGGGCGACGTGGCACGCCACAATCGATGCGCTTCCACGTAGCGGCCGGCCGATAGAAGATGAAAAGTACAAGAGCCGTCGCGGGTCGGCTGGATGCATACGAGGAGACAGGGATGCGTTGATTGTAGAGACATAGAAGGATGGAGGAGATAGAGAGAGATTAAACGATGCTGTCGCCCTTGTCATACAGGGCACGCAGGTTACGCTGCTGCCTGGGATGGCATAATGAATTGGGCACACACAATAGGGAACTACTGCCTTTCTCTATCCCACCCTCTGTGAGTTAGAGGACATATTCATAGGATCTTAGCATCTCCTCTGTGTGTATATATATGCCTCTCTTTCTTAAAGGTACTATGTCCCATTTGCAGGCCCAAAAAAGAAGTGGGTTATTGATGTAGACAAATGCTCATGTACCCTTTACAGCTCATTTTATGTATGTTATTACCAAAGAAGAAAAAAGCCAGTCAGTCACTCAATAGTGTCTGACAGTAAAGTCTAGCAAGTAAACAGGTTTCCTTGCATAATTTGAATATTAGGACACTGCTAACGGTCAAATTTCACAGATAGGACATACATGACATATTCATAATTTTTCCTGCAAAGTTCTACAGAATTTGATGTTGGCTGCAAAAGGGACATAGTATCTTTAAAGGGATAGGCTCTCCTTTTCTGTTTATTATTGAAGTAAGTATAGATTTGAAAGGGCTATGTTTTCTCTGGAGAGTCAGAAGGACATTTTCAAGTTCAAGTTTATTTACACTCACAAAAAGATATTAATAAAACATCAATACAAATATTAAGTTATAAATGAAAGTCATCAATACATAGATATATGTTCAAAAGTGTGGAGGAGCCTGCAGAAGCCATAAATGTTTCGAACATGCACTGATAAAATTATGATGTTGTTAAATGATATATGCTTTAAAGATACTATGTCCCTTTTGCAGCCAACATCAAATTCTGTAGAACTTTGCAGGAATTATGAATATGTCATGTATGTCCTATCTGTGAAATTTAAACGTTAGCAGTGTCCTAATATTCAAATTATGCAAGGAAACCCGTTTACTTGCTAGACTTCACTGTCAGACACTATTGAGTGGCTTTTTTCATCTTTGGTAATAACATACATAAAATGAGCTGTAAAGGGTACATGAGCATTTGTCTACATCAATAACCCACTTTTTGTAATGGCCAAAATTAAACTGATTGAATCCTTGCGCAGCACAAAACGTACAACCATTCGGTACAATGGTCTGAAAATCAGACTATTATTTACTGACTTGGTAACACTTAAGTCGATTTGACAACTAATAGTTGTTATTTTCCCACTTAAAGACATTTTCAAGCCCGCTTTTTCTTAGGAAAGTTCTAAATTAGTATTATCTTTCAAATGCCGTTGGAATTGAACCTTTTCATTTTTTAGGCCTGCAAATGGGACATAGTACCGGTACCTTTAAAAGGTTAATTCCAGAAAGAAATTTTTTTAAATATTTTTAAATCTAGTACCATACAGGTTTGTTTTGACTAAATATTAAGAACATGCACATGGAGTGCCATTCAAAATGGTATCTGGAGTGTTTCTGTTTTATATTGAATAAAATGTATTGAGATACATGTATGGCAAAACCGGATGGAACATCTGTGAGCCAACATGGTTTTCAATATTTTTTTTCCTCCTGGTACATGTAGAAAAAAAATTGAACCCCCAAATCCACTCTGTATAAATACAACAGGAAATAAAGAAATACAAAGGAAGATCAATGTTTTGGCTGCTTTAAGAATAATTTTTGTAATATTCTATCATGCCTTCATTAGATTACTGTTCAAACTTAATTCTTGAAGCCAATGTATGAGGGTCGTCCTGAGTGTCTTGCTATTCATTAGCTTGAATCAGAAAGAATCTATCATATTGATTTCAATAATACTTTTCTATAAATGGGGTTCAGCACATTGTGTAAACGATGAATCCCTACATTAAAGTGATGTGGTTTGTGTGATAATAAAATAAATAACATCACAAAAGCATTTTTGAAGATTACATATTTTTTCTCCATGTAAGACAGTTGACTATCTGTTTGGATAAAGTCTGCCAATTTCAATACACCTCACATACAGATCTGATAGCAAATATTTTGTATGTGAATAGTGGAGATTTTCTGCGCTGTTTATTCCCTGTCAGTCGAGCGCATTATACATTTTTTTTGCTGAAGGGCGCGACCTGATCCTGCACTTTTCTCTGTCTGGGTTGCCATCCTATGCAGCCCTTGGATGCTTTGTGGTCTGTCCGATACCGCTTCTCAAGCGCTCTATCCCCAGCGTCAAATAAAGGGCTAAGATACGTGATTATGATGCGTATTCAGCTGCAGTCAGTCCGGCCCGCTGCTGTCTGATTGTGGGATTGTTGTTTGGGGACATGCAGGGAGGATTGGATGTGTAGATTTATGTAGATGGAGGGAGGGAGGGTGAGGGATGTGGTTGAAGTTGAAGAGTGGTAGGAGAGAGAGAGAGAGAGAGAGAGAGAGAGAGAGAGAGAGTAAAATATAGAGAGAAAAAAAGAAAGACAGATGTAGAGATTGTGAAAGAGAGAGATATTGAGAAAGAGAGAGAGAGAGTGAAAGAGCAACAGATAAATTGAGAGAGAGTAAAGGAGAGAGAGAGAAAGAGATGGATAGAGAGCAGCAGAGAAATTGAGATAGAGAGAGATTGAAAGATAGAGAGAGAAAAAGAAAGACAGAAAAAAGAAAGAGAGATATAGTAATGGAGAGAGGGAGTGTGTGAGAGAGAGAGAGATGGATAGAGAGCAGGAGAGAGAGAGAGATAGAGAGAGGAGAGAGAGAGAGAGAGAGAGAGAGAGAGAAAGATAGAGAGAAAAAAAGAAAGACAGGAAAAAAAAGATATAGAGAGAGCAACGGAGGTATCGAGAGAGAGATAGAATGATGGAGAGAGAGAGAGAGAGAGAGATGGATAGGGAACAGGAGAGAGAGATATTGAGTGAGAGACAGAGAGATAGAGAGCAGCAGAGATATATAGAGAGAGAGTGAGAGAGAGAGAGAGAGAGAGATGGATAGAGAGCAACATAGATATTGAGAGAGAGTAATGGAGAGAGAGAGAGAGGAGTGTGTGGGTGTGTGTCACAGGAGCAAGAAAGATGAGAGAAATGGGAACAAAACATTAATAATCTCCTGAATACAAATATACAATGGCCTTTTTTTTTTATAGTATACCAATCTCTGAAATGGACTAGGTATTATCGAGATTGATTGTCGCCCATTCCACATGAGTTATTAGGATCATTATGAAAATATCTTCTGTTCCATCTCTCGCCAGTAAGTGCTCCTTTATATTTGATAAAGCATATTTTTTTCCTCTCAAACAGATCCGTGTTTCAGAAAATCAATGTCCAATTGTGCTCTGCCCTGAGATGCAATTTATACTTCAATCATCAATGGAGAGATTCGCAAACAATATTTGAGCAATAAAAACAGGCAGTAAAATTGCAAAGGGATTATTGTTGACATGAAGGATGATTAATACAAGTTTACACAGCTTTGTAAATTAGCAGAGTAATCTGAAACTAATATTGAGTTTTGTGTTTCTTCAGAATAATGGGAGAAATTTAATATCCATTTGACAGAAGAATGAGATACAGCCTCTTGATTCAAACAATTTGTCATCTTTATCCGAGATTCTTCGATTGGAATCAATGCTCTGTCCTTCGAGCGGTATACTCTAATTCTAAAGAGCTTATTTAGTAAGCTAATGCTTTTCTTGATAATTGGTTGTTATTTTGTTTTTTAATAGTTAATAGTTGGGAAGAGAGGGAGTGGTTATGTTTGATTTTCATACACTGATGATTATAATAATCATAGTGCTTTATACTACATATCTATTTTCTAGGTGCTTTGCATCGTAATTGTTATTACCATGGTTATTGGATGGATTGAATTGCTATTCCGCACATAATAGTGCACACACTCCGCTCCCTGGACCTTATTCCAGCCAGGTGCCATTTTACAAGCACACATTTCAAGCCTCGGAGAGGACCTAAAGCGGTCGGTCCTCTGGTTGATTACATGTACTAACAAGCATTTATGCTTTCTTAGACCCCGTTCTCATTCACTTCGTTGGAGGGGTCTAACTAAGACCCGTTCCTCAGGAGCGGTTCTTAGGTGAGTGAGAACGGTCAAAGTGGTCCAGGAAGTGGACTTCTGGACCGCTCCAGAAGACCACCTCGGGAGGTGGTCTTGAGGAACGGGTCTTATTAAGAGCGGTTTGGAGCGCTCTAACGTGCGAGTGAGAACGGAAGCGTACTTTGAACGGAAGTGGTCTAGTGACGTTGCACGCGAAACATGTAGTACGGTACATACGCTTAGTATTCCGCGAACAAATTTACCCGCTGACCTGAGCTGCCATAGCAACAAGACCACTTTGACTCGTGGAGCGGTTTGAGCCATAAAAAACTGCTCGGAGTGTGAACCCTCGCAAACCGTTCCTCAAGACCCGTTCCTCTGGAGCGGTCTAACTAAGACCACTTTCAAAGTGAGTGAGAACGGGGTCTTAGCAGTCAGGTAAAATAACCACCACTACCACTACTACCTACCACATTAACAGTCGCATCCTACCAGGTACCCAACCCATGTACACCTGGGTGGAGAGAAGCATGCCTTGCTTAAGGACGTAAGTACCATGCCAGGGATATTGAACCCATGACCACATATCTAGTCAAGTGTTTAAACCACTTGACTTGGACACCTCTGTGATATTAGCACAATTAGTCAAATCATATTCATGTGCCGGGGATTGAACCTCCAACCTTCGCATCTCCAGTAAAGTGTTTAAACCACTTGACTGCAACGCATCTGTTAGCACAATTAAATGTAGTCAACGCACATTCATTACCGAGTTCTTGAAAGCGTTTTATTCTGTCCTCATCAGAATTAAAGACTATGTTTTAAAAAGTACATACTACATGTACTGTATGTATCCTTAATGTACTTCTGGAATAGTGTACTAAAGTATCCAGGAGTTGGATACTTGATACAGTAAAATCACCACCAATTCTGTCCAAGATAATTCAAAGACTCTACTAGTCATTTGACACCAGTATTAAGTTCTCATCAGGTTCCTTAACATTAACTTCTAACACTTTAAGTGCACGACACATTAAAATTAATCGACTCCTAATGTAGAATAGTTGAACATCATGAATAGCACCATCTATAGACCAAAAGAGGGCATCGACATGTGTGAGTTTATTAGTATTGGATGAATATGAGTGTTGAACCGTGAATGGTTGTTGAACGGAACGAGGGTCTGTAAACCAAGGAATACATTTAGGGAAGAGAGAAAAGGATGAGTTACAGATGGAAAGATGGAAAATAACTCTGATTAAATGAAAAACTTGTACATTGAAAATCAAAATTTCATTTTTTGGGAGAAAATCTTTTTTTTTTAAATTGTGTGTGTATTCCTACACCTGTTCATTTTCATTGATATATTCATCAAATTAGCTAATATATTCATAAAATCAGCTAATATATTCATAAAATCAGCTAATAATATTCAATCCTTACAATTCTGCTATAGATTGACAAGGAATGTCTGTGCTTTTTATAGATGATTTCTCTTCAGAATGTGAGGTGTGTGTGTAATTAGGTTTTTTACAGACGTGTATCAATCAGATATGATTATATTTACGTCTGGGGACCAACCTTTAACGTCACCATCCGAAAGGGGTGTCTTTGTTACATTTTATTTCAAAATTATAATCAGGAACATTCATGGCTATGTCAAAATGTCAAATCACAATATAAGGAGATAGTTTAATAAGTAGAAAGAATGATATCCCTGTATTAAGGAGACTGGAATTAAGATTAATATACAAAACATGTAGTACAAAACAAAAAGTATGAGATATGAAATTTAGAAGAAAAATAAGAAAGGAAAAGAGAGAACGAATGAAGTAGAACAAGAACGTTTATTCTGTCCAAGAATACCAGATGATGATTTACAAGCAGAGGGATGAGCAGTATACCCAGATGAAATTGAAAATTGAAATTGATAATAAACAAAAAAACAGGGTTAAAAACAATCATATCATCCCGGCTAGAGGATAAGAGACAAACAATAAGAGGATAACTAGAACAGGTATCTAGGGGCGTACCCTCCAAAGCCAAGTGGGTATTTTATTCCGGTATACTCTCCACACCCGATAGCCGCATGAAAAACGGTATTTGCACTTTGGAACAGGTGTAGCGGACCTCCAAAATCCCACCAGTCAACTTAGGGAGCTGGATGTGTAAGAGCAAGAGTGCTTCTCAGGTTATTCAATCAATGCTCGGTCAATACCAAATGGAGGGGTCGCCATGGTAACTGCCACAATGGCATGTAAATAATATTTAAACTGGCCCTCGTCGTAAATGGCCTGGCAAGTTGGAAGGGGATTGCCCTTTTGCTTAGAGAGAGGCTGTTTTCATGCCAGCCTTGTGAAGGATTTCGTGTTGTTTTTTTTTTTGGGGGGGGGGTGGTGAAGTATGCTCTTTGAAGATAGCAAATAAGTTTGTAATGCAATTTTAGAAAGTCTTTTGAAATCCCTGAAAATTAATCCTTACAGCTGTAACTTGCGTCTTTGGAAATGTTCTCACTATTGTGACCCTTAAAGAGGAACTTAATGTTTTTGCACAGTATTTTAAAGAAGATTTGTAAACTAACATTAGGTCAATCAGCTTTGTATCATGGAATTCTTTGTCCATATTTCTCCATATGGATCTTAAAATGGACCTGTGAAGTGTAATTAAATTTTAATTACTGTGTGAGTGTGAACACATCATGTGGCCCAGCAGCTAGTGATGGAGCTTGTTGAGATGATGATTGGATGCAGGAGGGAGGCTTGAAGGAGGAGCACTGGAGGGGTGAAAGGCAAGAAGATGATGGAAGAAAGATGATGATGGGATTGATGATGATGGTAGGGGTTCACGGTGATGATGAAATTAGGAGCAAACTTTCACTCTGGTGATGATAAATGAGCTTGCAATGATGATGATGGTGTTGGTGATGGAGATGATGACGATGATGAGGAGGAGGACGGCGAGTCTGGTGATGATGATGATGATGATGATGATGATGGTGATGTTCTAGATGGTGATGATGATGATGATGATGATGATGATGATGATGATGATGGTGGTGGTGGTGATAATGATGGTGGTGGTGGTGATAATGATGATGATAATGATGATGATGATGATGATAATGAGGATATTGATGTCATTTACTGTATATGGTGATATATAATATGAACCGTAAACGTATGAAAATGAAACGCTAATACTCATTGATAAAATGAATAACAAATAAAAAGAAAGTCAGCTTTAGGTTGTATCCTTTTTGTAACTTTTTGTTTTCTCTTCTTTATTGCCTTTTATGTCCTTGTGGTCCCTTTGTTTGTCATCTCCAATTTGCCGCATGGATTATCATATCAGGTAAGACAATATGAGAATTAATTCACCACATTAATCCTACGATGTTATCACATACAAATCTTTCAAACTGATTGATGTTTCGTCAGAGTTCAGGGTTCAGGTTGGGAATCAAACCCTAATGTTTGGTAAAATCATAGTTGTACACTGTTGTTTCTGATTGTTTTTTTTAACATTTTAAGTCAAAATGTGAAACTAAAATATAAGAAAAAGACTTTTGATATATCAAAGATCCTTTGATATACAAATATTTCCTATTTTCTTGGCTAAAGCTGGGTACTGAAAATATTTCTGAAATTTACTGAATAATTGGAAATGATTGAACGCTTTTTCATTTTCACAGACGGTACATGATAATAGATAACAGGGAAAGGGAGAGATGACAAAAAATTAAAATGGGGGCAAAAAAAAAGAAGAAGATAGATCCCATCCTTGAGTATTTTATTAAATGACGGCAAAGAAAAACAGAAAAACTATTGTACTCTTGCTGGATTTGCTTTATGAAATTGAATGTAACATAGGCTTTCAAGTATTATTATTGAAGTAACGAAAATACAAAAAAAAGTCACAAAATATCATGGGAGCAGGAAGAACGTTAACTCAGATACTTTTACACAGAGGCTCTCTTTCAATAGATGTTCATTTCATCAATTCTGTTGTTAAAAACTTAAAGGTATAGACCACTTTTGGAAATGCCCCCCTCCCTCTCAAAAAAGAAATGGAAGCTCTTATTGCCAATCATGTGAAAGAATATGTTTTGACTTAATACATGATGAAACAAATTTTGCCGGAAAACCGCCTACTAATTGATATATTTGGTAAATTATCATATCTATCCGGCCCGGATAGATATAGGGTAGTCCCATATACATCTTTCTGTGTACAGTACTTGTAACTTTACCAAGACTGGGCCAAATTTCTTATCATTTTGATGATTCCAGAACCTTGCAGTACACACCAATACTTATATGCTAGATGATCAACCTTTTCTGATCGATTCCACAACTTTTCTTTCACAATGCAATCGCATGACCAGAACTGGTCTTTACCTTTAAACCCCAAACGATTGCATCATTGCTGAATTTTGTAACCGGTCAGGCCCTACAGACTTTTGTAATGGCTTTCATCATCGATGAAAAGGAGGAAGAAATAGAAGACACAAATATTATTGATTGCATGAATTCTAGGTCGAGGTAATGTATGAAGCCCATTTTGTCTTTTCAACTAGCAGTCTCGTCGCCTCTGGCTAAACGCTTTATCATAATAAATATTGCAATGGTCTTTAATCAGTATTATCCTACGCTGGAGTGTGGAATAATAAAGAGCAGAGAAGTAAAGATGAGGAGACAATACCAACAGTGGAGCAGGCCACCTGTGAGGGGATGTATTTTTTACGTTGGTGATGTAGGCGGCGCCCTCTGTAGAAGAAATGAGTGATGAGTCTAATTGTCTCTAAAGGTATCATCATGAGAAAGCCTTGGTAGAAGAACTTTTTGTTGAAATTTTGCCTGGTGTTTAAAGATACTATGTCCCTTTTGCAGCCAACATCAAATTCTGTAGAACTTTGCAGGAATTATGAATATGTCATTTTTCTATCTGTAAAATTTAAACGTTAGCAGTGTCCTAATATTCAAATTATGCAAGGGAACCCGTTTACTTGCTAGACTTCACTGTCAGACACTATTGGGTGACTGACTGGCTTTTTTCATCTTTGGTAATAACATACATAAAATGAGCTGTAAAGGGTACATGAGCATTTTGTCTACATCAATAACCCACTTTTTGTAATGGCCAAAATTAAACTGATTGAATCTTTGCGCAGCATATACGTACGACCATTAGGTACAATGGTCTGAAAAATCAGACTATCACTTCCTGGCTCTATAGCTCCTAAGTCCATTTGACAACTAATAGTCGTTATTTTCCCACTTAAAGACATTTTCAAGCCCCCCTCTTTTTTTAGGGAAGTTCTGAATTAATATTGTCCTTCAAATGCCATTGGAATTTAACCTTTTCATTTTTTGGGCCTGCAAATGGAACATAGTACCTTTAAAGGAATCACTCGCACTAAAAATGTTTAGAGACTTTTAAAGAAGTCAATTCATCATTATGATATTCTGCAATTTGGCAACTTTTTATTGTTGCACTATTCGACTGAAAAATCATCCATCTGAAATGAAGATATACATGTGTTTGTAAAGATAAGAGTAATTCTTTAAAGAGTTAAAGAATCCTCACTGTTCATGTGAAAAAGAGTGGATGAAATTATGAGGTTTCACTGCTAGAGATATTGGGTAAATTTAATTGTTTTGGAAATTAAGCCGACTTTAACAATGACAAGGCCTTAAGTATTTTTGTTCTCGGAAACAATTTAATATTTATATTTCATTCAAGTTTTGAAGGCATTCTCCTATAACCCAACAACCAGCAAGTACTGTTGTTTAATCATCTGCTGCCATCTGTAGGCAAAAATTAGTTTGAAAGTGGATTGCTGGCAAGGCTGGTAGTTGTAGGATCACAGAGTAGAGAGGCAGGGAGGGAGGATGGTGGATGGGGAAAATATTGTTCAATCTACTAGTAGAGAGAGAGAGAGAGATAGTGAGAGAGGGAGAAGGAGAGAGAGAGAGAGAGACTGAGAGAGGGAGAGAGAGATACACTGTAGAGACAGAAAGAGAGAAAGAGAGAGAGAGAGAGAGAGAGAGACTTGGAAACGTGATTGGTATTTGATCAAATCGGTGCATGCAATGCTTAAAGGTCCCTTTAGTGTACCTACCACTCATTAACTATTCTGCACATCATAGTGCACATTCTCCACTTCCTGGGGAGCATTCCAGCTTGTAACCCTTTTTACAGGTGCTCACATGTTAATCCAACCACAATGACGCTCACATCTTACCGGGGTACCCAATTATCACCTGGGTGGAGAGAAGCAATGCCTTGCTCAAGGACACAATTAAGTGCCAGAGCTGGGGTTCGAACCCATGACCTTTGCATTTCCAGTCAAGTGATTAAACCTCTCGACTCCGGTTCCTCTACCATTTAATTTTATCATCTAAAAGCAAAGAAATCTGATGAAAGTGTTTAGGGGGTTTCCCAAATTTATACATGTACTGTACATCACCTTTAACATCATTTTATTTTGCACCAGTGTATTCTCTCACAATGCAATCACATCACCAGAACTCAATTTTATCTTTATTATAATTGAAAATCGATAAAATATTCATGCAATTATTGTAAACAGTTATAATCCTGGAATCAGCATCCCTCCAATTTAAAGATACTATGTCCCTTTTGCCGCCAACATCAAATTCTGTAGAACTTTGCAGGAATTATGAATATGTCATGTATGTCCTATCTGTGAAATTTAAACGTTAGCAATGTCCTAGTATTCAAATTATGCAAGGAAACCCGTTTACTTGCTAGACTTCACTGTCAGACACTATTGAGTGACTGACTGGTTTTTTCATCTTTGGTAATAACATACATAAAATGAGCTGTAAAGGGTACATGAGCAATTGTCTACATCAATAACCCACTTCTTGTAATGGCCAAAATTAAACTGATTGAATGTTTGCGCAGCATAAAACGTACGACCATTCGGTACAATGGTCTGAAAAATCAGACTATTGCTTACTTGCTCTATAGCTCCTAAGTCGATTCGACAACTAATAGTCGTTATTTTCCCACTTAAAGCCATTTTCAAGCCCCCATTTTATTAGGGAAGTTCTAAATTAGTATTTTCTTTCAAATACCGTTGGAATTTAACCTTTTCATTTTTTGGGCCTGCAAATGGGACATAGTACCTTTAATCGGTTTCTGTTGTAAATGAAGATGTGATTAGGCCTGTCTTCATCAGCTCGAGTTTGCCAAATAACCCGACCGCAAATTATCCAGCTGATTTGCATCTTCATCAGCCCACAGTTGCAATTAGCGGGATATTTGGTTGAAAAAATATCCCGAGAAATCTTGGTCTTGTTTCCAAAATATCCTGCTATTTCCCACATAGCGGGCTAATTTGCGCCCATCCGAGCTAGTTTGTGATGAGCGTATCAGTCTGGTGAAGACACTATTTCGAGCTTCGGGATAATATCCCGATTGTATGAAAATAGCGGGTTATTTGGCAAACTCGAGCTGATGAAGGCAGGCCTATTGTGTACTCCACTCTGATATTCAGAGGATGCTGCATCTGTTGAGGATCAAGGCTTAGATTTCATCCTTTGAAAGTAGGTATGAGTAGGTGGGCCAAGGGTAAGGTCGTTTGTAGGGATTCCCCCTCAGCTCACCCCTGCCTTCTTAATTCAGTGAGCAGGGGTGATTTGATTTGATAGCTTGCAATCTGGCTTTTATATTATAGCTTGGCTGGGCCTGTACAGTCAACAAGTTTTTGAGCTGATGACAGCCGGCCCTCCGGAGGAAAACATAGATGTAGGCGTACATGTATGATTGTGAGCCATAATCTGAAGTGATAGACTACTCACTGCATGTACTACTACTAGGCCCTGTAAAAGAAAAAAAGCTACAATTTATTGTATGTACATGTCCATAAATAATAATACAGTGCTTATTGTAATTAAGCACTACATGTATAATAATGTTACTACAGACTACTAATACTACTACTACTACTACTACTACTACTACTACTACTACTACTACTACTACTACTACTACTACTACTACTACTACTACTACTACTACTACTACTACTACTATACTACTACTACTACTATACTACTACTACTACTAATACTACTACTACTACTACTACTACTACTACTACTACTACTACTACTACTACTACCACTACTACTACCATTACCACTACCACGTACCACCACCACCACCATTACCACTTCTACTTCTACTACTGCTACTATTGTTATTATTACAACATTGTGAAATAAATTCAAAAAGAAGATACATACAGAAGATCCTAATCTACAATAATAATTCTCCATTGAATCTAAAAATTTGGCTCTTTTGAAGTTCATTTTTGGTACATGTGAGTGAATGTAAATAGTATAAGAGTATAGAGTATAAGGACTGATACAGATGTACAGAGTATGATTTATTAATATCCAAAATGGCATTTTGTGAGGTAGGGTATGTTTACATGTATAGTTGTCAACAAGTTTGTGTGTATGTATGGTCATATTAGCCCAAATTGCCAATCGTACGCAAGACACTGCACTTGACTTTACGTTTCATGTTCCACTTTTCTTAGCAGTTGAATATGCGGGTGCGTGATGTGATCAGGGGAGTGTTTCACAAAGACTAAGACCGACTTAAATTGGACTTGAACTATGGCAGGCCGTTCATGCCTCTAGTTCCTCTAACCATTCCTGGCATTGGTTTCTCAAGGGACGTACAAATCATGGTCACAAATCTACAGAATTTACATTTTTTGATAATTCATTATTGAAGGAAAAAGATCATAATTGAGAGACCAATGGTGAGAGCAACCAGTGGCATGAATGGCCTGCCATAGTTCAAGTCCAACTTGAGTCGATCGTAGTCTTTGTGAAACACCCCCCTGATAATATTGTCTGTTTAGAGCCAGAAGGGTGTTAACTCTGTGTAAAGTATATGAGTTAACACCCTTCTGGCTCTAGGGTGTTAACTCTGTGTAAAGTATATGAGTTAACACCCTTCTGGCTCTAGGGTGTTAACTCTGTGTAAAGTATATGAGTTAACACCCTTCTGGCTCTAGGGTGTTAACTCTGTGTAAAGTATATGAGTTAACACCCTTCTGGCTCTGGGGTGTTAACTCTGTGTAAAGTATATGAGTTAACACCCTTCTGGCTCTAGGGTGTTAACTCTGTGTAAAGTATATGAGTTAACACCCTTCTGGCTCTAGGGTGTTAACTCTGTGTAAAGTATATGAGTTAATGCCCTTCTGGCTCTCAGCAGATGATATGCGAGCTTGCATTGGAGCTCATGAGGTTGTAACTAAATTCCTGTTGACAACTTTTCTTGTGAATACATACATGTATGATCATATTATTTGGTAGAATCGGTAATGGTAGTCCACGCTCTGCACTTAACTCTGCATTTTGTTTCCCTTTCACGAATAATATAGACGCGCGATATGAAAACAGAGCCGTGGAAAATGATCTTTCTAGATTATGTATAAGGTCAAGAGTGTCTGGCGGTTTGCCGTCAGTCGTGATCAGAATGCGCTCAGCTGTGATTTGGTTCCCTCATCGAGTATGCGCTGATGTTTCACGTCGTGCGACGCCCGATCGAGCATGCGGCTGATCGCTGTAGCTTGATTCGATGATCTTTGGCGCAAGTTGAGGCAACCTGATGCTGGACAGAGGGAAAGAGAGAGAGAGGGAGAAGGAAAGTGTTAGGAAAAGAGAGAGTAAGTTGCTTGAGTTGATGAAGTTTGGTACTAGTTGAAGCAACCTGAGAAAGAGAGAGGGAGGGAGAGAGTGAGAGGGAGGGAGAGAGAGAGAGAGAGAGAGAGGGGGGGAGAGGGGAGAGCATGGGAAGAGCACATAGGAAGAGATTCTGTTTGTAAGTTGCTAGGGTTCTGATAAACCCTTCCTCACCATGTTTGCAGACTCTTGTGGACTCCCCCGCAGAGTCTATATCTCTTAATTGTCACTCTCTCCCACAGTTGCTGTATATGTGTACTTAAAAGCTAATGGCAGACATTCATTAGCTACCCAAACCATTCCTTATCACAATATTTGTTTGAAAGGAGAGTTGTCTCAGTGACCAGTTCATTTTTGCTCTCTGACGTTCCAACGATCTGTAAGTGCCTACTTTCTTTGGTCGATCGGCTGTCACAAGCTCGGTCTCGCTGATAGGGGGTTCAATCACCGATCGACTCGCGGGGGTCGTTACAGTAAATTGGCAAGCTGAAGACGTAATGACCCATGTCGTACTAACTATCAATAAGATTCTCCCATGCATGGCATGTTGTGATTATTAATATGCTATAATAGCATGAATGGAATCCCTCTTCTATAACCTGCCCTCTGTTGTGAATTTTCAAGGCTTTGCAGAACATTATCATATGATTCTCTGCAGAGTTTTGTCAGTTGTATAGCTGGAATGAACTCTAGACTTGTGGAACATATATGGAATAGATGCATTTGATTATGAACTTTTTCTACAACTGCTAACCTTTGGAATCTGCTATATACAGACACCTTTATCCTCTTAAGAAGAGAGAGGAGGACTGAACATGTTTTGACTTTGCCTTACAGAAGGATAAAAAAGTCTGGACCTGGGAAATGATACATTTCTGGATTTCAGCTTTGGACACTTACTGTTATTGTGTTCTTCAACATAGATAGTTACACCCTATCCCTTCTGGGTAAGTCATACGCCTATCAACATAGAGAAGGTTAAGGCTTGTTCATATATGAACGAGTCTTCATGGGTAAGGAGAATACCTGGCGTTTATGAAGGGCACGGAGCTTATGCATGGTAGCCTCAAGATAGTGCTTTCATGCTTTTTGGATCAAAACTTGAAATTGACCGTTGCCATAGCAACTTGTGGATCTCCATCTCTTGTTACCTCTATCTGTATCCCTGCCTGTTGCTCTCTCCCCATCTCTAAGTCATCATCTCTCCTCTCTCCTCTCTTCCTCCCTCTCTCTCTCTCTCTCCTCTATCTCTCTCTCCCTCTCACCTTCTTTCTCTCTCTCACCTCCTTTCTCTTTCTCTCTCTCTCTCTCTCTCTCTCATAACATTTTTCTTTTTCCCTACCCTACCTATCACTCTCCCATCTCTTAAACTTTGTCTTTCCTCTCATCTGAGACAGCTCCTCTGGTATCTGTCTCTTTCTCTGTAATACTTTCTCTCTCTTTCTCTTACTGATTTTCTTCTGCCTGAGTGTGCAAGGAATTGGTTGCCCCCTCCTCTCTCTAGCACTCTTTTATCTCTTTCATCTGTCTTTATCTTATATCTCTCCCTCTTTCTCTCCCACCTCTCTTGTCTCTTATTGCATTACTCCCCATTTACTTTCTCCCAAACTCTTTCTCTTTCTACCACTATCTTTCATCTCTCCCTTCCCCTTACTCCCTTCTATTTAATTCCTGTTTTTTTTGTTGTTCTCTCTCTGTCTCTCTGTCTCTCTCTGTCTCTGTCTCTCTCTGTCTGTCTCTCTCTCTGTCTGTCTCTCTCTCTCTGTCTCTCTCTCTGTGTCTGTCTCTCTCTCTCTCTGTCTGTCTCTCTCTGTCTGTCTGTCTCTCTCTCTGTCTGTCTGTCTCTCTCTCTCTCAGTTTCCTTCTCTCTCTTGCCCCTTGGCTCATCACACGCTATGCAAGTGTAAGCCATCCCCCGTCTGCCAGGCTTTTTTCGATGCGCCTCTCGACTCGCTGGAGAATTAGTTTTCCTCTTGCGTGCATCTCTGCGCGGATTATCCCATGCCACACATTATGGAGAAGCATGCAAGCAGGTGATGCGCACGGGGCAATGACAAACAGGGTTTCCGTCTTCTACCAACCTACCTAGCTTTCTGTAATGTTCTTGTCTGAATGAGTATTCTAAGAAGTCTACGTACCAGAGACTCCATCTCAGAATCAATACTTTATTCACCACAAGCTTGGGAAAGTTTGCGATGATCTTCTCATAATGCAGAGCTTTTATTTCAATGCAACTGGAGTTGATGGATGCCTACATTTCTTGAGAATTGCTTGCAAGGAGCGCCACCATACCTGTTGCATTTAAGTGTGTCGCTCCCTATTCGACCTTCAGGAAATATTCTTATCAAACATTTTGTTTTGTGGTGTATGGGTTCTCTGTGTAATAAAGCGGTGAGTGGCATGATGCTTTTTCTGGGGCAGTGCCTCTAATTTGCTTTTTATCAGGTTTCGACCAGCACGCGTGCGATTCGTGCAGGTTTGTATTGCGGTATATGAGCGGTAGAAATGTCATTGCCAATGATCACTGTAATTGCATCCACAGAGTACATCTGTCCTCCTTCTTTAGGTTAGTTGAAGCCTCACTCACAGTAGTATATGCTCTACTAACGGTTAACATTGTTCTTTTGTAAGTACCGGAGGCTGCTACCATTAATCAATTAAACC
This sequence comes from Mesocentrotus franciscanus, assembly GCA_037976565.1. NCBI lineage: Eukaryota > Metazoa > Echinodermata > Echinoidea > Camarodonta > Strongylocentrotidae > Mesocentrotus > Mesocentrotus franciscanus. The sequence continues at coordinate 1,675,683 of CP137678.1, forward strand.
ATGTTCTGCCCTGGATGGTGATTGTATTCAATTATCCACTGCTTCACGTCATCGCCTGTCGGCAGTCTCAGGGCGAGTGTTTGCATGTTGCATTATAACAATTTTACATCTTGGGAAAATATCGTCAGAGTTTGGGGAGCGACTTGTTGGACTGGACTTCAGTATCAATGACCTTTTGGTGACCCTGATGCTGTGCCCATGTTGCTCAATTGAAATTAGAAATGGATATTTCAAATGTGGATTGTGGTAGTGTGGGCATACATGTCCATCATTAGGTAAGGTGGTGCCCTTCAATCGTGGATTAAGTATGGATTATCTCTAAAGGGTGACCTTTGACCTTGGATGAGCTCTACCCGACATTCATCCATGCAAGATGAATTATTCTTGAAATTTGTTCATACAGGTGATTGGTCTAAAATTCAGATTTACTGGCACCATTATGGAAAGATACTTTGAATGCTCCTTTTTATCCAATTTGTCAACCCTTGTGTATTTATATTTGACTTTGATTGACCTTTAATGAACTTGGACATTTATTTATGTTGAAGTATCCACTTCATTTGTACATGAACTCCTGGAGTTTAAAACATCTATATATCAATCAAATCTACTATTTTACATTAAGATACAGGTACTTGTTGCATGTTTAATATATGAACTTCAACTTCAGGAAGAAAAAGAAAGTGATATTGATAAGACCATACAGTCTGACCTCAAATGCCCTGAAACATGACCTCAGATGACCTCAGCTAATCATTTCTGCCACTGCAGTTCATTTTCATCTGTACCTATACACCGGCGAACCGTTTGCGGTTTGCGGTTTGTTCTTCCGCAGCTGAGCAGATTTGTCACTTTAAACTTCCCAGAGACTCTCTGTACTTCTAATCAGCTTGTTGAACTTCTCCCAGTAGCTATTTTCGATGACCCCTGATGACCTCTATCGACCCCTCAGATTGCATTTTTATGTAAAATAGCCTACCCAGGGAGAGCTGGCTCACAAGTGGAGTACTCCTGTTCCGTATGAGTCTGTTTTTCTCTGCACTTCATTGATATATAGCCAGGGGAGTGTAGAGTCAGTGAGCTACTTGATGTGCAGTCTCTGTTTTTGTTGCTTGGTGATCAGTACTTCTGACTTGGTAGATAATATTATTTGATGAAATTTCTTCTGTGGATGACCTTTTGTGACCTTTCATGAGATTTGCATATCTCCTTCAAGGAGTAGATCAAGAAGGATTCTTCAGTAAAACTAAAATTGGAGAGAGAACAAATTGATTTTGATTTCCAGAGATATTGAGATTTATTGCTTTGTGATCAATAGTAATGATTTAGTGGATTATATTATTTGATTTGGAGTGTAGTCCTGGATGACATCAGATGACCTCAGATTATCTTACATGACCTTGGATGACCTCACATGACCTATCAAGACCTGTAAAAATGCTTCTTTCAAGTAGGTGTAGGCCTAGGCACTTACATGACTAAGTGCAACACTATTGTCTGTGTAAAAAAAAAACTAGTGAGAGAGCAACTTAACCTGGAAATCGGAGGAGGATTATTGCATAATGTTGTTAATCTGATTTGATGGATAATCTGTAAATGGGATAAACCCTGAGTGACCTTGTATGACCTCTTGGGATATTTACTGATCTACCAGAAGAAGAGAATGCTTCAGTCAGAAACCTGAGAGTGGATTTTAATCAAGAGTGTCTCTTCATTATACATCTTTTTGAATAGTGATCATTGCTGGAATTCTGTAATTTTATTCAATTAATTGTACATACCCTGTGTGACCTTGCATGACCTCTCAGGATATTTACTGATCTACCAGAAGAAGAAAAGAATGCTTCAGTCAGAAACCTGAGAGTGGATTTTAATCAAGAGTGTCTCTTCATTATACATCTTTTTGAATAGTGATCATTGCTGGAATTCTGTAATTTTATTCAATTAATTGTATTTACCTTGAGTGACCTTGCATGACCTTTCTGGATATTTACTGATCTACCAGAAGAACAAGAAGAAGAGAAAAGGGAGTGCTGAAGTAAGAGACCGAGAAAGGAATTTAATCAAGGGTGTTGATTATCGCTTTAAATAGTAATCATTGTTGCTGGAATTCAAGCTTTATTTGATTCATTGTATATATATATACCCTGGATGACCTCTAGCGACTTTTCAGGATTTTTACGACCTTTAAGGAGTGTGAGGATGTCGATGACCTTTAGGAATATACCGCAAGCTTCTGATTATGAATGCCTGCACTGCTGATGACCCGGAGGTAGGCAATCCAGATCTGATGGAAAAAAATTATTAATTTGATTTAAACTTCATTTATTTTAATTTTCTGGTCGTATATTGCACCATCCTTTTCATAGTGGCATATATTAGATAGTACTGCAGCCTTAGCCATGCTGCCCTGGTCATGTGCAATCTACAGTTGATTGATAAGGCCAAAAAAAAAAAATCATTTGGTTGTCCTCGACCGCCCGCTCGTCATTTTCGGCCCGCTCACATTTTTTTTTTTTTTAATAATTTTTTTTGGTTTTTTGGAGCAATTTTAAACGCCAAACATACCATTTTATGCATGTTGCAAGGATCAAAATGTGTCCCGTCGCCAATTTAGTCTTTTCAGTACGCAATTCTGTCTTTATTCTAAATATAATAGAGTAGAGGAAGGATCGAGTTTTCGGCCAGATGGCAATTTTCGGCGGGTCCGTTGTATGCATGGTGAAATCACACATAGCATAATAGCATATCACATATCACACACATACAATACATTTCAGAGTCACAGGAGAACCACATTTGCAATGGAAAATGTATCCTTAAATATCACATTTTAGCAATGTAATCGGCGGTCCTGCTACCTGAATCTGAAAAATCAAATATCTTACGCGTGTCTGTAAGGAAGATGGGTACCAAAACCTGAGCTGTATTTCAAGTATTTTTCAGATTTAGATCGCGATTTTTCAAGTGTCGCAATACCAATTTCTGATCACTGCAGGGGTAATTTTCAGCGCTCCGAGCTATGGCGTGGGATACCTGCTCCGGCCGCACGCGCTATAGATCAGCGGACGAACGAGCGGCGCGGCGTCCCTATTGACTTTGTACATGCGACCGAAAACTACCTCCGAAACAGTGAAAATGAAATTGAATATTGCCATGGCAATTCATGACTTCTTTCTGGGATTCTTGTTGTGTTTAAATAATAATATTGGCTTCATGATTTGAAGAAAAAAATGAAAATAAATAGGAAGTAAAGAGTCCAAATGAAGAGGGGAAAAATGAAATGAAAAAAAAAAAAATCCGCCCGCCCCTACTCCAGAAAAGCAATCGAGGACAACCAAATGATTTTTTTTTTTGGCCTAACTAGACCATACCACCTCTGAATATGCATAATAGAGAGAAATATACTAGGACTAAGCCGCCTATATTGAGATCAGAAGCACTGTATGTATATTTGAATAAAACAGAATGAGCTCACAGCGGAAGACTTTGAATTTAATACATATTTAAGTTTTATGCATCAATTTTCTATAGTACATCGTAGTATTTTTATTATTTTATGCATAAAGATTTTCAGTCAAATTCCTTTTACTCCAATATCAAATAAATATGTTACCCCAATCATGAAAGAAAAGTACAGCATCACCCTGATGATGAATGACTTATGATCAGTTATCAAACATTGTCCAACGAGAAGGCAATTAAGTGAACAAAATGTGTATGGACTTATGCTTCTCTTGCGCTGAAGTACTGATAAGTAATGAATGCGACCTATCATGATAAATGACAGTATCTACTGCTGTGAGACATTGCTCAAAAGTGCAAATAGTCTTTGCTAGGTGAATGTATAGCACATGTATACATGTAGGTTCAGGGGAAGATATTGAACAGAAAATTTTAAAATGAAATGATGAAAGCGAAACAAAAGAGACCGTCAAATATGTTGAGTGCAGAAAGTCATCATTTTGTGATTCTTTATTCAATTTTCCTGGAACTTGCACTAATAGGTTTCTCTGATTTCATGCTTCTGTTCAAGCAAACTTTCATCCATGTTATGTTAAGAGTCAATTCCTATCTAAGTCTTCAAAAGTAGCTAATGTTGAACGAATGATAAAGGATTTTTTCATGATAGCCATTGATCTTGTTTTTTCTGCTGTTCGGAAGTTCCACACCTCAGTCAAGTTTGGTTGTCTATGAATGAATGGAAAACAACTCCTCAAACTGTCAATAACTCTTCTCTTTTGTAATTTCACCTGTTCTGCTGTTTTGTAGCTTTTCATGATTTCATATGAGATCCAACCAACTTGTGAACCATTTCCTCACGGTAATTTGCCCAAATTTCCGCTTTTGTGTGTACACCTGTCTTCAAGTTGAGAGCTATTGAACCACAGTTCAAAAGTGTGAAATTTATGTTTGGAGGTGTGATGGTATAATGGTTCATTCACTCTATTCTTAATCCAAGGGTTGCAGGTTCAAATCCCAGCTTGGCATGAATACCCTGTCTCCAGGGGTTAAATTCCAGTTTCATTTTTTGTGTGTGAAATGAACCACTTACATATTCTCTTTGAGATTGAGATTTGTTTTCTACAAATTTAGGAAGTATGTCACAACTATGTTAATTTTAGTAAGATTACAAACAAAATACAAGCACTGAAAGCAGCAAATGTGTAATGCACCAGTTACGGTACTTAGGCAAATGTATAGTAGATCACATCAGATATTCTCTTTGCAATTTTCACAACTTTATATATATATATATATATATATATATATATATATATATATATAAGCTGCAAAATGTAAACAATAGCTTCACCAAACTTCTTACAAAATGTGCTGAAACAGTAGACTCTCTCTGTGAAATCTGGCAGGGCAATACGAAGGAACAAACTAATACCAACACAAAATAAAAGCAAAAACAGAATTATGTCACATCAGCTTATCTTGTAAAATCTGTAATTTCCATAATATCAGCGTGATCAATGTGTTGGGTATGTCATGCTAATAGATGCAGCGTAATTCATCATGTATGGCTGCCAGAGAATTTGATTTGCATATTTAAAGGAATTATCATGGAAAATGTTAATTTAATAGTTACCTGTCACTTTTAAGGGAGTGTAGCATGACAAGACTATGTGTCTTTCCCGTGGCCCTACTCAGGGCCAATCAGGTATAAAAACGACTACGGACGATGCGACCGCAGCATTCAAGTGCGGGCAACATACGCGAAACCGAAGCGTGAGGAGAACTTCCGTCTGTTTCGCGAACGCTAGCACGCTGACCAAGTAGAGATTAAGTCGCTGACTACCGTTAATCAAGTCCATTCGTTTACGTGCAGTTGTCCAAAAGAAGACGTAGATAGCGTTAACCAGTATTTGCCATGCTATACACTCCCTTTAACATTGCAACATATTTAGACCTGAATTTGTTTGATATTTATTTTCATTGTAGTGATTGACATTTGTGAATTAAACTGTACACATGCACTGGCAAAAATATCCACATGTAGTCAAATATGAACATAATCTTTTAAAATTTAGTAGAAAAACTTGTACAAGGAACACTCAAAAGAATCTAATCAAAATGAATATTCATGTAAATTTGATTCTCTGATGTATTGAAATATCGGATACTGCTATTATATTGAATCTACAATGTTAAAATTGACTTAATTCTAGTAAGTAGTCAAATTGACAAGTTTCGGGTTAAAAATGTATTGAAAAGCTGTTGTATAAAAACAAAAATGAATGGGCTGTCTTGGGAGTGCAAAATTAATAGGCCTATGTGATCATTTGATTTAAAACAAATATTAATGATAAGATTGCTTATAGAATTTTATTCAATATCTATCCAATACAATACAACAAAAGAAAAGTTCCCTTCTATTATACTACATATAGGATATAGAGATAGATTAGTGTGGGCTAAGCATCGACTACACACTGCAGTGAGAGTAGCCGCAGTGTCTGCATGCATATTGCTACATAATTAAGTTAGCATATGTTTGTTGTTATTGTAAATATTGTCTACTCAAGTAACTCTGTATGTACTGAGATAGATACAATGTACACTCTCGTCTTTAAAGAGAAGATTGAGTTCTGGGAAGAGGTGACAAATAATTTGTGACATTATCATTGTTATTTATGCAAGTGTGGAAGAACATCAGATAATAAGTGTTCCTTGAAAAGCATGGCTCTTCAAATGCCTTAATATTCTAAATATGGCATGTAACAGCATAAAAATCGGGACAGATTTTTATGCCACATGTTTGTAGTGTATACACCTTTCTGTGTACAGTGCTTGTAACTTTACCAAGACTGGGCCAAATTTCTTATCATTTTGATGATTCCAGAACCTTGCAGTACACACCAATACTTATATGCTAGATGATCAACCTTTTCTGATCGATTCCACACCGTTTCTTTCACAATGCAATCGCATGACCAGAACTCAACTTTATCTTTAAAGGTATATGTGAGTTGAGTAATGTGGCTGAGTTTTGATAGCCAAGAGAATGAGGAGGCGCAATGCGGGCTCAGTGGTAGAGCAGTGGTCTCGTAACTGGAAGGTCCCAGGTTCGAAACCAAGTCAATGCGCTACACCTGTATAGTGCCCTTTGGTAAGGCATTAATCCTCAATACCAAGTCCCTCGGAGAGGACTTAAAGCAGTCGATCCCCTGGTTGCTTACTTACAAGTATAAACATGCTTTCTTAGCAGTCAGGTAAAACAAACAAACAAACCTCAAACCTCAATTCTATGTCTAATCTGTTAGAAAGTTTTTGTTTACTAAAATTAATGATATGAATGACAGGTTTAGCACTAGAACCCTGATAATTAGAAATCATTGTATTTTGCACTTCTTCACTGAAAGCCAAATAAAGAATTCCCTTTATCTGATAGCATACCGACTGAAAGTCAGAATGGGTATAAGTTACTTTGAGATATTTGCAAATCTATATGCACTTAATGTAATAAGAAGATGAGAATTTAGTTTAGAAGTTGCAGTTTTATTGTTAATTACATAAAAACGGGAGTTATACAGATATTGTGGCTTTATTATTTTTTCAATCAAAAAGGCATGAAATTTTATTTTTATAATAAAAGGGGCTGTTTGAAACAGCTGCCTTTTGATTGCAATTTTCATAATAATTTAAAACCGTCCTATATTTTTATATTGTATATCAAACTATTAGATTGTATTTATCCTTTGAGGAGAAATACGAAAAACATCTGCATTGATACCTGTTCACATCATACAAAATATATATATCTGCACAGTTCTTATGCAGATTCTACCAGTTGTACAGATAGCCTTTAACATTGAAATGGACACGGAGGCATGGTGATAATATTCTCACCACCAACCTGTATCAAAACAAATATGTATCAATTACACCAATCAGGTAAATAGGCCCTATTTACACAGCCCAGAAACCGTTTTTGAAAAACCATCAGTTATTTTGACTGCCATTTACACTACTAGAAAACCCCTAAGAAACCATCAGTGTTGAGTAATTCTGTGTGCTTTTGTTGAGTTGTGTTCATGCACCACTTAAAGATATAGACCAGTTCTGGTCATGCGATTGCATTGTGAAAGAAACGTTGTGGAATCGATCAGAAAAGGTGGATCATCTAGCATATATGTATTGGTATGTACTGATAAGAAATTTGGCCCAGTCTTGGTAAAGTTACAAGCACTGTAGGCCTTAACAGAAAGATGTATATGGGACTACCCTATATCTATCCAGTCCAAATAGATATAATAATTTACCAAATATATCAATTAGTAGGCGGTTTCCCAGCAAAATTTGTATTATCATGTATTAGTCAAAACATATTCTTTCACATGATTTGTAATAAGAGCTTCCATTTCATTTTTTGAGAGGGGGGCGTTTCCAAAACTGGTCTTTACCTTTAAAAAAAAACCCACACACACTCCAGAGGTGGGTTTTCCGATTTGGGTCTTTTGTTATGTTTATGTGTAGTTGCTTAATATCAAATTCTGACAAAACTCTGGAATGTGAGAAAAAATGACTGTTTTCTGGTTGCAGTGTAAATGCAGCTAATGCGTGTGTAGGAATACTGTATATACATAAATATTATAAACCATTGGATTTTATAGACATTTTATCTGCCTTGTAACTATTGCTGAATTGAATATCTCATATATTGAATACCGGTAGCTAAATTCTAATTGTGGGGGTGGGGTGTTTCACAAAGACTTAAGTTGGACTTGAACTATGGCAGGCCATTCATGCCACTGGTTGCTCTCACCATTGGTCTCTCAAGGGACATCAGAAATATATAGAATTCTTTGTTTTGATAGTTCATTATTGAAGGAAGAAATATTATCTAAAGATCATAATTACTAATTTTACATCTGGTTCAAGACTTTTTAGGGGCAAAAATCTCCTACCGTAGTATAAGTCCAAGTCTTAAATATAACTTAAGTTTACAATGTAAGTTGCCCCTAAAAAGTCTTGAACCAGATGTAAAATAAGTAATTATGATCTTTAGATAATATTTCTTCCTTCAATAATGAACTATCAAAAAATGTAAATTCTGTAGATTTCTGACCACGATTTGTACGTTCCTTGAGAGATCATGCCAGGAATGGTGAGAGCAACCAGTGGCATGAACGGCCTGCCATAGTTGAAGTCCAACTTATGTCGATCTTAGTCTTTGTGAAACACTCCCTGCAGCTTTCTGCAATCCGACATGCATGTGGGCCTACATAATTAATTATATCAATGAAAGTAGAACAAGTATTTTGAGACTTGTATGATATTAAATCAATTATGAACTTGATCAGAAGCAATCATCCATGGAAGACGTACGTGCAAGTTAATATTCTGCCATTTCCCTCCATGTACATACTATATATCGAAAGATAACTGTGAATAATGAACATATGAGGGGGAGGATCGAGTGCTCTGGGTGCATCTCCCTCAAAATAGTGAAGACAAACGTAATGTCTCAGTCTCTCAGTCTCTCAGGCCTGATAGTCTGCATCCTGTAGAGGACTATAAAATGTCTGGGCATATTTTCAGCCATATTCTACCACTTCATGTAAACCTGGTGCTAGGACTATAAGTTGCAATTAATTTTAACGAAGGAAAAACTTAGACCTAGGTCCAACTTCTTGTGGTAAAGTTGATTCGAGATCTAGCTTAAACTCAGCAATGGGCTTCAATTTTAGTAGAATGCATTGTGTGTCATTGTGTAGAACCAAATGGTATGATCCCTGATTGAATAGCTTTGGATTGTTCCACAGAAATCAGCATTTTCACTTCCTCTTGTAGAGCTCAAAGTTTCGGAAAGGGTTCCTAGAAAGGGCATTTACTCTTAGACTAACTGACTGGACCCCATGAAGAGAACTAATTGGATGAACTTGGGAGACCTCTGCATTGGGCCTGGACCTTTGACAATGGACCTGAGAATGACTAGTCCTAGGCAGGTGGTCAGATAGAGGTCAAGCTTAGGGCCAAAGGTCATGGGTCACACAGTTGTTTTGGATAGTTTGTATGGCCACAAAATGAACAGGGAGATGGAGTTTATTGCTTTGTGGCATGCATGCAGAGAGGAAGAACTTGAGTCCCTTATAGTTTTGGTAAGCCCCCTCTGCCTCACACACATATAAAATAATCATGAAAATTCATTGGATTTTGTTGAGAAATAGCCAAATGAACAGAGAGATGGAGTTTCTTGCTTTGTGATTGCAGAAAGAAAGAACTTTAGTCCCTTATAATCATGAAAATTCCTTGGATTTTGTCGAGCAATAGCAAAATAATGTCAGGAGTGAGCTGCTGCATTCATTAAAAAAGATCTCTGCAATAGTACCTTTTATGTTAATTGGTATTATTGGTATTGGTATTATATTACAAGCAATATCAGCAGACTGTTGCAAGTATACACCTCCAGAAGTCTGCTCATTACAATGTCCTTCGTACAGTCCCGCTAACTGTCTCTTTTGTATGGGAACCACACATTATGGACAACAGGACTTTGATTTGTATCACCCAAGCAACAGTAATCCTATTCAGACAAAGTTTTATTTTCCTTGTGAACGAATGCGCTATCTTTCCAGGCTACCATACAATCATCCTGATTAAGATCTGAGCTTTCAGCCCTCGAGCGTGAAAATGAATTTGGTAGAAACCGGGAGATAAGATTGATGGCTTGTTTGTGTCATTTCATGCACTTTGAATGAAGTCATGTACAAGAACTCTAATCTCTTGTTTTTCATCAACAAGACATTTTACTTGTGAAAACATGAATATGTTGCGATTGCAAAGTGGACACCACTAACAGTAGATTGTAATTTATAGCATCTTTTGCAAGCCTGGTCGTTCTGGGCCCCGTTGCATAAATCTTACCATTGATAGTAACTTTGCCATCAATGGTAACTACCATAGAAACCTTGATTTTGATTGGCTGTTGAGCCCTGTTACCATGGTAGTTGCCATTGATGGCAAAGTTACCATCAATGGTAAGTTTTATGCAACGGGGCCCTGGTCTCCGTTTTTCCAATACATCAACTCTGATCATCCCTAAAACCAGACAATCATGGGGAGATCAAGCATTTGCCTCAGCAGCTCCCCGATTGTGGAACAGTCTCCCAAATACACTAAAGGACTGTAAATCAGTAGATCATTTCAAGGCCAGTCTGAAAACTTATCTAATGGCCAACTTTAACGAATAACATCTTTTTCACCATGTCTAATGCAATGTAAGCATAATTGTATCTAAGTATAGTTTATATGTAGCTCATTGTAAGCACCTTGAGCACCCTCTGGGTGGATATGTTGTGCATTATAAATTATTATTATTACAGTATTATCTTTATCTTTATATCTGTAAAGATTGAACATGGATGTGATATACATGTGCAGTGTATGTAACAAAGATGGAAGGAAAATTACCAGTACTTTAGGCTAAAATTGATTTTGAACTTCCCATTAGTTTAATAATTTTAATACTTACTTTCATCATTCATGTTGAAAATTATCTGGCTTCAAATGCCTTATTGTAATAAAACAACAAGAATGTATGTGTGCAGAATTGAGATCGATTTGTTTGTTTTAAACTAATCGGTACGTTTATCAATTCAACAACTTTAATGCCTTAAATTAACACTTTGAAAACTTTGTAGCAGATATTTCAACTTTGTAGCAGATATTTCAACATTTTCGCTCGTGCCTCTGGTATATTTCTTTTAGGAGACTGAATCAAAACTATTTAGCCAATCCCACATTGTGAGCATTTTGTCCTGAGTGGGTTAATGTACCTGGACAAAGATTTTTAGGTTCATCAGATTTTCAGTACACAAGTTTTCAGTACACCAGATTTCTAGTACATCTGATGTTCAGTACATCAGTTTTTTCAGTTCATAGAGCCGCTATTGCTATGGATGTGTAGCTATGGAATATAGTGAAACTTTCAAAGGCCTCACGTGTGTAATTCGGGTGCATAGAAATCATGGCGTTCGACAAGGAGATTGATTGTTAGGTTTAATAGAATTATAGTTGCTTCAAGTGGACGGAGAGAAAAAGGAACATGTGCTGATAGAGGGAGAGATGAGTAGAGAGAAGAAACACTGTAGATGGAGAAGGAAGAGGAGAGTGAAGAGGAGGAAGAAGAGGTGGGCGAAGAGGTGGGCATGGAGACAGAGAGTATGATAGGGAGGGGGGGGGGGTAGAGAGGGAGAGCAAGAGAGAGATAACACGTAAAGATATAAAGAGGAGAATGGAAATATGTATGAGAGACAGAGGTAGAAAATAAAGGGAAAGAAAGGGGGCATAGAAAATGACAGAGAAGGAAAGGGGAGATAGAAAGAAAGTGATAAAGAGGTAGAGGGAGTGGGATAGATAGAATGAGAAAAGCAGTGAGATACATATTGATAATAGATGAGAGAGAGAGAGAGAGAGAGGGTGGGCATAGAGAAACATAGGAGGATAGATAGATGAGATGGAGAGAGAGAGAGAGAGAGAGGGTGGGCATAGAGAAACATAGGAGGATAGATAGATGAGAGAGAGAGAGAGAGAGAGAGAGAGAGGGTGGGCATAGAGAAACATAGGAGGATAGATAGATGAGAGGGAGAGAGAGAGAGAGAGAAGGGGGATGGGGAGGCATAGAGAAACATAGGAGGATAGATAGATGAGAGGGAGAGAGAGAGAGAGATAGGATGGGCATAGAGAAACAGGAGGATAGATAGATGAGAGGGAGAGAGAGAGAGAGAGGGGATGGGGAGGCATAGAGAAACATAGGAGGATAGATAGATGAGAGGGAGAGAGAGAGAGAGAGAGAGGGTGGGCATAGAGAAACATAGGAGGATAGATAGAGAGAGGAGAGAGAGAGAGAGAGAAGGGGGATGGGGAGGCATAGAGAAACATAGGAGGATAGATAGATGAGAGAGAGAGAGAGAGATAGGATGGGCATAGAGAAACAGGAGGATAGATAGATGAGAGAGAGAGAGAGAGAGGGGTGGGCATAGAAAAATAGGAGGATAGATAGATGAGAGGAGAGAGAGAGAGAGAGGGGTGGGCATAGAGAAAAATAGGAGGATAGATAGATGAGAGAGAGAGAGAGAGAGAGAGATGGGATGGGCATAGAAAACATAGGAGGATAGATAGATGAGAGAGAGAGAGAGAGAGAGGGGTGGGCATAGAGAAAAATAGGAGGATAGATAGATGAGAGAGAGAGAGAGAGAGAGAGATGGGATGGGCATAGAAAAACATAGGAGGATAGATAGATGAGAGAGAGAGAGAGGGGGTGGGCATAGAGAAAAATAGGAGGATAGATAGATGAGAGAGAGAGAGAGAGAGAGAGAGAGATGGGATGGGCATAGAAAAACATAGGAGGATAGATAGATGAGTGAGAGAGAGGGGGTGGGCATAGAGAAAAATAGGAGGATAGATAGATGAGAGAGAGAGAGAGAGAGAGAGAGGGGTGGGCATAGAGAAAAATAGGAGGATAGATAGATGAGAGGGAGAGAGAGAGAGAGAGAGAGATGGGATGGGCATAGAAAAACATAGGAGGATAGATAGATGAGAGAGAGAGAGAGAGGGGGTGGGCATAGAGAAAAATAGGAGGATAGATAGATGAGAGGGAGAGAGAGAGAGAGAGAGAGAGATGGAATGGGATGGGCATAGAAAAACATAGGATAGATAGATGAGAGAGAGAGAGAGAGAGAAAAAAAAAGAAAGAGAGATGGGATGGGCATAGAGAAACATAGGAGGATAGATAGATGAGAGAGAGATAGAAGATAGGAAGCTGATAGAAGAGAACATGCACTAGCTCATCGATAACCCAACACCTTTTCATGTTATCAGGAGCTCCCCTAACTAATCAATCCATGCCAAAATTTTCACGCTTTACGTTGCGATCGATAGCGTGACTTTTCTCGCTACGAGAAGAGGTCTTTCCTTGTAAACCACCCTGTTTTTCTCTCAACTGTCCGAGCTGCTTTTTCTCCTGAAGAAAAGAAGAAGAAGATGAGAAAAAAGGTAGCCTATACAGCACAAGTGCGAATAATATGGTTATGTTGGGTTTAACTCGATTAAAGCGTGCCTTGTTATTAAGTTTCTGACGCGTGTCGTGGAGGGACATCACTCTCCTCAACGAATGACTTGAAAATGGAAGTTTGCAAGTACCGTGATTCAAGAAAATGTCAATTACGATTTTTTTTTCTTCCCCTTTTCGTCCATCCCCCTGTCTTCTAACTGAAATGAATGTTGCATGAAGTTGCGGAAAGAGGCATTCATCCTTTTGAAATGTTTAGAGTTTTAGAAGTTGCCAATTTCAACCAAGGTCATCCGCTCTTGTTTTTTCTGCCTTTCACTGTCACTCTGGAACAATGGAGATTTGAAATCATATGACAAATAGAATGCATTTATAGAAATATTGCAGAGTTTGTAAGTACAGGTGTATTTCATTTACCAACTCCTGTAAGATCAGAAACATTTTTCAGGAGCATGACAAATTCACAAATTTTAAAAGTGGTTCAGATTTGTGAAAGCATTATGATGTGAAATTAAATTAATACAAAGTATCTTAGGCTTTTATTCATTTGCCTTGCAACTCTGTAGCCAAGCAGATCCACATATATTCATATGGTTTGACATAGAAATAGGGGTGGGTGGGGGGGCAGAATGACCACCTTTCTTAATAACTAGACCCCTTTGTTTAAACAAATTTCTTTATAAATGGCTCCTTTTGTAAAACTGTTGAATGTAGAGCTTGAGCTAAGTTGGGCTAGAGTATAGATTTAAAAAGTTTGTGAAGCTAAAATCATATTGTATCCAACAGGTTAACATACATTGAGCACCATCTGGGTGGATATGTTTCGCATTATAAATTTCTGCATTATTAATTATTATAATTACATATAAAGCTCACTAGAGTAGATCAAAGCTCCTCGATCCCCAAAAAAGAAGAAAAATCAAGGTCATGTATTTTTAGGTTCGGGGTTAGTGGAGACATCGCACTCTGCGCGGGATACGTGTAAGGGAGGGGGACAAAGATGTTTGAAGAAGAAAAAATTATATAAAAACAGAGAAAATCTGGACTACTAATACTCATTCATATGGAAGGATCAACCGGGACTAAAATGTGTGAAATTGTAATCAGACAGGTGACAAAAATCGGTTTTAAAATCAGGAAACATTTTGACTGGTGTGAAATGAAACCAATCACCCTAGCTCACTCCTCATTTCTTGCGTGAAACAATTCTTCTTGTGTGAATGCACCATCTCTTGTAATATACGATTGGTGTAAAAGGAAAGCAGTAGTGTTTTTTGTCTTCTTTTTTTCTTTTTACTTGTCTGATCAGCAGTTCAATTGGTTTGCTTCAGAGCGTTTCCTTTGTATGAATTGTTTGTAAGCCTTCTTGAATTTACATTGTCATATGGGATATTATGTTTTGAAAAAGGAAATATTTTGATTGGTGTGAAATCAACCCAATCACCCTTAGTCCTCATTTCTTTTTTGTTTTCTTTTTTTCTTTTTGCTTGTCTGATCAGCAGTTCAGTTGGTTTGCTTCAGAGCGTTTCTTTTGTATGAATTGGTTGTAAGCCTTCTTGAATTTACATTGTCATATGGGATATTATGTTTTGAAAAAGGAAATATTTTGATTGGTGTGAAATCAACCCAATCACCCTTAGACCCCGTTCTCATTCACTTCATTGGAGCGGTCTAACTAAGACCCGTTCCTCAGAAGCGGTTCTTAGGTGAGTGAGAACGGTCAAAGTGGTCCAGGAAGTGGACTTCTAGACCGCTCCAGAAGACCACCTTGGGAGGTGGTCTTGAGGAACAGGTCTTATTAAGAGCGGTCCAAACCGCTCTAACGTGCAATCTGAACGGAAGCATACTTTGAGTGGAAGTGAGCTAGTGACGTTCCGCGCGAAACATGTAGTACGGTACATACGGTTTGTATTCTGCGCGCGAAAAAATTGACTCACTGACCTGAGCTGCCATAGCAACAAGACCACTTTGACTCGTGGAGAGGTTTGAGCCATAAAAAACTGCTCGGAGTGTGGACGCTCGCAAACTGTTCCTCAAGACCCGTTCCTCTGGAGCGGTCTAACTAAGACCACTTTCAAAGTGAGTGAGAACGGGGTCCAAGTCCTCATTTCTTGCGTGAAACAATTCCTCTTGTGTGAATGCACCGTCCGAGTCTCTTTTAATACACAATTGGTGGTATAGGTCAGTTGGTTTGCTTTAGACTAGAGCATTCCTTTTGTATGAATTGTTTGTAAGCCTTCTTGCATTTTACATTGTCATATGTGATATTATGTGATTTGTGTTCAATCAATTCAGTGATTTTTATTTGCCAAATAAAATGCCAGTTCATGTAGTTTTCTCACTTCATATATATATGAATAGTTCTACACTCTTTGAATATTTTATTGGTGGGAAACAGTAGTATAATATTGACCCAGGCTCCATTCGGGGGGGGGGGGCACTGGTATCATTGGGGGATGGGGTGGGGACACAGCCCCTTTACTCTCTATGCCACTGGTATGAAAGCAAATCAAGTCATTAATCTCTATCACTTGTCTGAACATCTGTTGACTCTGGTAGAAAGCGTATTTAATTATGTGATGATAAGGTGCTGAGATACCCACCAGATGTGTTGATATCAGGGATGAGTATTGACTTATCAGAACATTCAGATCTTCTCTCTCTCACACACGCTTAGCCCTGGAGATATAGTTTTTGTTTGCGGCAATACAATGTTGGATTGAGAGACATGTGAAAGAGGAACCCCCACACATGGTTAAACCCTGTGGCGTAGCTGGGGTCCACCTCTTGTGGGGGCGCTGGTATCTTGGAGGAGGGGCACCATTCTGACTAGGTGAATGAAATGAACGAATTCACAGGGCTACCAATATGGATGATTGAGTCCTAACATCTCCATTTCATGTTTTTCTTCCTCTCTTCTCTTTGTTTCTCTCTCTCTCTTTCTTTTCTTTTATTACATTGTATGTGTTGGATGGGGGGGGGGGCACTTCATGGCTATGCTACTGATCCATTCCTCAGCTACATGTATGTGCACTTTAAATTTTGAATGAAAGACCCTGTAAAAAGAGCCACAGTTAAACAAAAAAGAGTTTACTGCACAAATCACAAAAGAAACAAGAGCAAAATATGTGTAAAGGGAAATATTTTTTCTGTGAAAATATTTGCATTAGCATGAATTTTTGCATATCGGAGCACCATGGCATCAGAAGTAGTACTCAAAATGAAACGTAGCTCGTCTTGTCATCGGTGCATCTGTATCAGATCACTCTCATCTCATCTCATCTCATCTCATCTCATCTCACCGTATACTACTGAAGGAGATAGAAGCCCTGAAAGCATGATATGATCCCTCTCATTCCTAATTGCAATTTTGGTCATTTTGGCCAGGTAGCTGTCATTTGCGCCAGGTCAGGGAGAGTAAATGAATTGGATTAAGGGCGCTAATTTTCTGCTGAGAAAATTTGTTATTAGAGGTCCTTTTGTAATGTTGAGGGGGGGGGTAGGGGGTCGTGAGGGTTGGAGATCAGGATGGGGGAGGCAGGGCGAGGATGAAGGCAAGAGGGCATTGTGCTTAGGACTGAAATGGTGATTCAGTGTATTTTGCCAATTAAAAAGTAATTATTTATTGCTTTGTTTTATTCAACATAAGAGAGAGACACAGAGATAGACAGAACAAGAGAAAGAGGGTGGGGAGAGGGAGAGCATGTGAGAAAGAAGGAAAGAGTGAGAGAAAGAGAAGAGAGCATGTGCAATTGAGGGGGGGGGAGGGAGGGGTATAAAAAGAAACAAAATACTTAGGGAGAGAGAGAGAGAGGGAGATTGAAATGAAAATGTAGATACAACTGTATAGATAGAGAGTGAGAAACATAGACCCAAACAAAATCATTTCAGAGAGAGAGCTATCTGCAGGGATGAATTGCTTTAAGGTAACTGGCAAAGCCATTAATAACATTGGGTAACTTGATTATGAGTAGTGTCACAATTAATTAGGGATTCAACTCAAGGATATCATTACTTGTGCTCTGGTGATGTAATACACACTTGTTAGCAGAAGGTAAAATAGCCTTTCCTAGCCAGGGGATAATTGATCTCAATTTTTGGATAATGTACTCGTTTGATGTACTCCATGCCCAGATACATACATCAGTGATGTAGTGCCCTAAACTTTGAGATGAGTTTAGAAGTGCATGATCAATACTCAGTATTATGTATCATGCACTTTGATTAGTATACTGTATAAGCACTGAATAAAAAAGTACAATTATTATTATTATTATTACTGTTATTGTTGTTGTTGATATTATTATTATTACTATTTTTACTACTGGTTAAAAATTATTTTTGCACAATCAATTTGAACATTTGATTTCAGGATATTATTATTACTATCCCCCCCCCCCTCCCAGGATATTATTACTTTCTTCTTCTTCTTCTTCTTCTTCTTCTTCTTCTTCTTCCTCTTCCTCTTCCTCTTCCTCTTCCTCTTCCTCTTCCTCTTCCTCTTCCTCTTCCTCTTCCTCTTCCTCTTCCACTTCCTCTTCCTCTTCCTCTTCCTCTTCCTCTTCCTCTTCCTCTTCCTCTTCCTCTTCCTCTTCCTCTTCCTCTTCCTCTTCCTCTTCCTCTTCCTCTTCCTCTTCCTCTTCCTCTTCCTCTTCCTCTTCCTCTTCCTCTTCCTCCTCCTCCTCCTCTTCCTCCTCCTCTTCCTCTTCCTCTTCCTCTTCCTCTTCCTCTTCTTCTACCTCTTCTTCTTCTTCTTCTTCTTCTTCTTCTTCTTTTTCTTCTTCTACCTCTTCTTCTTCTTCTTCGTCTTCTTCTTCTTCTTCTCCTTCCTCCTCCTCCTCCTCCTCCTCCTCTTCTTCTTCTTCTTCTTCTTTCCCTTGCATTTCTTCTCCTTCCCCTTCCTGCAAGTAATGGCACTGTTTACAATTGGTGAGATTTGTTGTTGTTTTTTGCTTAAGTTTCAAATTGGCTGAAGTGCATACTTGCTATGTGTAGCAGGTGGTAAATGAAATTAATATTTGTATTTTTTTCTTCTTCTCTTTTCATGTACTGTTTCACTTGCATCTTGTGCTACTACTTTGGATTTCTTCAACAGGTAAGTGGAAAATTTCCAACCATTTTCTCTCCCTATCAATTATGATTGATTTATCATCACAGCACCAAAAGAAAAAAGACTGAATAGCAAATGTTGATCATCAAAATGATTATTCAGTATTCAATACCCTGTAGATCTAGGGTATAATGTACATTTGCCCCACATGAATTATGAATATGTTTATTTGCATTTGGAGAAAATTAGAGAACTTCACAGATCATTTTTCATTTGAAGGGAACCATTGGTAAAGACAAGCGACAAAAGCTGAGACAATTATGCCTTGATATTCACGTCCCATTGAAAAGCACTCACTAAAATGGATAACAGACTCTTCAAATATTGTAACAAGAGTAGGAGAGAGCTAAAAATTTACGGATCGTGTCTCAAGTTAATGTCAGAGAAGCCCCGGCCCGCTTGAAGTGCTGGTCATGTGATGAATACATTAATCAATCTTTCTAGTTGACATGGTAGGCATTGGCAGCCGCGTAGCTAGATGGGGGAAAAGAAAGAATAATGAAAGAAAAAGACAATACGGGAGAGATAAAAAACAATGGAAGAGAAGGGAAGTTGAAAAAGAAGAAAAATGTAAGACCTCCTTCCACCCTCTCTCCTATATCAATCACTTATTAGCATCAGATACATTATCATCCTCTGAATAAAACCAGTGGACCCCCCACCCCACCTCTCCCATGATGCCAGTGCCCCCTAATGGTGTTACACTCGCCTAGTCTTATTTGACACTTCACCAAAAATGTCTAAACCCTTGAGCAGAACCTAGCTGTGTCTGGAGCCGCTAAATAAATAAATAAATAAATAACAACGTTTCTTATGAAGCGCTTACCACCGAAGTCTCTAAGCGCTATAACACACAGAATAGACTGATAACAATTACATATTAAACAAAACATAAAAGTGCAAATAAACCTACAAATTACAATACATATGAAATACACATCAATGTGAACAGAGTAAGTTAATCATTAAAAGCAATTTTGAATAAATGTGTCTGAAGAGAAGTTTTGAACTGGTTAACAGTTTGACAGTTTTTTACATTTAAAGGTAGTTTGTTCCAAAGTTCAGCAGAAGCTTTGGAAAAATAGCGATGGCCATAAGAAAGTGTTGATACAGAAGTAGACATGAGGTTTAATTGAGAAGATGACCGAAGATTATGTGAGGGTTTGTATTCATGGATTAGTTCTTGCAGATAAATTGGTGCCAATTCATGAATGCATTTATAAGTTAAAACCAAGATTTTGTACATAATGCGGTACGTCACCGGCAACCAATGCAATTTACGTAGTTCTGGAGTTATGTGTTCACAAGAACATGTGTGTTACACACCTGGCAGCAGAGTTTTGGATTCTCTTGGAGTTTTGCTATGTGCGAGTACGGAAGGCCATAAAGAAGGCTGTTGCATTGATCAAGACGGCATGTAATAAATGCGTGTACAAGCGTTTCAGTAGATTTTTGATCAAGAAAATTTCTAATACGACCTATCTTGTACAAGGCATATGAAGCTGAGCGACAAATATGTTTTCCCATAAAGTACAGAGTCTATGCAGTATGTCATCTGCATAGTCTCACAGTGCAAACACTGTTACGCACAAGGACCAACAAGGGTTTGTGCGTGCAAACTAAATACTCACTACGCCACTAGCCATATAGGATTGTACTGTGGCAGAATAGATGGATGAGGGGGGCAAATAGAAAGTGTTTTATGCAAATATGATGAGATGGGGTAAATTGGATGACAAGACAACAAATGTTTGGTAAAAGATTGTAATGAATAGGGCCTGATCTTAGGCAGCAGTAGGACATGTGTATTCTACAAACAGAAACCAATTAAAGGCGACTGTTTGTTTGAATGATGGCCCACTTAGACACAGACTCCACCCACTGTTTTCTTGTCACTATGTAGCATTGATGGATTGAGGAGGCACAACCATTAATGAATGCCCCCTCTTTTAAAACCCAACTGGTATACTGTAAATGCACAGCCTCAAGAATGTGCCCCTTTTCTTTTTTTTCTATCCAAAATGCACATTAAAAATTTGACTGCTGTGTATAATATGTTTTTAAAGAGAAGGTTGAGTTCTGGGAAGAGGTGAAAAATTATTTGTGAGCGTTATCATTGTTATTATGCAAGTGTGAAAAAAATTGCTTTGTCCTGAGAATTCTTAAGAATATGACATATTAAAGATTATATCTAAAAGTATTCAATCTTTCAATCTTGATTTATGACAAAACACAAAAAAACATCAAATTTACGAGGGGTGTGAATAATTTAGTTGTTAACTGTATAAAGTAGGTTTAAAGGCCATGACACTAGCAGTCCTCTCGTACTCGATCATGAGCCCCAAAAGTCTAACTGCAGGCCACAAAATATCCATCTTAACAGGGGCTCATGAATACAGAACCTAAAAGGTTTATTCATGAACACCCTGTGAAAAATTTGGTGTGAAATCTTCATTCAATTTATAGTTACTGTCCTTTTTGCTCTAAATATTTGTAACCCATCAAGATAAATGGATCTCCCTCCGTCCTCCAAATCTCCAAAATTCATAGGAACATTGATTTCTTTCTTTCATGGTAGTATCCTGTAGATGTATTGCCTTTTATCTGTTCAAAGAGAAATTCATCCTATGAATAGTATGGCTGTTAGAAGAGAGAAGAAAAACTAGATAAAAGTAATAACAATTCTAGGTCAAGTTCAGATTCATTTAATTTCTCAATCATTGAATGCTCATTAAACAAAGTCACAAATTAGAAACAAGTATTACATAAGTGAACATTATTGAAATGAACATACAAACATTTTCACAGAAATTAACAAACAAATAGATCCTAATGTCTGTTTGGAGCCAGAAGGGCATTAACTGTTATATGAGTTACGTCCTTATGACTCTGAACATATGATATAGCAGGCAGATGGGACGCCCATTTCATGGCAAAGCTGATCCTGATTTTAATACTACAATGTCAAAAGCATACAGACAAACATAACAATTCCCAATAACAACAAAACAAGCTAGTTATGATAAATATACAAATTCACTTCCTTCTTGTTTACTAAATTCTTTTTCAAAGGAAGTGAATTCAAAGATTTCTAGAATACTTCGATGGCTCGAAAAAATATAGATTTTTATCCCCATTTTTTTTCCTACCCCGTCCATCGCCGGTTTGATTTCCAGGTCACTTGATTTAACTTAGTTTCTGAGCGGTGAAATTGAGCGTGAAATCCTCTGTGGAATATTTTGTTTTTGCTTGGGTGCATCCAGCTTCTGGAATGGTCTCAAAAACGTCTTTCTGATGAGGAGCTTGTAGATTGAGGGAACGTTTCCATGGCCAAGAGACATCGCATGGTGGAATATCATTTGTGGAATGGGATTGTTTGAACTGCTGAAAATCATGATTTTAAAAGCCAATTTGTACATTTAACATTTTACATAAGATTTGACATCCTTTTGTGTCTCAGCAGATAATATATTCCCATATGTTCATATCTGTGCAGGGACTGAGATTTCTTGTCATGATCAGGAGGAGGAGGGGGGGGGGGTGACATTTGAAGAAAGTTAGCAAACAAGATGGGAAGGGCTTGTGAAGGTTTATATTCCTCCCCCTCAAACTTCAAGAATAAAAATGATCTTACAATTTGTGAACAAAGTATCAATAATTACGAGAATATAGGCATGATCCCAATTTAAAAAAAAAATTGTGATCAGTGGAAACAGTACCCTCTCCTAAGACTCCTAGATATATTTAGTAAAGTTGTTTTTTCCGCCTTAGGGGGAATCTAAAGATGTTCGTTTATTGATTTCAAGCACAAATGAGGATGACAATTTGCGGAAAGAAGCTTGAGACTGATGGTCTTTTTATTTGAGAAAGCCTGGAAATTATGGCTGGATTTTCCCCAAACAGCTGCCTCTTTCCTCTTCATCGATCTTAGTTTGATTCCTGTCTAAGAAAATTGTCTGCCGTTGAGGTACATCCAACTGTAACCATAAACTATTATTATTTGGTAATGAAAATGTTTAAGCCAGTGCAATTAAAAGTAATGGAACTGTTAACCAACAGATGCATCAGATGTTTACTGGTGTTCTATTTAAAATTATTCATCTTTTGTTGTTCTTTTTAAAATGGCTCATCTTGATAAGTTCTAAAAACATTAGTTACCCGAGTAGAGAAATGACTCAAAACACTTATGGCCTTAAATGATCACAATAACACGAACATGTATACAGCCAGTTCCCTAAATCATTTACCAAATTAGTCTTAAAATTTAGTTGTAAGGATAATTTCCTCTGGTGTCCCTGAATATCTTTTTCATTGGATGAATTTCAGAAAATCACAATTTTTGGCCTACATTGCTCAAGAGATAATATTATAATAATAATAATAATAGTGGTTTCTTGTAAAGCGCTTATGTCTGTCAAACATGACTTTCCTGGTGCTCCACATTATTACCCCGGCTTTAGCATGGCTGCAATTATGGCGCTCTAGCATTTCAAGAGATTAATTCCTGCCAGGTACCCATTTACATCACCTGGGTTGAGTGTGGCAAATGTAGATTAATGTCTTGCCAAAGGACATTAGTGCCGCGGTGGGACTCGAACTGCAGACCAAGCGATCCACTGTCTGGCGATGTATTCACTCGACCAGGACACCTTCCAATCTCTACTCCTGATTGGTGCCATGACCTGACTTTAAAATCTCTTTCCATCAGGCGACAGCATATCATACAGGTATTAGCCCAGTCATCTATATACTACCAAATGGTATGAATAGAACATGTGTCAACTGCCTGAGATCATATAGATGCCTACCAATCTGAGCGCATCACTCACCGCTCCTATCATAAGCTGATTACTTTATGAATTAGGCACTGAATGTCAACGTGGAATCTTAATTATTTGTAATACGGCGCTCCCGCCAACGCCAAGAACGACGACGAGAGGGGATGCGTCACTGGCTCACAGGTGAAATCAGTCCCGTTTGATTCCCTGCACTCGTGTTCGTCTTCCCACTCGAAATGTAAACGATATGTCGTCTCTTATTATCCCCTGACTTGGGGAGTTGAATAGTGTTTTGTATACGGTATGGTACAGAAGGAAAAGGCATTGATTTTTAGGTGGGCGTGTGGATGACGACGACTGTGTCTGGGATTCAGGACACATTATGCAGCACAAATCTAATGTCAGTTTCAGGGAAATGTTTGTGCCATCAGAAGTGGGAGTCAAATAGATTCAGTGCTTTTTAAACAATTTAATGAGATATATAGGCAACAAGATGAAGTGAAGGAAATGAATAAAGCTTGTGACATTTATCAAGTTTTTTTACTAGAGATATACGTGTAGTACTGTCCTATAGATATAATTTTTTTCTCTGTTATACAGACGAGAGACCAAAGTATAATTTGGTCGGTTGGTACCGGTATTGCAAATTTGATGATAAATTAAATGAATATATATGACTGTGATCCCATTTTCCCCACTTTTCTCCATCAAACAACTTTAATAGGGTTTTCTTTTTTTCAGCCTGTACACGTATAATGAGTTCAAATGATTTTTTTATGAAATAACCAATGGAAATTAGGCCCTTCTAACATTTAGAGGTATTGACCAAATGGTATATTTGTTTTAAAAAAGGGGCTCTTGATAAATATGACAATTTTTTGC
This sequence comes from Mesocentrotus franciscanus, assembly GCA_037976565.1. Lineage (NCBI taxonomy): Eukaryota > Metazoa > Echinodermata > Echinoidea > Camarodonta > Strongylocentrotidae > Mesocentrotus > Mesocentrotus franciscanus. The sequence goes on from CP137678.1 coordinate 1,699,975, forward strand.
TTTTCTAATTTTTGACATTTAAGATGCCCCTCTTTTTTGCCCCCTCCCCGTTTCAGATCATCCTTGGTCTTCGCCATAAGTATCCTTTCCTATACTGTTTGCTTGGAGCCAGACAGGTGTTACCTGTACAAAGAGTTCATGCCCTGCTGGATCTGTGTCTAATTTAATTACAAACATGTGTACCACTCAAACACAAAGATGCTGTGTATTATAGTACAGTCAAACCTGCTTTAGTGACCACCTGCCTACAAAGACCACATTTTTTGTTTCCCTTGAAAATGGTTTCTCATTGAAACATGTACTATAGGCACCTGTACATAAAGACCACCTGTCTGTAAAGACCACTTTTCTTGTCTCTCTTGGGTGGTCTTTATAGACAAGTTTCACTGAATTTCTTTTATCTTTGTGGCCAAGGTCTGATCTGTGCTGTGCATATTTCCTGTAGTTATTCAACATTGTGCATCGGACAACAACATCATGCAATGGAAAGGTCACTCTCATTAGAGGAGACAGAGTGCTTGGTATCTTGATATACTCGGTTCTTTGATGACTAGGTTGATGACCTCGTCAGCCAGACTATTCGGGTTCAAACCAGAATATTTGGGTTCAAACCAGTTGAAAGTGATCTTGAAATGGAAATAAAATAGAAGATTTGGCGGTATGTTTTGAAAAGTGGCAATTAAGTCTTTGAATACTAAACCTAAAGTAGCAATCTGTTTTAAGTCTATGGAAAATATGTGTTATACCTAAATCAAATAATATCTATTGGATACAAGTTAGAGTTGACATTTATTTCAAGTTATATTATTTGATTGAACTAAAGGGCATGATACTTATTCCAGAATGTTTAGAATAGAACTATGATATTAAAATGAGATTTTTTCAGCCAAAGCAACCATCTATTCATAAAATCTAAATTTTCCTTGGCACTGAGTTTCCACTGGAACAACCTGTAGTCATGAAAATGAACGTACCCTACCAAGAAAGACCAACTGTAATCCATCCTGATCTGAGATTGTATGTGTTTAGAGTCAGAAGGGCATTTACTCATATGATTTTACGCCCTCCTGACTCTCAACAGATGATTTACACTCTTATGTCAGGCACACCATGGTACATGAGGTGTAAATAGCACCTTGTCAGATACACCATTGTACATGAGGTGTAAATAGCACCTTGTCAGACACACCATGGTACATGAGGTGTAAATAGCACCTTGTCAGACACACCATGGTACATGAGGTGTAAATAGCACCTTCTGTCAGACACACCATGGTATATAAGGTGTAAATAGCACCTGTCAGACACACCATGGTACATGAGGTGTAAACAGCACCTTGTCAGACACACCATGGTACATGAGGTGTAAATAGCACCTTCTGTCAGACACACCATGGTACATGAGGTGTAAATAGCACCTTGTCAGACGCACCATGGTACATGAGGTGTAAATAGCACCTTCTGTCAGGCACACAATGGTACATGAGGTGTAAATAGCACCTTGTCAGACACACCATGGTACATGAGGTGTAAATAGCACCTCACTGACTTGTCATCTTGATAAGATATGAACCCATCTCAACGTTTAATTCTTGAGCTTTGAAGGGGCAGAACGAAGGAAGGAAGGAAGAGTGGAAGAGCTATCGAAAGGATAGTTAAGAAAACAGAGAGGATCTTTACCCCCCTCACTGCTCACATTTTCTCTCAGCACCTCCATGATATTCTTTTCAGTTTTAAATGTGTAAATAATATGAGCTTGGGAAACTGACAATGATCACCATGTGAAGGTTTATAAACATAATACTGAATAAACCCAAATCCAATGTGGGACTATGTGTTGTAAAGAAAACATACCTTGCCTGATCTGGCAACAGTTTTCAGTCAAGGACCTTCGATGCATTTATGCAAAGTGCATGTTGTAGTAGTCGATGGCAGGAAATAAAGAGCCCGTTTTACCGACAGTGCGGTTGCGACAGCTGAAAATTATGCAAACTCTCCAGTTCGTCAATAAACTGACTATATGAAATACATCACTCAAGTCCATTTAGAGAAAGAGAGATGAAGTCATAGACAGTGTGAAAGAAAGGGTTAGATAGATGGCGAGAGAGGGAGAGAGAGAGAGAGAGAGAGAGAAGGGGGAGAGCGAGAGAGAGAGAGAGAGAGATAGTTGGGGGTAAGAGAGAGGGAGAGATAGAGTTGGGGCGCTTGGGAAGGGGGGGTCGGAATGGAAAGGAAAACAAGTTGCTATAGCGTGAAATAAATAGATAACCTTGAATTTTTAGTAAGGCTGTGCATGTGCGCAGTCATGAGAAAGAGACAGACAGACAGAGAAGGTGTTCGTGAAAGAGAGAGAGAGAGGGGAGGGGGAGAGAGGCAAAGAAAGGGAGACATGAAGGACAGAGAAAGAGAGATGTACATAGTATATAGATGGTGACAAAGACCCAGATAAACAGGTTGGAATAGAGAGAATAAGAGAATACTAGAGAAGTTGGATGATGGAAGAGAGTATTGGAGGTTTCGAATGATAAGATAATTCCTTTCTTTGAGTTATTGGGATCCTCAATAAGATACCCAGGGGAACTGATGTGGTAAATATAGAGAGTTATTGAGAGTAAGACGGACAGAATGAGAGGGGGAGAGAAAGAGAAAAAGAGAGAGGAAGAGAGACCGGGGAAGGGGGGGTGGAGATTTGGAGGACAGAGGGAGAGAGATATAAATGAATAGAGAAATTAAATAAAAGGATTCATTCTAGAGGACACAAGAAGTGAGAGTTTGAGTGTATGTTGTGTCTGTGAGAGGAAGAGAAAGAAACGAGAGAAGAGTAAGAGGGAAGAAGAGAGAGAGAGAGAGAGACAGACAGATGGGAAGATGAAAAGGGATTCAAAAATAAACAGCTGCAAAAGAAAGTAATAGACACACTTATACAAAGGTATATAATTGGAGAAAGATAGAAAGAGTGAGACAAAAGGAGAATATAGACACCACCAAAAATGGTAGAGAGAGAGAGAGAGAGAGAGAGAGAGAGAGTTAGATGAACAAAATGTTGCCGGGATATAGCTAATGGATCTACAATGATCTGCAATTCTGGATGTCTATCTGCTAGATATCATCGCAAATGTCATTCCAGCTGCCCACACAATATAGAGTTAAAGATGCCATGATACTGATAAAACATATCAACCATGTTTCCAGGATGCTTCTCTTTGTGATTTGAGCCATGTCTAGGCATGAGAGCTTACTTGTCTGGTAACTGTTGCCAAATTGCATTTAAAAGGTGGAATCACTGATTTTGAAAGGTAGAAAAGAAACAAGTAAAATTAAACATGATACTATGCTGATAAAATTTATCCAAAAACATACGAATTGTGTTTCCATGATGCTTTTTGTGTGTTTTGAGCCATGTCTGTGCATGAAAGGTTACTTGTTTGGTAACTGTTGCCAATTTACATGTTAGAGGTGATACATGTATCACTATTACGATTGATTCAAATTAGAGAAACAATTAAAATTTAACCTGTTACGTACTAGGCTTTATTCCATGGAAAATGCGTATTTCATCAAAAGAATTCATATCCATTAGGTTGAGAAACCAAAATTCTGATAAAACATTGCAAATGTGCTCCAAGGACGCATATTTGCAATGTAGCTGTTTGAGAAGTAACTTAAATGGGGACTGTTGCCAATTCACATATTTAAGTAGTTTCACTGATCTGAAAAGGTTCAGTTACCTGAATTATTTAAGGCATGTCATAGTGAAGATGCCATTATACTGATAAAACAAATCAACTGTTCTCCAAAGAGGCATTTTATAATATGGATGTCAGGTAACTTATTTGACTGTTGCCAATTTACGAGGAGGTATCACTGATTTTTCCGCACATGATTACCTCACTCCTGAGACACCTGTAAAATTAAAGATGCCGTAATGCTGATAAGACATGTCAATCACGCTCTCGATGTGCAGTGTGGAATTGAAGCCATGTCTATGGAGGACAGAGGCAGCTTGTCTTTGGAACATGTTGCCAATTGAAAGGCTTATGGCGGTGTTTTTACAGGTTTTCATTTCATTCTCTCTTTAACCTGTTAGATACAATTTTACTTTAAAGGCATCGTTTAACAATGTTAAATCTGAGATGCATGGCCCTACGAGTTATTAGTGTCTGTGATATGGTGTAATATTGAAGCCCTAAAAAAATTGCGCTTCAAAATGATCATGAAGTGCCTCAAAAAAGTAAAAATCTTTGAGTGACCGGTTTTACCATACTCGTTTTCCCCAATAGACTGTAGTGTTATAAAAACCTTTAGGAAAACGAAAAATAAAATTTTGATTTCAAATCATAAATATCTTGATAATCAGACAGGCGATCGGCTTGTAAAAGTCATGAGATTCCTGACTGACCTAAAGGTTTATAATCATGATTGCAGCATGAGCTAAATCCAGGATTTTGTTCCAGAATCTGAGGCAATGTTACCGAGTCACTTTAATGTAATGTTGCCATCTAGATTCCAGCTCAAGTTGTTTTTGGCTTACATGTTTTATTCAACTACTTGTACTACAGGACATGCCAAAACTTAGGCCTTATTCACAAGCATGCACAAAAGTAATGATTTTGAACTTACTTCTATGCAGAAAATTGTTTTAAGTCCTGAATCTCCTGATATATGATGAAGATTTTTGTAATAATTCCTTGCATATGATGCCTTTCTCTATTTGATTTCTGATAAATTTGAATGGAATATCATTTCACTTACAATTTATGATATTGATAATTCATAATTGTGAAATAACATCAATTATAGTTCGCAGAAAAATATCTAGTATTGAAGGCAAATTAAAATAGATATCCCAACTTAGTGTTCATGTTTCAGTAAACACATTTTAAAAGTAGGACAGTTCATAGGATGACTTTCATTTTATCTGCCCTTGTGCAAATTTGAAGTTGCCATGTCGCCGGCACTCTAGGACACCCCCTTCACTGTACTCATCGATGGTTATTCAATAATTGTTTGTGGACCTTCAGCTTTTGTTTCCATCTAGACCCTCCAGACTTCAAGCTCTCTTGGTATAGAGGAAGTTAGAGTCATTGATGTAGCCCTTCAAGTATCGAGTCAAGAAGAGTCGCTTTCACACCAACGTGATACAGCAAACTAGCGGGTGTTACCAATTCGGTGCATATGAACATGTAACACAGTCAGCAAGATGTTTCTGTTACTTCTAACGTAAAAAACTTATGTATTTTACACAGTGAATAGACAATAATTGCTGCCTACTCTATTTTTCACGTATTGTATAACTGAAATACTAAAAAGCTTTATGTGAGAAGAATGGCATCTCAAAAGTTATAAAATGACCTTTGTATGCAGTCCTTGCAACTGATTGTGTAGCAAAGTACACTGGATGTTTTTAATGAAATATGTGGGAAAAACCCTAAGATACAGGACTTAACTGTTTTTATCTGCCATGCACATTTTATGTTTTACTCTCCACTTTTAGGAGAGCATTTTGAGAAGAGTTGCTTTCACATCAGTGTGAGATGCCAAAATGAGTAAGCGTCTTTTTCTAAATCCTGCATTTGAACATGTACATGTTTGTTGCGCAATGGAGGGAAATATTTTCATTTCATCTTGATTTCGCAAGCCGTCATAAAATACATTGCATGAAAAACACTGAAAATTAAAGATCTTCCTAAAAGCAGAAACACAAGGAGAAATTTTCAGAGTAGATAATATAACGTTTATACCTAAAATGCTTATATGCTGCAGGCAAAGTGGCTGTGTAAAAATAGATAGTTGTCTTAAAACGGACATAATTAGAATTTGAAGATTGAAATAAAGAAAGGCAAGATAAAGAAAATTGGATAGAGAAGAGAATGAAAGAGTAGGAAAAGACAGAGACAGAGAGAGAGAGAGAGAGACAGAGAGAGTGGACAAATGGGGGGGGGTAGATACAGAAAGTTGAAATGAGATTGACGTAGAGTATAGTATATAGCATCATGTGGAGGAAGTAGGAAATATAAGAAACAGGATGAGTTGGAAGAAAAATTTGCATTCTTCATGATGTATTATCTAATATTTCATGATCATTTACATGATAAAACTTTGTAATACACAAGTCTGTAGAAACTAAATACCAAATCATTAATATTATGGCATTCATATACATTTTTTTCCCCATTCATTTACACTCTGCTATACCGGTAAGTGATTTTTTTTTTTTTTTTGGGGGGCGGGGAATCCTCATTAATGGTGACTTTCAGATGTACAAATTTTAATTATAATTTGTCTGGGTTGAATAGCTTAGTTGCAATTCCAAACTTCCAAGCATACACATGCTTTCTTAGCAATCAGGTAAAAACAAACAAACAAACAAACAAACAAACGGAGCAATAGACAAACTTAGCCCATTGTCCGTTTTCATGAACAGAGTTGTGTTTCAGATTCAACTATTTGGGGAGAGGAGGGGGCATATTGCATCTCAGTCAACATTTTGTAAAGGATCTTGCAAATGAATGAAAAAAAAGAAACTACAATGAAATGTGAAAAAGGAGAAAGCTTGGAGTGCCTATCGAGGCTAATGGCTCTTACAATTGATGCGTCGTAAACGTGATGGAGCATCCTTGATTTGAGCTTCACCGCAAAGTTGTTGAATTATAAACATTCTACAATTCAAAGTGAATGTAAAGTGTAATTGATTGTAATGCCCACATCCTCATTGAGTTTACAAACATGAGCGTAAAGGAACTCTCATGGGATGAGAAGAAAATGAAGATTATTCCTAACAGCCTGGATAATATGCCTGCTAACAAAGTTTGCTTGAGTGGAAGCTGAAACATCAGAGAAACAAAACTGAAAGTTTCAGTTTTTCAGTTTTCAGTTTAGTTTATTTCATTTCCATTTTTTCTAGCATCATTGCAAACACAATACAATTCAATATGCAGTAAACAATAATTGTATAGTATACAACATGAATATACAAATCAATATACAGTAAGCAATGCAAAAGAATCAAATCAAGCGTGACGAAAATACAAATCAATGACTAAAACATTATTCATAATTTGGATTATTAAAAAAATACAGAGTTAACATGGAAAGTAAATATTATGATTCTTTAAGTTTTTTTTGTTTAAATCTATTATCTTTTTTATATTAAAATTGAATAAATGGAGAGGTCCACTAAGAAGCAGGGCTTGTTTAGTGTGGATCCCTCAAATAGTGAGTAGAAGAGATCTCTTTAAAGATAGAAAATGAAACTAAGACAAATATCGTAAGGAAAAAATATCTAAGTGTGAGAGGTGATATGGTGCCTATGGTATATGGAGATGCAGAAAAGAAAATGGAAGATGGAAAAAGAGTGAGAGGAGAAAGCTGGCGCGTCTGTGTGGGAAGAAAAGGAGAAAGATAAAAGTAATAAAAAAAGAGAGAGAGAGAGAGAGAGAGAGAGAGAAAGGAAGAAAGAGAGAGACAGAAAGAAAGAGAGAGAAGGAAAGACGGAGACATTGGAAACAACTCCAATGAGGAATAAGGCACTTATTCTTTTTAAAAGTTGAGATTACTAATGATGCGGGGCCCTCGCTCTGGCAATGCAGTCATGATGTGTGGTGTCACACTTTTTCATTTAAATGAACGCTAAAGATCTCTTCCTTTTCCTTTAAAAATTTTTTTTTTTTACTGGAACAGATATATCATCTTTCCAAAGCAAGAATGGTGTTAACTCTGTGTGAAAGTATATGATTTAATTCCTTTCTGGCTCCACACAGATGAAATTTTCTTGATGCAACTGTATTAGGCCCACATGTTTTTCATGGGAAACAATTTTTTTTTTAAAGAACAGGTCGAAAAATCGCAAAATTTTGATATGGTGTTTGTCACTTGTGAATCACTTGTGAATCACAGTATGAATGTTGTGCCATGTGCAAAAGTTTCTTGATGTGAAAATGGCCATCATCAACAATTTTCTAAAGTATCATGTCAGGAAGTTTTTTTTGTGTGTACGCAATTTAGTACCCTACAGGAAATTTGGATGGTGAGTTACTTTATTTTCTGATAGTTCATTTGAAATTCAGGGTATTCACCTGGAAAATGGCTCTTAATAATGAGTGGAAGGTAAGATAAGATGTGTGTGCAATGAGAATGTGAAAGGAAAGTAATTTGACAAGTGCTCGGAAATGCAAATCAGGAAAGGAATATTTGCTAGAAGCGACTCATATAATAACTTATTCGTTGGTCTGTAACTCTATTGAGTAGCTCTTGCAGGTTCATGTGAGGATATTTTACTTCTATTTCTCTTAACTTTTGAAATAAACAAGATATTACGTGTTATGTGTACACCCAATCCCCCCCCCCCTCCTCCTTTAAGAAGAAAGGGCAGGAAAAAGATATGAGAATGAAGAGAAGCAATAATGGTATAAAGCAGACTGTGACATTGGTAAGCACTCACTCCATTCAGTCATTATTTTTAGTTCATGTGAAGAAACTGTCCATCTGCAATTTGAAGATGATAGTGACACGAAATGCACACCCATCCCAATAGGAAGATAATCATTCTTGAAAAGAAAAGAAGAAAGGCACATACTTAAAATGCCAATCAAGCGAACGATATTGGTTGAAAGCATCGAGCAATAACTGACAATTGGTTAGCGAGAGAAGCTGTGCCTGAAGGCAATGTCTAACCTAGAACATGCTTGAAAGTCATTGCTGTTGTGTTCCAAAGATTGAGGGGAAATTAAGAATGTTTAAGAAATTGGATGGTGTGGATGGTTTGGTAATTTTAAAAGCTATATATGGAGTCTGCGAGAGGGAGAAATAGAGAGACAGAGAGAGGGAGAGAGAGGGAGAGAGAGGAGAGAGAGGAGAGAGATACGGAGAAAGAGAGAGAGGAGAGAGATAGGGAGAATGAGAGTGAGAGAGAGAGAGAGAGAGCCACAAGGAGTCTGCTCTGGTTCTCTGCTGTAAGATGTGAACTTATTGTGAGGAATAGGTTTGGATAGTCTCCCCCCCCCCAAGGGTTTATGGAAATAAAGAGGCAATATTAGTTAAAATAAAACGCAGCTAAGAAATTAGTTTATAACACAGATAGACGATGAGATAGACTGACCAAAACACAGACAAAAGGATAAATGAGGGAGCTTGACATGTACTAATCTAGATATATTTGTGTGAATATTTAGGATGAGAAACTGAGAAAAGAGTGGAGAGGATAGGAGTGGCAGAAGACAAGATAGAAGAAATAGAGAAAAAGTTAATAACTTTTGCACGCTTGGAGCAAAAATTTATAGACAGAAAGAGAGGGAGAGAAGGAGAGTTAAAAGGAAAGAGACAGATTTACAATGAAAACAGAGAGCCAGATGGAGGAAACATGTAATTAAGGGAAAGAGAGATAGGGGAAAAATAATCTTGAAGAGATATGGAGATGCAAAGAGAGAAAAAGAGAGGGAGAAAGAGAGACAGACAGACAGACAGAGACAGACAGAGAGGAGAGAGAGATAGGAAGAAAGGGAGAAAGAGACAGGGAGAGGGAGAGAAAGAGGGAGTAAGAGGTAGGGGGAGAGAGAGAGGGGGAGTGATAGAGAGACAGAGAGAGAGAGAGAGAGAGCCACAAGGAGTCACACAGAAACAAACAAACATAGATAGATAGATTAAAGAGAGAGAGAGAGAGAGAGAGAAATAAAGAGACAGAGATGTAGGGATATGAAAATATTGACAGACATTCAGGCGGAAAGCAACCGGATAAACAGAGCAATGCATTACAGGAGAGAAAAGCAAAGCATTCATTTACAAATTGATCAGGTATTGAATACCTTCTAGAAGTGGGTCGAAAATGAGCAAATAGGAAAGGGTTCGTCACACTTGCAGTTGCCATGGTAATGACATGATTATGCCACCCGTCTTTGGCAGTGGTAACTCCTTGCCGGCTCATAGGAGTTGCAGCCATGTGCATGTGTATCAAAGAGTTTCCTTTTCTTTCTCTCCAGATTGTGGGATGGGTGGAATTATCTGTCCATGTGAAGAACAAATATTTCTGAGTCAAGAAAATTGAAAAAGAGAGAGTTGGTGTTTTCAGGAAAAAGAGCAACTGGGGTATATCCACAGAAGTCCTTTTATTGAAAACAAGCAAGGGTTTGGTGATCTACTACTACTGCCGCTGTTGCTACATCTACTACTTCTACTTCTACTACTTCTATGTCTACTACTTCTAAGTCTACTACTTCTACGTCTGCTACTTCTATTTCTACTACTTTCTACGTCTACTGCTTCTACATCTACTACTTCTACATCTACTACTCTACATCTACCACTTCTATGTCTACTACTTCTAGGTCTACTACTTCTACATCTACTGCTGATAATCATTTGTCTACTAAAGATGCTCTTTTTGATTCTAGACAACTTTGTTAGTTACTTGAATTTTAGCAATTGTGTAGTGGACAAATTCCTGTAACAATGTGATATTCTGACACCAACCCTTTTGTTACTTATATTTGTTAGAGGGAGAGAGGGGGGACGTCTGCATTCATGCACAAGATATATTTTGTAGCTTTGTCATGTTTATCATAATGCCATATAGCACTCCATCCTAATGAAACAAAAGAAGGCAAATTCTCTGTAATCAGCATATGAACTTGCCACGACCCGGCATGTCTGGGTAAAACAAAAGTGTTGTCAATTTCACAATGCGTTCGTTTCTCTCAAAAGCAATAATTTCTCAGAAGACGAGCGAGAGCCAAAAACGTCAGCGTTCCGAGAAGCTATCATTATTTACCATTTGACCCACTAAGATCAATTTTCTTTTAAATGGAGGGAAACGTTATCCCTCGTTGGGTGAGTGGGAGAAATCTGAGGAGTCTGTCGATTCTTGGTGTGAGAGGAATCCGTCGTAGATAACGTTTCTCCCTCCCTATCTCTCTCTCTCTCTCTCTCCCCTCTCTCGCTCTCTGTGTCTCTGTCTGTGCCTGTTTCTCGATCTCCCTCTCTTTCTTTCCCTATTTCTCTATCTCACACCACTTTCTCCCCTCTCTTTTTGTCTTACTCCCACTCTTTTGTCTTCCCCTCTCTCCCTTTATCTTTATCCTTTTTATCTTTTTTTTCCTTTTCATCCCCACTCTCTCAAGTCTCTCATCTCTCTCATCTGTATTCTACCTGTCTTTACCTCCTTCATCTCTCCTCCTCTCTCCTCCTCTCTCCTCTTTCTGTCCATTCTTCCCTCTCTCATAAACTACTTGGTTCTACTTACCAGGTTCCTGTTTCATAAAAACTTGTGATCAATAACAAGTTACAATAACTGTTATAAGCTCCTGGAATCATTGCATTTAATTTGCTGAGATAAAATTTGTCATAGAAAGATAGCATTTGTTATTAATAACAGGTTTTATGAAACAGGACCCTATTTATTACTAAAGCAGGCCTCTGCTGTGTAGCAATGAAATTCAAGAGTTGTTATTCTTTTCTTTTTGAAGTTTCATCCTTTGTATACTTTTAAAATTAATTTGCTTATGTGGGTCTGTGCTCCTTAGTTTATCACTGTATCAAAGTTTTTAAAAGTAGTGACATACATCTAATAAAACAATAAAATTCTCAAGCCAAAAGGTACTGAAAAAATGTGATGTTTTTCTCCCCTTTTTTCTCTCATTTGTTTGTTTATTTTTTTTATTTTTTTTATTTATTAATTAACCCCTTTGACAAAATCTGGTATCCAGCCCTGCTGTTGTATATATACCCAGGTACCTGTAGCTGCATGATCAATAGGAAATCGAGGGCAGCCAGAGATCACAAACACCGGTTGTTATTGTTGGCCTATTCAAGGTTGTACTTCAAAAGTGCGTTCATTTGAGATGATTCTAACGGAACCGGGTCCATCCAGGGGTGGTTTTATGCTGATGAAACGATGTTAATTGTCGTAACAAATCTATATTAGGACTGGTCATTGGTAAATGTCTGTGCAAAGCTGGCTGCATTCACATAATTTTAAAAGAGACATATAATAATAATAGGCATTTATATAGCGCCATCTATCTAGAAATTCTATTCCGAGGCGTACTATTTAATTATTAACCCGGCTTTAGCCTAGCTGCCATTACAGCACTCTAGCATTTCAAATTTCAAGGAATTAATTCCTGCCAGGTACCCATTTACCTCACCTGGGTCGAGTGTGGCAAATGTAGATTAATGCCTTGCCAAAGGATATGAGTGCCGTGTCGGGGATCGAACCACAACCTTTGAATTTCAAGTCAAGTGCTTAAACCACTGACTATGACACTTCCATATGTGCAAGCACCAAGGATAAATGATATTTCCTTGCAATTTAAAGTTCTGATGTCACTTGCTATCGTTTCCCCTAACATAATTTTAAGAATACAGCAACAGAACTATTAAGCATTACCTCATGAAGCTATTGCTTTAGTAAGAAGCAAGGTCTGGTATGAAGACTAGTAGGGATGCTATTAAGAAATGTGTCAACTGGTGAGCCCCACAGACCCCTTTAGACTGCGTCTGTAGAATAGTTTATGAGGTGAGATTTCATAAATGGGTGGCGGAAGGTTAGCCTACGGTATTTATAGGCACGTTTCTCAGAGGTCTACATTTCTCAGAGACGTTCTTCAAATGCATCTCTAAGCGATGGTGGTTTTCATACTTTCACCCAGTTTGTATAAACTGTATTTTAAATAACTGTGGATTATCTGTTGAACATGTTATTGTGTCTACATACTGAACGTACGATTTACTTTGATTGTAGTTTTTTCGATAGGTGTGCGTAAGAAACTCATATCCATATTTTATTTGTTCATTATCACTTTAGTACTAATCATTATTATCAACATAGGAATATAGTACCGGTATGTAGAAAGTATATATATTTGAATATATGCAGTGGATTGGGATTTTGATTCTCCATAGAGGTGTCGTAGTTGAGTAGTTTGAGCACTTCACTTGAAATGGAAAGGTTGTGGGTTCGATCCCTGACACGTCACCAATGTCTTTTGGCAAGGCATTAATTTACATTTGCCACTCCATACTCAGGAGAGAATGGGGACCTGGTAGGATGACATAAGCATTTGTGATGGTAATTGCCATATATATGCCCTCACAGTGATCATATGGTAGGAATACTCCTCCGGGAGTAGAGATGGTGCACGCTGTGCAAGAGTCTCTGCATTTAGTTTCCCTCTCTGTCTTCTGTCCCCCACACCTTTCTCTCTCTCTCTCTCTCTCTCTCTCTCTCTCTCTCTTCTCTCTTCTCTCTCTCTTCTCTCTCTCTCTCTCTCTCTTCTCTCTCTCTCTCTCTCTCTCTCTTCTCTCTCTCTCTCTCTCTCTCTCTCTCTCTCTCTCTTCTCTCTCTCTCTTCTCTCTCTCAATCTTTCTTTCTCTCTCTCTCTTCTCTCTCTCTCAATCTTTCTCTTACTCCTTCATTACGAAAGGGTTTCATTTGCTCCTTTGTTACGAAAGGGTTTCATTTGATGTATTATCAGTGTCCTTTCTCTCTCTCTCTTTCTTCTCTCTCTCTCTCTCTTCTCTCCCCCACCTCTCTCTCTCTCTCTCTTCTCTCTCTCTCTTCTCTCTCTCAATCTTTCTCTTACTCCTTCAGTACGAAAGGGTTTCATTTGATGTATTATCAGTGTCCTGGGGCGCATTGGGATGAGAGCCAATATTACGATCCCCGCAAGGTGTTTCCATTTTCATACAGCACCAATCAACAAAACAGGAAGAGCCTGAAGAACACCACAGCATCCATTGTTGTATTTCTATATGCAAGACTTTACAAAATTATGTTAACTCTTTTAGTGCCATAACCATCAACAAATCTACCCTTTTGTAATTATGAAAAGCATGTTCTTCAATTTGTAATGGTTGATATCATTAAATAGGATAGTGACGACAGATATTGAAATATGGAAAACCAATTAAAAGCTTGTTTCATGAAAGTATATATATTTCTTTTTCATTTGTATATACTTGTGGCAAGTGAAGGGTTGAAGTGACACCGTCCATGGAGTTGTAAAAATGGTGTTGCAAATCCTTCGACTGAATTCTTGATAATGGAAACACAGCTTCTCTGCTGAATTCTTGATAATGGAAACACAACTTCTCTTCCGAATTATGGATTATGGAAACACAGCTCCTTAATGTTTATGTAACTCTCTATTTTTGTAATGCAGAGGCCAGAGCTCTTAAAGATAAGTGACCTACTTCAAAGTAACACCCGTTATATCAGCTCTTTAGAAGCCGCTTTCTATTTTTGTTGTTTTGCTCCATCTATCCTTGCAGTCATCCCTGCTTTAGTTCGAGGGTGATATGATTTTGAGTGATGTAGTAATTAGAAACCGACACTCACTTCTCGATTCATCTTACTTTTATTATCTTAGACGTAGACTAAGAATGAATGAACGAAACATGCAACTATCATCATCCCCTTTGCTTTGTTGTCGTATATTACTCATTTTTGTAAGTTTCAAATTGTTGCTGTGAGCAATATTCAGTTGGATATCCACATTCAGTGCTTTTTTAAAATTTGAAAATTGCAATAACTTCCTATCTAGTTTGAGCATGCTATCCATTAGCAGTACAACATGTTATAACAATTACCCTTGAGGAAAGTTTTGAAAGTTTTTGTACATGGAAGTGTTTGTGACCTTGTTCTTTTTTCGTTTTTACAAAATTTCACAGAGTTTGCTTAAAGAAGGTGATGCACAGTTTTAGAAGAAAAAAAATGTATTTATTAAAATGTGTTATACATCAGAGGAGAGACCCAAGGTTTTGTACAGTGATTCAGTCAGCTTTTCCCTTCCCAGGCACAGGTGACGCCAAATATGTAATAATCATATTAATGATATCAACCAAATTCATTATTTGAAAATGTATCAATATTTGTAAAATTTGTATATGTCAATGTTAGGTAAGCTAAGAAACAATTTTGATGTTGTTGGAGATGATAAATAAATCAAACTGAGTCAAATAAAATCAAATACACTGTATGTTTGTTTTCTGAGCTCAGGGTACATTCTGAAAGACTGGTGAGTTCTAAGCACACAAGCATTTGCTCAAAATCCTTACAAAATCTGTCAACACTGTCGTTGATGCTGAAATAATTGATGTACATGTAAGAGGGATCTAAGGTAGATGTGGATTTAGCAGAGATCCTTTTTCCTTTGACTCTTCATGGTGCTCTTCACATCTTCCGGAAAACAACCAAAACTTAGAGAGCCATAGAAGATTGTCTGTTGATAGACAGAAGAGCGTTAACTCTGTGATGAATGATGTCAGGTAACGTCCTTTCTGCTCTGGAGCAGATGAAATGCTTGATTTGTCTGCATGCCTAAGAGAGTTGATAACCCTGAGGCGCAACATCTGCTTTCTTCCACATGTTGCACATAGAATGAACATGGGTAGAAATAAAAATTTTCACCCGATCGTGTTTATTACGCTCTGACATTTCAAGGAGCGGTGGAGGCTTCTCAGAACGAGTATCCAAATAAAGTGGCATCGGATTACCCGCAGGGCGTCAAATTGGCAATCATGATGCCGTATGTTCTATGACAGAGGAGTGGGCCACGGAATTCGATTCAGAATGGAGCCAAATTACGAATAACGACCACTCGGATCGCGATGCGTCCATTTTTCTCCGTTTCCCTCTTTTCTCGCGGGGATTGCAAATTTTTGGTTTGGTGAAAGATGACCCTCTTATAAATGTTGCAAGCGCTGACTGATGTCGCTCAGCCAGCGAACAGTGCCCTCCGTCCGAGCAACAAATCTGCCATCATGTTCGGTCTGAGCCATATATCTGCATATTGATGAAGGAAAGGAAGACGAGAGGGGACATGTTAGACGAGAATGTCATGGGATGGGAGGGTGTTTGAAAACAAGAGACTGTCTCTAGCATGACGCAATGGACTTTGCATTTTAGTGCCTTTAAAGGTACTCTTGTTTATTTGAAACACAATGAGTGGATGAAAAGATGAAAAAGACAAATTTTGACAGAGAAGAAATCCTGGTAAATATGAATTTTATGTCAATTATTGTTGGGGGTGGGGTGGCTGCTGGATTTTCCCCATGTGCATTCACTTCTGGATATGATCACAGTGAAATCCCACATCCGTGTGGCTCTTACCATTACCATACAGTGTACTGTACAAGGCCTTTAAGAGGAAGATAATGTCACTGTATTCAGGTAACCCTGGAAAACCAAAAGGAAGCATAAAAATTGATCAGTGCTTTTAGGACGCGTCATTGCACTCTGCAACTTAATGGCTGTTCATGTTGATGATCTGTTGCACAGTGCGTGCTCTAATAAGACCTTTATATTAGGGTTCATCCCGGGGCCTATATGCTATAAAATCTGCTAGACTATTAAAGAGCTGAGTACCTATAACACAAGGCAGGACATCAACTTAATATGCACGTTAATTCAGCTGATATTATGTCCTTGATTTCTTCAT
The DNA here is from genome assembly GCA_037976565.1 of Mesocentrotus franciscanus. Taxonomy (NCBI): domain Eukaryota; kingdom Metazoa; phylum Echinodermata; class Echinoidea; order Camarodonta; family Strongylocentrotidae; genus Mesocentrotus; species Mesocentrotus franciscanus. Next base: position 1,716,405 of record CP137678.1, read on the forward strand.
TTTATTTACGTAAAGTATATTATATATATATTTTATGCATGCAGTGTGATAGAAAGATCTGTGTGCAATATAAAATTGAGGACATTGGATTGAAAGTCAGTGTCATAAAGGTTTTAGTTATAATGTTGATGTAAAGCATGTTTTGTAAAGATTTAAAGTTATGTGCAAAAGGGAACTATTTATTGATTTGTAAAACTGGGTACAACTGTAAGTTTTCATCTCATGTTTCGTATTCTTTGTGTGCTTCCTCTTCTTCTTTTTCTTTCCCTTTTTTCTTTTAACTCTTTAGCAACTAAACCGCCTGAAACCGCCCCTCCTTTTACTCACTGACCCGCCCGAAACCGCCCGTCCGATTTTGTCCGTTTTCAATGCTCTATAGTATCTGTTCTAGGGTCTACCGTGATAATGTTATATGTGCGTAATCTTTACTATGTCTACAGTAGGATTCTGCATAGAAAAATAGCCCATGTTTCATATTGTTCAGAACAATGTCAAAATGTGAGCAATATTGCAATATCTTCCAGTGAGTAATTAATAGGCCATTTTTACAAAATCTCTAGTTGCTAATGGATTAATATTCTTCTCTCTTCTCCTCTCTCTCTCTCTCTTATATGCTTTAATTGCATTCTATGTGAGTGGGTGAGTATGGCTAAGTGTGTTTGCAAGATATTTGAAACTGTTTTGTAATAGCACAAATATACATATATATATATATATATATATTTTAATTGTATGTTTTTTATTTTATTCAATTGTATGTTAATGGGCCCCATTTACAAGCTTTGCTTCTCAGGGGTCCATAACCTGTCATTATATTGTAATTGTACCAGTACCAGTGTGATTATAAATTGTTTTTATTGATCTGTTGAATAAATTGGAATTTGATATGCATTGATTATGCATCATTTGCTTAGAGCCAGGAGATCGTAAATCACAATGCCATTTTGTGGAAATGGACATAAAAATGAACTATGAAAATGAAGCCTGTAACAAAATACTAGACAAAATAGAATATTCCAACCTTCAATTTGTAAATAACAAAAGTGTAAGACAAATGTGTATTTTAGACAAGCAAGTCTCCCACTTTGTTATGAAGGCCTATAAAACTTGTAATACAAGCATCAAGAAAAAAATGTGAGAAAACATGATCTCAAAAACAGATTTTAAAACCTAACTTTCCGAGTAATTGGCAGGAAAATGTGTAAAAGAAGCGCCAAGAGCAAAAATATCAGACAATTTATGCATTTTTGACATGCAAGTTACCAACTTTGCGAAACGAATGTCTGCGAAACGTGTAATATTATCCTCAAAGACAGAAGTTAAGTCAGATTTGCCGTTCAAACTTTTACACAAAAATGCCATAAGCTTGTCCTAGATAAGCTAATGTTTCACTCTCCCTCACCACCCCTCCCCCGTCCAGTCAGCTCATCCATCTTAAGACAGTATTTGAAGATGTCCTTTCAAAGACTCTTGAGAAGGAAATTGATTTCTCATCCGCATGTTCTACTTTAGCAGGGTGTTGTCTGCAGGCTCTAGCTTGCTGCCATTCTGACCTAACTCTTTATGACCTAACTCTGAATGCTCCATTTGGGGTAGGATCGCGAGGGCTGAAGTGCACCGAAAAGTAGACCAATCTATGCATTGTACGAGACAGTGCATTGTTCATGTAGATGTGCAATACCCGTGCTCACATGAGGAGAGTCAGAGTATGGGAACGGTGTGAGCAAAGTAAAAATGACACTTCTTGTTGTCGAGAGGCATGAGAACATTTTGGTAATCGACCTAATTTTTTAATTCCTGTATTGTTGAATAAATTTTATTCCTATCGTTTCACATGGAAGATATTGTGTATTTAGATCCAGAAGGGTGTTGAAAATCTGTCAAAAATGAAATGATCTAATGCCCTTCTGGCTCCAAACAGACAATATATATGCATTATGTCATATACATATAGAAAACAGGAAGTCCATCATATCTCTCGTACCATGGAAAAGAAGAATTGTTCTCCCAGAAATCACTCTGAGTCACATGACTGAGTTGCCAATTTGTGATCTTTATCTGAATGAAACACGATCCAAGACTTTGGAGATATCAAGATAAAGGCAATTTCAGTAGCCTGGTCAAGTATGTCTTGAAATGTAAAAGCATTAGCATGACTATTAGCATGACTATTACTGTGACTATTACCATGACTATTACCATGACTATTACAATGAATATAAATGTGACTATTACCATGACTATTACCATGAATATTACCATGACTATTACCATGAATATAACCGTGACTATTAGCATGACTATTAGCATGAATATTACCATGACTATTACCATGAATATTACTGTGACTATTACCATGACTATTACCATGAATATTACCATGACTATCACCATGAATATAACCGTGACTATTAGCATGACTATTAGCATGACTATTACCATGACTATTACCATGACTATTACCATGACTATTACCATGACTATTAGCATAATTATTACCATGACTATTACCATGATTATTACCATGACTGTTACCATGACTATTACCATGAATATTACTGTGGCTATTACCATGACTTTTACCATGACTATTACCATGACTATTACCATGAATATAACCCGTGACTATTACATTCTCCAAACATAATTTCTAGATGCAAGACAGTAGGGTGTAGAAATGATCCTTGAGTTGATTTCTTGAAAGTCTTTATCATTGTGCTATGAATGAATAAACAAAAGAAATTTATGACCAAAGATTGGATCATAAATACAGATTAGAGAATGTATTGAAAATGTATGTTGTCTTGTGGTAACGATTCACCTCTAGACAGCGATATTGCTGGTACATGTAGTACAGTATGTGGGTCATGTAAAACCCTTGTTCTATAAAATAATGAAAATTTCTGTGGTGTATGGAATGATATTCATAATGAGAATGGCACTTGATAGTACTAGCTCTAAAAATGTTATCTCGTAAAAGAGTATTGGCTCGATATAGTTTTGTTTCTCCACTGATGATGTGCTGTATCCCAAATAATGCAGTCTGTCTGGGAAGTGTGTTGCCATTTTTTGTTAACTCTTCTTTTGCCACAGAAATGTCTCCCCGTGTCTCATTGTCTTTATCATGGTATAAATATGCTTCAAGTTTACTAAACTATTTCGAGAGCAAGACTAATACAGGTGTTATAAGGGTTGCCAAGACTGGAAATGGACAATTTTGTAATCCTTTGCATTGCACTAAGCAGTGTTTCCTTGTGGCAAAGGAGCGATTGTGCAAATTGGCACTGGCGGCAAATGAAAGGTTAAACCCCTCATAAGCCAGTCTAGGCATCTAAAGGGTTAAAACATTTATCTACCTTGTGATATAATATCTACTCGGTATTATCTTTACGACCTCGGCCGCCCCAATATGAAGTACATGAGCATTATATCACCTTTTAGTTCTAGAACGAGGGCCTGGGTGCGAACGATGAATATGAAATTCACCTGCACAGAATCAACTCGCTATCACCCGACGATTCCTGCCTTCGTACTTTACCCCCTCGTAAACCTCATTAGGTGTGTCCTCATCAGCTCGAGATTGCCAATAGCCCGCTATTTCTGATTTGGGAAATAAGCCCGAAGTTACAAATCACGTCTTCATCAGCTCGAGATTCATGAATCTCGAGCTTGAGAAATTAGCTCGAGATATTTTGCTAAGCGTTCGCGCATAGTGCGAGTCTTCGGGCTGGTGAAGACGCACCAGACAATTAGCGGGATATTTTACCAAATAGCGGGATAGTTTGCTAATTTGCAAACTAGCCCAAGATATCTTGGGATGACTATCTCGACCAAATATCCCGCTAATTGCAACTGCGGGCTGATGAAGACGCAAATTAGCTGGATAATTTGCGATCGGGATAGTTAAAATAGCGGGTTATTTGGCAATCTCGAGCTGATGAAGACAGGCCTAATGTACTTTATAGGTTCTGTCAATTGAGCAACCATTAACGCTTTACAAGCTAGAATTTTCAGCTGTCCCATCATCCTGTCATACTTTTTTCCTTATCTCCTGCGGTCTTTTGCCTAAGCTAACTTATAGCAGGGAAAGAGAATTAAAGGCACGCTATAAAGATGTCGAGATCAAAGGATGCCTTATACGTACATGTAAATGCTGGCAAAAGAATGAGGAGGTGTCATGGTATAGTGGTTCATTCACTTGACTCTTATTCAAAGGGTTGAGGGTTCCAATCCCGGCCCGGCACTAACGTCTTTTGGCAAGACCTTAATCCACATTTCACATATTTGGTCGCCGGCCATGACAGGGATAATAATTTTGGATGTGACAGACGTGAGCTATATAAGAAGCCATGATTATTAATTATTATTACATACAAGATCGTCTCTATCTCCTGGACATTTTCTTACCCATCTTACAAACTCTTTAAAAAACATCCTAGCAAATGCATTGTACTCATATTTATACTCATATTTATTTCCCTCCTAATAAAAATTTTCTTGGGATATAAAACAAATATTGACTGCCCACTTTTTGGTCACACAGTTAAAACTATATCCCCATCAGTGTTATTTTTAACCTTGCCCCTCAAAGTTGGTAACTTTGTATTCTGTATACTGTGCAATACCCCCAAGGTCTGTGCTATGTCATAGTCTGTCATTGACAAATCTCAAGGGCGAATCACCCTGTCACCTGTGCAATTCAGAATGACACAAATCTTCAATGATTATTTGAACAATTAAATGACCTGGTACTAAACATCCCATTTTTATAGCAATACACATAATGTGACCCCCATAAAAGTTTGTGTGGAACCCTAGCTATGTACATAAAATCAATTTCAATCTTGCAAACACCATTTAGAGGATGTCTTTAAAGGTAAAGACCAGCTTTGGAAACGCCCCTCTCTCAAAAAATGAAATGGAAGCTCTAATTACCAATCATGTGAAAGAATATGTTTTGACTAATACGTGATGATACAAATTTTGCCGGGAAACCGCCTACTAATTGATATATTTGGTAAATTATTATATCTATTGGGACCAAATAGATAACACGCACGTGGTCGCGTAGTCTCATATACATCTTTCTGTGTACAGTGCTTGTAACTTTACCAAGACTGGGCCAAATTTCTTATCATTTTGATGTTTCCAGAACCTTGCAGTACACACCAATACTTATATGCTAGATGATCAATCTTTTCTGATCGATTTCACAACGTTTCTTTCACAATGCAATCGCATGACCAGAACTGGTCTTTATCTTTAAGGGATAGAAGTAGAGGATTGTGGTTTACAAAGTCCAGAGCACCGCTATCTGGAGCGTTCTCCGCAAGATGAAACTAGATACGAGGGGATAAAATGCGAAGGCTTTTGTTGTTGTCCAGATGCGATATTTTAGGAAGTTTACAGTTGATAAATCAGCTGGCATTCTCTGCTCTCGTCCTCTTCAACCTGAAGTTTTCCTCTCCTTCCATCTCAGCCTATGTAACCGATAGGAAGTGAAGTTGTCTGGTCTTCTTAAGTTATGAAACCCTGAGGCAACATTGTAAGATTATGAAGACCTGCTGTATGATGAAATACATTTATGTTAGTATGATGTATGTGTTATGTGGTTAACATGCATGTACATGCTTTTTTAAAGCCATTCTGTCTGTGTCATGTAGTAGGAGAACTAAAGGACTACAAATAATAACGTGCAAGATTTCTTGTGGCAATATCTTTTTTTTCATAACTCTTTTCTGAAAGGTAAAAAGAAAGACAGTGAAAGTTTCATTAAATGACCGTCATTGGTATGATAAACAAGGATATGGACTCTTTTCTCATTGCTATTTTCTATGATTGTGTGGTTTATGCTATAGGTGTTAAATAACTTGCTAGAATGTTTTCTAAGAAAAGAGATCTTTAAAGATAAAGACCAGTTCTGGTCATGTGATTGCATTGTGAAAGAAACGTTGTGGAATCGATCAGAAAAGGTTGATCATCTAGCATATAAGTATTGGTGTGTACTGCAAGGTTCTGGAATCATCAAAATGATAAGAAATTTGGCCCAGTCTTGGTAAAGTTACAAGCACTGTACACAGAAAGATGTATATAGGACTACGCGACCACGTGCGCGATATCTATTTAGTCCCAAAAGATATAATAATTTACCAAATATATCAATTAGTAGGCGGTTTTCCGACTTTCCCGGCAAAATTTGTATTATCACGTATTAGTCAAAACATATTTTTCACATGATTGGTAATGAGAGCTTCCATTTCATATTTTTGAGAGAGGGGCGTTTCCAAAACTGGTCTTTACCTTTAAGAATTTGTAGAAGGTACAAACACAAAGACGTAAGAAAGAATGTTTCTTCACTGCTGGTAATGACTCTTCTTATGGAGAAGTTGTTTAAGCTATGATAGAGGGTAAGAGGGTATCATATTCATTTTGTCTGTTTGGAGACAGAAGGATGTGTACTCATATGCTTTAAAGATACTATGTCCCTTTTGCAGCCAACATCAAATTCTGTAGAACTTTGCAGGAATTATGAATATGTCATGTATGTCCTATCTGTGAAATTTAAACGTTAGCAGTGTCCTAATATTCAAATTATGCAAGGAAACCCGTTTACTTGCTAGACTTCACTGTCAGACACTATTGAGTGACTGACTGGCTTTTTCATCTTTGGTAATAACATACATAAAATGAGCTGTAAAGGGTACATGAGCATTTGTCTACATCAATAACCCACTTCTTGTAATGGCCAAAATTAAACTGATTGAATCTTTGCGCAGCATAAAACGTACGACCATTCGGTACACTATTACGTACTGGCTCTATAGCTCCTAAGTCGATTCGACAACTAATAGTCGTTATTTTCCCACTTAAAGACATTATCAAGCCCCCCTTTTTTTAGGGAAGTTCTAAATTAGTATTGTCTTTCAAATGCCATTGGAATTTAACCTTTTCATTTTTTTTTGGCCTGCAAATGGGACATAGTACCTTTAAAGGGATCCGGTAACTTTGTCTCAGATTCTGAAACAAAATCCTGGATTTAGCTCATGCTGCAATCATAATTATAAACTTTTAGGTCAGTCAGGAACCCCATGACTTTTACAAGCCGATCGCCTGTCTGATTATCAAGATATTTATTTTTGGAAATCAAAACCAAATTTTGCGTTTTCCTAACGGTTTTCATAACAATACAGTCTATTGGGGAAAACGAGTATGGTAAAACCGGTCACTCAAAGATTTTTACTTTCTTGAGGCACTTCTTGATCATTTTGAAGCGCGTTTTTTGTTAGGGCTTCGATATTACACCACATCACAGACACTGATAACATGTAGGGCTGTGCATCTCAGATTTAACTTTAACACGGAGTTAACGCCCTTCCGGCTTCAAACAGACGATTTTGTCACATAGAATATGTATGTTCAACAAATATTCAAGCTTTGGGTTGTCATTTTTCTAAGGTGCTAAAACATAGAGTCATCACATTCTCCAAATGCATTACTTTAGGTTAGAATAATAAAAGGGGGCACATTGTGAGGGGTTGCTGATGTAAGGTATGTCAATTGGGTTTTAAAAGGAGTGTTGGGATTGAGGGCCATAGGCTGGTCGTAGCCCCTATATCCAATAGTGCTTCATATGTACATGTAAGAAACTTGCCATTTACAATATGTGTTAGGGCCAAATAAATCACACAATCCTTCATATTATTGATTTAAATCTCTAGGTTTTATCCAATTTATTAGACAAACGTGCAGGTAACTTTGATTGTATTACCCCCTTAATCCCAGGAGAGATGGCCAGCCCCATCTACAGTGAGTGGTGTGACCAATGATAGCCTACCAGACTGTATACCCTCAGTCCCAAATACTTAATTTCGTGTCCTCAATTACTCCTAGTAGCCCCTCAAGAGCATAAATGGAAACAAATTGATGGAAAGGGAATATTGATTGTACGGATGAATTGCATCTTGTCTCCCTCAATCACGATGAAGGATCCTCCACACTGCTCAGAAAGTAACGGTTTTTACATCTCTTTGGGGAAGTGCATACTATTGTATCTCTTATCTTGTGTGCAGCTAGATAAAGTAGATTCTTGAAAGTTGCTTTTGAAACATTCCTTTTTTTGATTTGTATTAATTCACTGAGGTAAAGTGGAAGGTATGTGGTCTAGAGCTTGCCAATAACTGTGGCTGTGTGAGTGGGACTATGGATGGAAGAATATCTTATTCCTGTGTTTGTACTTTTCACAAGGGGTTTGTTTCCATGGCTAAATATTTGTTTACACTATGAATAGTTAACAGATCGATGCATTTTTTGTGCATCACACTGTGATCATTGTTTGTATGATATCATATGTTTGGAGCTAGAAGAGCATTAAGTCCTAGCGTAAGTACAGGAGTCAACGCCATTCTGGCTTTCAACTGAAGATGTGTCTGTAATGTATACAATCTACATGTAGGTATTGTGATGATACTATGAGGGATAATTAACAACTCTTCAAACACATGCACACTGTATGCATTCTTAGGACGTTTAGATTGTGAATTTAAATAGTTGTTCAAACTTTACTCGCAATGATTGAATATTTTGATGGATAATTGACAACTCTTCAAATTATCAGTGCATTTTTTAGAATTAACTATCATACAATAAATTTGACAAGGTGTCCAAACATACAATGAGTTTTATTAAATGATATTATTTGACTCTGTGCAGTCTCCTTGTCTAAAACCTGACCCACTTTCGCTCATATGGTTCCGTGTACATGATACTCGTGATGTAAAGGGGGGTGTGATGTATATATCTCGGCCTAACATGATACCAATCTATCGCTGTCACGATCAGTATCCTTGACTTATATACTGTTAAGTGTTATTACATATGAGAGCACTCAAAAAATATTTGAGCCTCGGCCAAAATATGTTCGTCTGCATGTGAGTACATGTGACATCTTGCTCAAGTCCCTGGTATGTCTGGTTTAACAGGGTCCTGGATTTCTCTTCTTCTTTTGTTGTTAGGAATTTGTTTAAATCCCCTACTGTTTTGCATGATTTGCATTGTTTTTGTTTCTATAATTGCCATGTTAACAAGTTTATAATGAAGTTCCTGTATCCGCCTGTATTTGAGATTGGCTGCTTGCTCTGCATATCAATCAAATACAAGTGAGAAAAATCCTTGAACCAGAAGGGATCCCATC
>CP137678.1:1728094-1880594 GCA_037976565.1 Mesocentrotus franciscanus
ATTTTGTTCCTAGGTCTAAGGGAATTTCATTTTAGATTCATATTTTAATGGAAATCTTGGCTGTAATCATAAAAGATGTAACTATTCATGTAGAATGCATGGAAAGTGTAAGGGAATAAAACTACACTGATGCAATGAAAGTATGAAACCTACTGTAAGGAATGAGTGCTTCCATCGCTAAACAAATGCTGAAATCTGTAAATTATTTCCTAGAAAACATGTTGAATGATGCGTAGAGTTTTTTTTTTTGTGATGTTCTCTTCTACTCTGCTCTAAACATGATTTTGATATAACCTACATTTTCCACAGACTCTAACAAATGTATCTTAGGTTTAATAATCACTTTGTTAAAGAAGTTTAGAAGGGGCTACCTTTTTTATGGTAATGCTGAAATCAGTACATTGAACTTTCAAGAGAACATGTCAAAAGATGTGCTGTTTTTCTTAACCCTTGTATTCGATTAGATTTGTATATAGCATATAGGCTATATGTCCCTTAAACTACAGCCCAAGTTATCTTAGGCTTACAATTCAATTAGTTTAAGGAGTTTAGAATGCTTAGACTAGGTGCATGATGAAATGATCACATGTGCTACAATGTTAATTGACTAATCAAGGCTACAAATTGATGGAATTTATGATCGACGATAGGCAAGCAGGCTCTGCATGTACATGCAATCAGGATACGAAAAGGGAAATGACATACGGTATATATATTTATTTTGTTTATATTTAATTTTGTCTTTCCTGTATTTTAGTTGCATTTGATAGCAAGGTAGAATTTCAAAGGTCATCAAGTATAGAATTTCATGGCAAATCTTTGAATAGCACAATTCCCACGACCTTACTATTACTTATCCTCATTATTGATTTATGGTTTCACTTGAAATAACTTTTTGTCTCATATGGCTTACAAGAATACTTCCTGGAAACCCTTTCAGGAAATCATTACTTGATATCAATCAGGAGAATATGTGAAACCTTTGAAGATGCCAGTCATGGATGGTGATGATGCCTAATTGACAAATTAATCTTATTTGTCGCCACCTAGAGCTTACACTGTCTTGTAAGTCTTCATCTTGTAGTAATATAGACAGCGTGTGAAAACTAGAACTATTAATAACTGTGATCGATCACACAGAAATATTCCCATTACATCTCTCCTACAAGGTTTTCTCGCTCTGAATTTCAGAGATGAATTACAAACTCCAAACAGATATTGATTTGATTTGATATGATTTGGCATGGTATATTGATTAAAAAAGTTATACAAAATATTTTTTTCTTCTCACAATAACTGAGACCGAAAAAGACATACATGTAAATAAAAGTAATAAATGTAAATAAATACAATAATGATAAATGTTCAACATAATTTGTTGATATATTATATTTATATTTTTTTTTGGGGGTGAGGGAGGTTCATCATCCTTTGTATTCCCTTTATCAAGAACACCGCTGTAATACCTTATAAGAATAATATACATTTTACTGATTATATAATACATCTCAAATACTTTGTCTTTTTCTTGTTCACCAATTATCAATTTCATAAACAGGATTGACTTCAAGTATGCATCCCATGTACTGTAAAGCGTACCTGAATAGACCATTTTTGTAATGTAATCAAATTTGATGCATTCATTTTTTTAAAGTGCCATGTTACAAATAATTTCATTCACCTGTTATGATTAATTGTATTTCAATGGTCAGAATGCAAATTGCATACAATAATTGTTGCTAGGTAGGAAAAACATTATGGATTGTCCTACTGCGAGCACGCCAAGCGCAAGACTGTCATGTAATATGTGCAATGTGCATTCTGACTATTGAGAGGCAATCATTCGTAACAGGTGAAAAAATAATTTGTAACGAGGCACTTAACAAAGATTTATTCATTAAATTTGATCACATTACAAAAATTGTATATTTTATCCATTCTGAATGTAAACTAATTTATTTTCTTTTCTCTTTTCTCTTTTCATATGTTGATCATCCATCCATCTAAATGTACGTCTACAGGTAAGTCTGATCATGTCTGTTTTCAGAGCAGCTAACACAAAGCACTAGCTGCATTTGTAGAGACATACTTTGCATAAGATGAGTAAAAATGATATAAAATGTGCAAGGCAAAGAAACTCACATGTATTACACATGCTTATTGTATGAAAACTGTGTGCACTGCCATTTAGAAAAAAAGCATGAACTACGAACAGTATGGTTACAGACAGTTGAGGAAACAGACCTGGGAATGTTTCACGTAACCACCATAGCTACAAGTTCACCGACATCCTTTTGTATTGCATCTTACAATTCAATACACACGTTTCAATGGGCTGTCACCGAACTTGTATTTATGACAGTTTTGTGAAACGATGCACAATTTTTGTATTTTTAGAAGTATGCGAAAAATAGATTAGACCGGATTCATGTTTTTTGATAATGTGACGTATTAAAGCTTATATCTGAAAGTATTCAACAAAGGCCCTAACTCAAATAGTCCACCTTTCATTCTTGAGTTACGAAAAACAGACAAAATATCAAATTTACAAGGGGTATGAATAATTTCATTTGATTTCATTTGATTAGAAGCCATTTACTACACAGTACTGCAGTTACATGTAGACATGTGACATTGTACAATATACATTCAATCATTTCGCTTGTGTTTTTAACCTATTCTGGTAATTCAATGAAACCCATTTATCTCAAGAGCTTCGTTTTAAAAAGGCTAATGATTGTAAGGTTATTGCATTGAGTCCCCACATGCTTCAAGATGTATCTGTGAAGTCCTACAATGTTGTAGAATCCTAATTTATAAAAACACCCTCTGTGGTTGAAATTATATTATGCAGACAATTTAATCCCCCATGTATAAGGAGAGAGCTTATTCATTTAGGTTAAATTATAATATTTCCAGTGTATGAATCTACAATGTGACACAGAAGATTTAATCCTGCAGCATCTATGGAGGGGAAGATGGAAGTGGGAGATAGGATGAAAGGGAGAAGAGCAATAATTGAACGGGAGACGTAAAAGAGACGAGGGTGAGGAGCGAACAGATTCTGTGAACTTCCTTGAAGAAGCGATAGAAATATAAGAGATGGAGATTGCTTATAAGGGCTTCTGTAGGCTGTTCAGACCAGTCATATACAGAATCATTGTATTGCGAAAGGAGCGTTCAGACTAAATATTAAACATTGTATAATGAACCAAAGAAACTAGTTTTGAAGAGGGCAATTGACATGACAGCTAGCCAATTATCAGTACATGCTCAAGATAAGTCCCGTCCAGTTATATATTATTTTCATATGGTACAAATATTCGGACTAGATGAGGACAGTGGTTCTTTATCGAGCCTTTTTTGGAAACGATGCGCAAACATGTGTGTCTTTTATACAACAATTCATTATACAGTCAAACCTGCTTTAGTGACCACCTGTCTACAAAGACCACATTTTTTTGTTTCCCTTGAAAATGGTTTCTCATTGACACATGTACTATAGGAACCTGTACATAAAGACCACCTGCCTGTAAAGACCACTTTTCTTGTCTCCCTTGGGTGGTCTTTATAGACAGGTTTCACTGTACAATGCTTCTTTATACAAAGTTTAGACTACCAAAAAAATGTATCTATTATCGTAAAGGTTTACACTTCTCATATAGCTATACGATGAACTCAGGTAGTTTGAACGCAGCTTAATCGGGCATGCCATGGCACGACACCCTATCATCAATTTCAATTTGTAATGAAGCCGAGAGTAGAATTTGGTAGTGTGAATCTGATCAAAATCTAGTCGGACACGAAAGTAATTTGCGGATGAGCTGATCGAGGTCGAAGGAGAGAATCGTGAAACTATACTTATTTGTAACTGTTGCTCTCTTTTTAGGGTTGGTGATATAATATGTTAATGTCTTTCTTGGGCGATTCAGTGAGCATTTTATTATTTTTGTTTTGTGGGGGAACATTAAAAGGAATTTTTGCTTTACAAAAATCACTTCTAGAACTCTAATGGATAGTAGAGTTTTTTTGTTTAAATGATAATATAACTGATGACATTTTAAGAGATAGGAGAGAGGGAGAGAAAGAAAGAAAGAGAGAGAGAGAGAGAGAGGGAGGGGATTGATAGAGGGTGAGGCAGTAGGGGTAGAGATAGATAGACAGAGAGAGAAGGAGACATAATTTGATTAACTTTGTAAGGCAACATACTTTAAGAAAGTAAAGGGAGGACAGTGAGAAAGAAGAATGGACAGACATTAAACACATTTAGAGAAACAGGAGAAAAGGATGAACAGTGAGATTGGTCCTTCCACCCCCAGGCAGAGAAAGAGAGGAGAGAGAGAGAGAGAGAAAGAAAAGAGAGAGATAGAGAAAGAAAGAGAGAGGGAGAGAGAGAGAAGAGAGAGAGAGAGGGGAGAGAGAGAGAGAGAGAGAGAGAGAGAGAGGGGGGAGAGAGAAGAGAGAGAGAAAGAATATGAATGGGATGAGAATGGGAAAAACCTAATGCTGAGGAGAAAAAAAGAATGGAAAGAATGAGGAAGAAAAGATGGAGGAGAAAGAGAGATTGAGGAAGAAAACACAGAGATGGATGGCGGAAGTTGGAGGTAGGGGGGGGGGGGACATGGGAAACAATTGAAAGAGGAAGAAGGATATAGAAACCAGACAAATATTATGAAAAATGACCAAGTGCAAGCTCTTGACATTAAAACTTGAGTACATTTCTACACAAATAGTTGTACGGTTCAAGAAAATCCCCTAAATTTTCCCTATTCTGTCATAGGAGTTCCTCTTTGATCCGGTCGAGGAGCGATGCATGTCGTACAGACGGAAATGGTTTAAGCGTAGTCTCAGTATTGTGCTGCTATGACAAACATTTATTTCTCATTAAAAAATATACAAATATTAGATGTGGTGAAATGGTTTTTGAGAGACAGTGTGTAGTAGTAGAGAACCAATGTGAGAAAAGGAAGAAAATGAAGTGGATCAAGCCCCGTTATTGAAGTCCATAGTCCCACATGTTTATAACTGTATTACCCTTTTTTTTTTGTATATGAATTTTAAAAAAAAGTCCCATGATATTAATGTGAATATTTTTTTTTACTGAGGTTTCATACAGCCCTGCATCATAAGTAATTAAGAGGGGTTTAAGACATCGATCGGCTTGGCCCGAGATCTGTATTCTGGCGAATTTTAGACCTTTTCTTGAGGAGGGGGTTGAGCTAAAGCCCTAGACTTAGTAAGAAAAAGGGAAAGATAAGGGAAAACACTATTGTCTATCACCTCCGCATACACGGTCCTTCCTCATTCCTCATCCGATCCGATACTAAAGAATACAAGGAAAGTTAGTATCTAGTTACACTTTCATGTATGTAAATATGATATTGTTGGAATCATGAATAAATCTTTCTTTAAAAACTTGTTAAATATCATTCCAAGTTACATTGAATATTAAGTTACCCTTTCTTTGTTTTCTTCTGTTTGGTAATGTTTTATGCATTATGTACCAGGAAAATGACAGAATTACCCACAAATCTAAACTACCGGTATGCTATCCAGAAAAGTCCTTAAGTTAATCCAATGTAGAAGGTGTTGTGGTCTGGTGGACGGGCTGTAGGTCACAAGGTACAGACAAGGTTCAAATCCCAGCTCGGCACTAAAGTCCTTTGGCAAGACGTTAATCTACATTTGCCACTCTCCACCCAGGTGTACATAGGTACCTGATATGCTTGAGCGCTAGTTACTTTGGCAGCTCGGCTATAATGATGGTAATAATGTCTAAGCGCCACAAGCGTCACTGCATGATGGATATGAGCGCTATATAAACGGCCATTATTAATTCTACCATTTTACATAAAGTAACCTAATCTTAATAGGTGCCATTTAGAAAACCATTTTAAACTTTAATTACTTTCTCAACATGTGACTGTGACAGGGGTTATGGAAAATGAAGAAAACACCAAAGCTTTATTTATGTTTGAAACCAAATCGATGCGCTAGTGCCCTTTGGTAAGGCATTAATCCTCATTACCAGGTCTCTCGGAGAGGACCTAAAGCCGTCGGTCCTCTGGTTGCTTACTAACAAGCATTTATGCTTTCTTAGCAGTCAGGTAAAATAACCACCACTAATCATTCATTCATGTTTCATTTGGCACCTCTGCGTTCTGATAATGTTTTCACCTTGTACATGACTGTACTTGATTGTAAGTCTACTTCAGAAAAGAAAAAGAACATTTCCTTTGAGAAACTAAGAATAATTCAGCTATTTTGAGCAACTCTGCTGTTGCTCATGAAGGGTATATTTGTCAGACAATAGAACAACAAATAAGCATCTTGTAGAGAGCCAAGGTACCTGAAAGGTAGCTTTTCAGATACACCTTTCTAACTTAACAGGATAGGGATGAATTATCATAGATTCATGAATATAGGAGGAATTATGAATTGTTCAGTTTTCAATGCCTTTACTAGATTCATGAGATTACAAATAATGTCCTTGTACTTTGTTTAGTTAATCAATTCACTCACTTATCATGTAATTTACAATCTCTTCTTCCTCTAGACTATTACACCTCTGCCTATATATCACTGTTTTTACCCCTCTCCTTTCTGTCTCGTCTTGTCTCTCCATTTTTCTCTCTCTCTCTCCATCTCTCTCTCTCTCTCCCTCCCTCTCTCTGTTTCTCCCCCTCTCTCTCTGATTCTCCCCTTCATATTATTGTATGACTTTGACATGTGTAGATTTGTAAGATATTTGTTTTGTGATTTTTCTTTGTAAACTCCCTGCAATTTAGCCCTAAGGCAACCATGTGGATTTTGTAATAAATTCCATTTCAATTCAATCCAATTCAAGTGATTAATTAGTAAAAGTACAAGTATGCAAATGTAGATCAATATTTATGTACATTTACTATAGTTTTGACTTAGCTCTGAAGGGAAATTTTGTTTTAAAAAATAGATATAATATATTAATGTTCAGATACATATGAAATGTCTCATTTTATAGGGCATGAGGGGGGGAAGAAGTTTTGTATTTGATTTAGCTTTGTCATTGTTAAGCTGAATCATAAATCTCATGTTTTGTTACAGGATTATAATATTATTTTGGGGTAACCTTGGCAATGTCTGGTTTCATAATCTAGACAACGTGTAATAGATCTCATTGTTATCCAGTGATTTGCCAGGAAATTGAAGAGGCAAGGTTTAGAGGAAAAAAGAGGAAGGGAGGGAGGGAGGGAGATACCGGAAGAGAGGGGTAAGAGGAAGGTACATGTAGAGAGGGGAGAAAGAGGGAGGGAGGTGAGTGTAAGAGAGATGGAGAGGGAGAGTGAAATGAGAGAGATAGAGAGGGGTGATTAGAAGGGGTGAGGTAAAGAGAAAGGGGAGAATGAGAGGGATAGAGAAGACAAAATTGAAGAGAAAGAGGGGGGGGGGGTGGGCAGAAAAATAAAGTTAGAAGGGGGATTTGAGGCAGATAGAGGGATCTGTAAGTCCATTTTATTTGCTCATTTTGAAAATGGGCAATAGTCCTGCTAGCCTCCACTCCAATATCCCCTCCCCTTAAAAGTATTTTCATGACTTGACATCTTATTCCTATAAATATTTTTGATAACACTCCTTTCTCAGTGTCATTAAGTAGGGCCTTTATGATGATTAAATTGAAGGTGGGGGTATGGGGTAGGGTGCGACATGGCTAATCAGGTTCTCTACCAAACATCAAATAACCGACCCTGTCCTTGTCATGTAAGTTCTGTTGACATTGACAATCGAATTGAAGGGGTCCTAAACAGCTGCCATCCCTTCGTCGATCTTAGGAAGGTGTCATCGTTTAATCATGCCCACATGAGCACCGTGAATACCCGATTCAGAGGCACGAGTGTTTATGGAACTCTGTCCCTTGTTTTTAAACGTCCGCGGGTGTATTCTATCTGTTATGTTTTTATAGATGTTGTATAGGTGTGTGGCCATTTTATGTTAAGGTAAAACTATTGAACCTTTTGGATGAATTGATAGTGGAGCAACAAAGAATAGCAGCTATCTTTAATACCAATACTGTCTGGGTGTAATGTATTGCCTTCTGTTTGAAGCAAAAAGGGCATTAACTCATGTACTTCAACACAGAGTTAAATGCCCTGCTGGCTCTGTACAGATCATGTATAATAATAATAATAATAAATTCTTATGAAGCGCACTTATCTAATAACTTACTCCAGAATTTAACAACATAATAGCATTAA
Source organism: Mesocentrotus franciscanus (assembly GCA_037976565.1). Lineage (NCBI taxonomy): Eukaryota > Metazoa > Echinodermata > Echinoidea > Camarodonta > Strongylocentrotidae > Mesocentrotus > Mesocentrotus franciscanus. Next base: position 1,736,326 of record CP137678.1, read on the forward strand.
TAACTCTGAGTAAATAAAAGCTTTTTAACATGTTTCTGAAAGGTTTCTAGGCATTGAATGTTTTGAATGTCACTTGGCAGCTTGTATGCATTGGGGATGGTAGTTTGGAAAGGTAAAACTTTAATAGTAAGAGAAAAATTATCCTCATTCTGTTATATAAGGTGATTTATAATAATTAAGGGGAAATGGGTGTAGATACATGTAGCTACCATATATTCCTCTGAGCTGGAGTATTTAAAGTTACTCTGCAAATTGTATGCAGCTTACTAAGTATAAACAGGACAAAAATTATATTGAGTCTGATTTAACATTTCAGAAATACATTTCGATATTCAATAATACTCTGTATTAAGTAAATTTTATTGAGTACAATTTCTGTATGACTCTCACGGACACCAGTTCGAAAGGAGTCACGTCTTTTGGATGGTAAAGATAAGTCCCAAGACCTATACATATTCAAATCGGATCTGATCAATACAATAAAAATACTATAAAAACACAATACGTGTGTAATTTGAAATACACTTCACAACCATGTTTATACACTAGGACATTCTGCTCTTCAAAATTCTGACAAGTAAAATTTAGTCCTCAAAATGAAATGAATATATCCCATAACAATGAATGGACCTTAAAGTTAAAGAGAAGGTTGAGTTCTGGGAAGAGGTGAAAAATAATTTGTGAGCATTATCATTGTATTATGAAAGTGTGGAAGAACATCAGAGAAAAAATGTTCCCTGACAAGCATGGCTCTTCAAATGCCTTAATATTCTAAATATGGCATATAACATCATAAAAATTGGGACAGATTTTTATGCCACATGTTCGTGTAGTCCCATATACATCTTTCTGTGTACAGTGATTGTAACTTTACCAAGACTGGGCCAAATTTCTTATCATTTTGATGATTCCAGAACCTTGCATTACACAACAATACTTATATGCTAGATGATCAACCTTTTCTGATCGATTCCACACCGTATCTTTCACAATGCAATCGCATGACCAGAACTCAACTTTATCTTTAACTTTAAACAGTCATCAAAAGGGGTTGTCTCAGTCTTTCCAATCAGATTTGCTCTAATTACTTGTAGCACCTAGATATTGTAATGGTAGGGGAATCCAAGCCCAGATATTGTATAACTCTTCCTGCATGGTGATCATACGCAAGTATACTGCAGAGCTGGTCATATTAATAATAACATGATCATATTTATGCCTCTGTCAATACAAGCATTTATACCACTCCCTATTAAGTTGTGTACAAGCCACATGTTTCGTATGAAAACTGTACAGCCACATGTCGGTTCTATATGATAAGTAATTAGATACTATAAGTAATTTATTGTGTGAATATGAAAAGTGTTTAGATAGTAAATAATTTCTTGTGTGTTCTCATAATCCCATTATCTATGGTTCTGTGGCATACATATATGCTCTGTGGTCAGTTCCTAACTATTAAACCTTAAGTCATAATGTCGAGACTGGGCCTAGCACTATACTTACATGTAGCCTAAGCCCTAACCCTTACCCTGGTCCTAACCCTTACCCTGGTCCTAACCTCAAGCCTACTAAATCATAATCCATTAACCACAGCCCCAAGCCTAACCCTAACCTAAGACTCAAACTCAATTGTGGCCTTTTAACCCTAATCCTAACCCTGACCCTAAACCTAACCTAAAACTCAAACTCAGTTACGACCTCCTAACGCTAGCCCTAACTCTTTGAGGAAATAATACTTGAAGACACTGTCGCCGGTGCATTAAATGTCGATAGAGCTGGTATCTGATCACCTTATAAGTGACTGGATACAATGAAGATTTCATGGAAACACATGACATCAAGGTTTATTTCCTTGAATCCTTTGTGATGTCATCACTTTCGATCACGTCCCATTTAATGTACTTCCATATTTCTGAAACTGTATTAGTATAAAAAGGGAAGCTAGTTCGGTGAAATCCCTAATTTATCATACCGTCTGTTTGGAGCCAGAAGGGCGTTAACTCACATCATTATAAACAATGTAATCCCTTCTTACTGTACACAGATCATACTTACCTCTTTGTTGTATGATGTGGTGACCAAAGTTCGCTGAGATTTTTAAGAATATAGGAAATGTAATATTCGATCCATGATTTTTCATATTCTACACAAATTTATTGAGTTATTAACTATTACCAAATGGACTGCAAGTTTTTCGACTACAAACTGGTGCAACTAGAAAATTTATCGTCAAAGAAATTCCGGAGATATCTCGATCTCAAAATTTGTTGTCGGATTGGAATGCGCTGCAACTAAAAAAAAGTCATTTAAAAAACAAGACCTTAATACACGCACGGGAGTTTACAGCCGATTTATGACAAAAAGTGATCAATCAAATATAAGCTAATTGCATATTTTGCAAAGCAAAATTTTCAATACAATCAGTTGGTCCCACTTTTTACTTACAATTTTGATGACATCTGCTCTCAAAATAACGATTTCCAGACCCTTGTCGGCAAGTTCATATTTTTTCGGAACAGACGCAAAAGACTGCAAAATTTGCCGATCTTTTGTCAATATTTTCATAATTTCACACCCGATTCCATTGAAAATTTTGTCTCAGGGTAGTTTTAGGTTGCTTTTTCCATTGGTAGTATTAGATATTCGAAATCTTACAGATTTTTGAGATACCGGTAGTGAACTAAGGTCACGCGCGAACTACGGTCACACCACCATACTTATGTCTTTGAAACTAGAACAAGGAATTGAAAGCTCTTCAGATTTGTGGAGAATGAATGAATAAGCCAGTGATGCTTAATTAACCTGGAAGAGGTGCTTATGTTTTCATTTAAGACGCAATACTCATGAGATTACAGATAGAAGTGGATAGATCAAGAGAAAGACAGGGAGAGAGAGAGAGAGAGCGAGAGGGAGAGAGAGAATATATATATCCATGAATAGACAGACAGACAAATAGACGGAGGAAAAAAACCTGAGATACAAATATTGAGGTGAAAGAGAGAGAGAGAAAGAGAGAAAAAAGGAGGGAGAGAGAGCTAGAGAGAAAGTGATAGATAGATAGAGAGAGAGATAGATAGATATATAGCTAGAGAGAGAGATAGAGAGAAAGAAAGAGGGAGAGAGAGCTAGAGAGATAGATAGATAGAGAGAGAGAGAGAGAAAGAGAGCTAGAGAGAAAGAGAGAGTTAGATAGATAGAGAGAAAGAGAGTAAGGGAGATAGATAGATAGCTAGAGAGAGAGAGAGAGAGAGAGGGAGAGAGAGCTAGAGAGATAGATAGATAGAGAGAGAAAGAGAGCTAGAGAGAAAGAGAGAGTTAGATAGAGAGAGAGAGTAAGGGAGATAGATAGAGAGAGAGAGAGAGATAGATAGAGAAAGAGAGAGAGAGAAAGGGAGAGAGAGAGAGGGAGAGAAATGGAGAGGATATGATAAGAATATGATTATAAACCCTAGGAGAGGCTGAGAGGAAGTTCACAAAATAAGATAGAGACAGTGACTGAGAGAAGAAGGGCTAGAAAGGAGACAGAGAAATGGAGACAGAGAAATGGAAAACAAACCATGACGATCCTGTCCAAATTCATAAAAACGAGTGGTGCGTAGGGAAATCTCCAAACGGAAAATTTAATTAGAATGCAAGGAGTGCTTACTCTGGCATATTTCCCAAACGGCTGAATTTCATCATTACCAAGCTGAGAGAAAGTGAACCCTCCCTCAATCGAGGACCCCAAATCTAACATTGAACTTAATTATTCCTGGAAGAAAAAGTTTTCCTCCCCCAAAGGGAGGTTGAACAAGCATGTTATGGAGTTAAAATCCAAACATTAAATATTTTGAAGAAATTGTGTATCTTTTGGGGGTATTTTGACAGTGCTGTTGAATTATAACTATTTATATGTTATACAGTCAATATCCCAAATATATAATGTGTGAAGAAATTGGTATTAAAAATATTCCTGTTCTTTTTTTAAATGCAAACAGAAATGTTGTTTCATATTCTAAAAGGTGTGGAGTCGTGTTGATTCAACCGCAGTTCTTCTTTTTTCATTTTAACAGGCCAGAATAGAAATTTAAGAAGCTTAAGCTTAGGATCTACATGGAGTATTGCATTTCAATGGTTAATATTAGGCCTGAGTCATTACGGTTTTTTTGCTAAACGTTTAACCGTCAATTTTATACGGGCGGTTTCGTTTAACCGTTATGAAAATACACATATTTTTACATGTATGTAAATTCTCAAGTATTCAGTCATTTCGAACAAGACATATCATGTAATCATGTTCATGAAAAGAGGCTTAAAATGGAACTAAAAAACGAGACTTCGTTGCCGATACAGAGGTCTAAAAACAATAATTAATGGCTTGACTTTGTTGCCGATACGGAGGTCTAAAAACAATAATTATTGGCGGGACTTTGTTGCCGATACAGAGGTCTAAAACAATAATTATTGGCGGGACTTTGTTGCCGATACGGAGGTCTAAAACAATAATTAATGGCTTGACTTTGTTGCCGATACGGAGGTCTAAAACAATAATTAATGGCGGGATTTTGTTGCCGATACGGAGGTCTACAAACAATAATTAATGGCGAGACTTTGTTGCCGATACGGAGGTCTAAGAACAATAATGAATGGCTTGACTTCGTTGCCGATACGGAGGTCTAAAAACAATAATCAATGGCTTGACTTTGTTGCCGATACGGAGGTCTAAAAACAATAATTATTGGCGGGACTTTGTTGCCGATACGGAGGTCTAAAAACAATAATTAATGGCGGGACTTTCTTGCCGATACGGAGGTCTAAAAACAATTATTATTGGCGGGACTTTGTTGCCGATACGAAGGTCTAAAAACAATAATTAATGGCGGGACTTTGTTGCCGATACGGAGGTCTGAAAACAAATGATCGGCGTCAATGTGCCGATGCAAATATGAACAAAATATTAAGGACAAAAACAAAAACAAAAACAACACGCATGTAACAAACTGCAAGAAAATAACGGTTAAACGGAGCGAGAAATGCTAAACGGTTTTGATGAATGCGGTCGATTAACCGTCGGTTAAACGTTTTGACTCAGGCTTAGTTAATATGCTACATGGTTCAATATTTTTTCAGAACAAATTAAATCTGTGAAGAAATCATTTGATTTTACCTTTAAAAATAAAAGTGTTGTGTTTGGTCATGTGATTAGATTGTAAAAAGAAACCGTCTTCAAGTTATTGGGAAAGGATGACTATGTACCATCACATTAGATTAACATTACATCGAAAGGTGTTTGGAATATGTAAGGTTTTGGGAATCATCTTTGATATGAATTTCATTTGAACTTTGCTGACAACCAGACAAGTTTAAAGCACTGTATTTACCCATTTCTGTATGTATGTGGCATCAAAATTTGATCCAAGGTCTCAATTTATTTCTAGTCCTCTTTCAAATGAGAAGGCATTCCAGAGCAATCCATTTTGAGGTGATATTACTGTGATGTTGCCCCATATAGAAACAAAAGAATGAGAAATCTCATGAATTATTTCTCACATTTCTGAGAACTGGACCTTTATTTATTTATTCATTCATTTGTTTTTATGTATGAAATCAGTGTAACTCTATCAGTATTAAAACTCTTACCCTAAGAGGCGCTCTACAAATTGTTGGTAACAAATACAGATGATATTGAATACATTTTGAATACATGTACTGTACATACCCTGCACAGTTGATGAAGTGTTGATCTGTACTGTATGTGATAGCCATAAAGCCAGCTGCAATTTTGATAGCTTTGTACCGTCTGAGTAAAAGGTGCTCCAATCGATTTCCAATATAGTTTCATCTGCTCCTGACATTATGAGAAGTTACCGTTTTTTGCACAAAAGCTCCTTTAGAATTTTCATTAGAAAAATGGATTTTTGAAAATGTCACTGAAAAAAGAAATGTCAGCGGCCAGAGGCAGGTTTTCCCCACATAAACCCATTGACTTTATGAATTCTCTCGTATAGGCTTATTACGGGACCCCACTGTTCCCTTGCACAATGGGTTAACCAAACAAATTGTTAAAGGATTTTACTTGGTAAAGATACATAAAATACTGACCTTGATAAATAGCTTAGTCCAGTTTTGGCTAGTAAATAGCTGTAAGAAATAACATTGTATTTGGTAGTTACTTTAGCTCAGTGGAGTAGTGTTCTCTGCGAACTGTTTAAATTAATTTTCCACCTGGGAATGGGAACAGGAACAGGAACATCTTCTTCCAAAAGACAAATCGTTCAGGAACTCTTCCTCTGCATGTTTGGGTAGCAGGGCTGGACTTGTGCTTGGTGAATTATCAATAAACATTTTAGGGGTGATCTCCATGTGAACCAGGGCTTTGACCCTTGAAAAGTTTCCATCTTTCAATAGTGCAAACATAATATTTGAGTTCATTACTTCATAAGCTGAGTTGTCTCAGCAAGTTCTACTAGATAAGCTCTGATATTCTGGTCTTATTTTTCAAGATCGAATCCTGTTTGCACACTTTTCAGATATTGCTTCTCTCTACTCGGTCTCAGGTGTTATAAGTGGGTAGGAAAGTTAGGATTAGAATAATGCTATGAAAGTTTTTTATTATTTCAGTAGGAGGGCTGGACTTGTGCTCTGTGAATTTTCAATTAACAATTTAGGGGTGATGACCTAGCTCCTCATGAAGCAGGGCTTTGGCCTGTGAAGAGTTTACATCTGTCAAAAGTGCAAACAGACAATATTAGCTCATAATGAGAAAAGCTGATTTGTCACATCAAGTTCTGAAAAGTTCAGATACTGAACCGATTTCCAGAATGTTTAACCAAATTGCCTCTCTCTACCCAGGTGTGTAAATGGGTACCGTGAGATTACTATGATAGTTATAAATAGAATGTATGCTCCTTCATGTTCATAGGAATGGGAATGAAATGCTCCTCGAAGAGTGGACATTTGCTCGACATTTGCTCCTGCAAAATTTACACCAAAAAGATAGTGTTAGGGCGTCGGTTGTGATTAAATTTAATGGTAGAAATCAGTCACTTTGTTTCTGTCAGACATATGGACTGCTAGGCAATGATCGCTCAAGCATATTGTACAATCAATTGGATCACGATGCAAAGATTGATTTTGGGGGGGGCGACCATTCACACACGGAGAATTCTCGCTCGACGGCAAGAATTTCTGAACTGCGCATGCATGAATCTTGACGATTTATGCGTGCTTGGAATCCTGGGATTAAATAAATCAATTTTTTATTCTCAATACCATTCACACACACAGCGCCTGGCAAACCATCGCGATTATCCTGAAAAATCGCAAGACTTACTGCGAATTGGATCGCTATGCGAATTGCAAATATTAGTAAAATTATTCTGTCCACACATCCAAAAAAAGACGATTTTTGGATCGCGATGCAAAAATCATTTTTTAGGTGTGAACGCCCCTTCTTTATCACCATAAAACCATTTTCATAAATTCTTCATCATTATCATAATAGTAGTATACCCCTCAAGTATTGAGCTGTTGGCTAAAGTTCACGGTTAAAGTCAATACTCCTGGATCATGTGGTCAGTTGGTATAGTTGCAAGGGAAGTCTGTGCGGTGATCATACTCTAGAAACCAATCGGTGTCATATCCTGGGTTTGACTGACGATGAAGGATCGTCAAGGTCTGAAGGACGTTATCCACGACTCTTCCCATGACAGTTATGTATGTATGGAAGTGCCAGCTGGCCTTTTCTTTCTTTTCCTGGTCTTGTGTTTTTGAATGGATAACCTGGTTTTGGTGAGTCAAAGTGAGAGAGGATCGCTGTCAGCGATCTGATTGGTAAGATGTGCAAATTGGCAACTGTCCTGAAGAAGGCTTTTGTTATCAGTGTTGTACAAAATTGACTTATTTTTTCAGTCAATAGAAACAATAAGCCCCATACACCATGTTTTAAACCCACTTTTAGAAGTAGGCCTATGGATGATAATAGAGGTCCTTTACACCAAGAGGTTTTATATTATAAGAAAATTCTTAACAAATTCAAAACATCCTGAAGACATTTAAGTAGCTGGCAAATTGTAGTTATAAGGAGTGTTCAAACTAGTGCAACGTTTATTGCTATATAAATCGTCTGAATGGCACAAAAACCAAGTGCTCTTACAGACAATAGGTATGTCTTCATCAGCTCGAGATTGCCAAATAGCCCGCTATTTCTGATTTGGGAAAAAAGCCTGAAGTTACAAATCGCGGCTTCATCAGCTCGAAACTCGAGCTCGAGAAATTAGCTTGAGATATTTTGCTCAGCGTTCGCGGATAGTGCAAGTCTTCGGGCTGGTGAAGACGCACTGGACAAATAGCGGGTTATTTTGCCAGATAGCGGGATAATTTGCAAACTAGCCCGAGATATCTTGGGATGATTATCTCGACCAAATATCCCGCTAATTGCAACTGTAGGCTGATGAAGACGCAAATTAGCTGCATAATTTGAGATCGGGATAGTTAAAATAGCGGGTTATTCGGCAATCTCGAGCTGATGAAGACAGGCCTATGTAGACATTTACACAGTGCATTTTATCTACCTATCTCAACTCAGGGATGGGGGGGGGGGGCTTTAATGTCTTTTAAGTGGTATGTAGATTTGTGTGACTGCATCATTCTAAGGGTGCGTTCAAGCGATTTTTTGAAGCTAGAATCCCAAACATGAATCACAATTCAAAACGCCGATACAAAACACGGTTACTGCGGGAGATCGTTCAAGCGATTTTCCATCAACGCTGATTCTCGCTCATTTCAAGCCCACCCAGGAAGAATGGAAATAGATAGCGATAATATATATATTAGATAACGACGTCATAGAATCATGATTGAGATCTCCGTTGCGTTCAAGCGATTTTTAGCGACGATTTTTAGCGACACGATACAAAACGCATCTTTTTCAGCGTTTCATGTTTGAGTTTTGAAACACGTTTATTTTTACGACCGACGAAAAATTGCATAAAATCACTTGAACGCAACCGTGTTTTAAACTAAACGTCTTTGAAAACCGTGATTCTAGGGTGAAAAAGTGTTGATTGAACGCACCCCAAAAGTGTTCAAATGATTGGTGTGTATGAATCGACCAATGTGATGCAGTGTACTCACATATCTCGCCTTGACTTGTCGGCATTGTTCCAAAACGTTCAATGTATGATGTGTATGAATCGACTAATGTATGTAACATTATGCTGTTCACATGAATATCTGACCTTGAATTTGGCGAGCAGTCAAACAGGAAGACATTAACGACTGAGTAAGAATGACAAAATCATCACAAGGACTATAAAGATATCATTTAGTATCCAAGGAGTATTAGTTTACACCCCACAGACCCTAATCTCAATCTTGATGTGGTGTTTGGCATTTACTAACCTGGATGGAGAGTGGCAAATGCTGATGTCTTGCCAACATACGTTGGTACCATGGCTTAGATTCAAACCTTTAACCATTTGAATAACAGTATGGTAACATATATATTAGACCACCTCGCCTCTGCATATATTATATTTTGCGGTTATTTTGCTATGTGCTTCTGAAGGGCTTTAGATATTATTACCCCAGCTTTAGTACTGACAACCGTAGCGCTCAATGCGTTCAAGGAATAAATCCTACAAGGTACCCACTTACTCCACCTGGGTTGAGTGTGGCAAATATAGATTGATGTCTTGGCAAAGGACATCAGTGCTAGCTGTAGCAGGAATTGAAGTTTGAACCCCATACCTTGTGATGATGTGATCAATAATCCATTGACTCATCCACTAGACCACAACACCTCTATATTCAGAAACTAGTTCTTAAAGTTGGGGCATAAATTTTGAACAGTCACCAAAGTTTGATGTCAACGGGAGACTGACACCAAGAAGTCAAATCCTTGCTGACACTGACAATACCTGCCTGTACATGTATAGTAGGACAGACAATGATGGAACCTTACACAGAGAAAATGAATATATGAGGCCAAAGGCATTCATAGTTGAGTCATTTGATTTTGACCTTTTGTGCAAAATGTGTGTCAATTCTAGGGATATTATAAAGGTCCTGCCATGAGTGCCCTTATAGAGATTCTGTTTGACACCCATTGTGTCATTAGTCTGAATTCAGACCTGTTTGTTATTTGGAAGACAGTGAGTAGGCCTACCGGTAATGTGAATTATGCTTTTAATATTGTTTAAGAATTTAAGCAGGAGTTTAAATTTGATGTAATAGGAGAGATAATGGTGTGATATGTGATCATGATACTGTCTTATAACTATATTTACACCAAATTTGATTGTTATTTGAATGATGGCCAAGGGTATTTGGCTATATAGTATAGATAAAACACAATAAAAATGAAAGGAAATCAAAATTATGGAAGGGAATATTGCAAAAAGAGGAGGAAAGGGTCTGTTATAAGTATAAAAACCTGTCTTGGTTTGGTGTACACAGCATAACTACAGTTCAGTTTTCCAACATGAACTTTACTATGCCTGACCTACTTCTTGGTGCTTTTGAGTTTTGATTAGGTTCAAGGGTTGGAAAAGTGTAGCCTGCAGTCCAGCCTATTGAATAAGTTTTATGAAAGGGGTATGTACGTTATTATGTACGTCTGGGGAAGGCCAAAATGTTCCATGTCACCATTTCCTTATAATCGTCTGTTTGGAGCCAGACTCTTCCACATTACGTCTACATATACCCCATCCACATTCATAAGTGAGGCAGGTGAACAGGGTCTGAAAATGCAGACTACAAAGTTCTAACGAACTTTCAAGTAGGGACCTGCTATCATGTTTCTGATTAGATTTGGGGGTTCTAGTTCGGTGGGGAAGGTAGTCATAACTTGTGCCCCTCATTCACAATAAGTCATATGGTGTTTGGATTGGAAATTGCAATAGGCATACTGTCAAAATAAGGAAATTATAACATTTTGTTCATGATACAAGCACTCAAATTGCGCTTTGAACACTGTGTATTATAAACATATCATGGAAATAGTTAGGAAATTGTACCAACAAATTATTCTTTAAGATCACTCAAGTTTGCACTTTGAAAACAGTATACAAGACTCCACATTAAAGGTAATGCAAAGTTTTGGGAAATTTTGAAATTGGATGGATAGTTATTCTTTAAATTTTTGATATATTTGGATGCCCCTGTGGGTGTATTATAAGCACTAAAAAATTTAGCCCCTAAATTACTTCTGCTTTCGAGCAAATTGAATAATCAAAATTTACCGGTGCTCCCGGTAAATTTCAAATATTTCAAAAAGTGCCTAAGGCCATTCCATTGTAGCTGCGACCATGAAAATCTCAGAATATGCAGTTCTGATATATAATTTCCAAACGGGGATAGCAAATCGGTCGATTGTAGTCAAGAAACATTGTTTTAAAGCTAAAGTAATATCAGTCTTGAGAGGGCGCTATACAACATAGGGAGTTTATTATTTATAATTTCATCCCGTTAGACTCGATTTCAACCGCGACAACGATCATTGAATATTGTAAAATCGCATATGCTTCCAAAAAGTTCATTTGAACCAAATTCATGACCCCATACCAAAACTTTGTAATGCCTTTAACTTTTTGTGGAAGGAGGTCCGGATTGTACTTTTTACAGTCTGTATGTATGAACCCTATAATAATAATAATAATAATAGTACAGTTCTTATAAAGCGCATAATACATTTGTTAACATCTCTACGCGCTGTAGGAAAATGAAAAAGAGAAAGTAAATACTAGTAAGGAAACAGAAAATATACTGCATGGTAATATTCTACACAGCATGGTCAAATTTCTACACAGAAGGACCTGTGTGTAGGAATTATTCACCTCTTATTAAAGAGATACGCTTTTAAGGATGTCTTGAACTTATCCATGGTATCTGTATGTTTAATAGCATAAGGGATGCTGTTCCACAATTCAGGGGCAGCATGCCCAAAACTACGCTACCGTAAAATTTAGTTGAAATGTGAGGTACTACATACAAGTCCTTCTGTGCTGACCTCAGACTTCTCACTGGCTGGCATTTTGCAAGGAGGTCTGATAGGTATGTTGGAGCTATTTCATAAAAACACTGATACACAAGTAACAAGATCTTAAACTCAATTCGTGATCGGATAGGCAACCAATGCAAGACCTATGTAAAACCTTCCACAATTTGGGGGTTCCTGACTTAGATTTTGGGTGCATGCCCATGTGTCCTGTGAGGTATATGGTATGTGTATTTCAAAATGGAGATATTCATTAAATGGTATGCACTATAGAGTACCAAAGCTGTGACGTCATAAAAATCTATTTGTGGAATTTCTCAATTTTTTCTTCATTTTCTGAAAGAGCATCAAAAATAATGTCCAAATGTCGAAAAACAATTGAATATGATGACCATCTGAATAAATAGATTTCCTATAGGAACTCAGTGTTATATTGCTCTGGCTCCTAATGTTATGAACCAGAACAATATAACACTGAGTTCCCATAGGCAATCTTTTTATTCAGATGGTCATATCTCAGCCAATTGTTTTTCGACATTTGGACATTATTTTTGGTGGTCTTTCGAAAATGAAGAAAAAATTGTGAAATTCCAAAAATAGATTTTTGATGACGTCACACTTCCCCACTCTATGCACAAGGGCAAAGGTTATACATTCCATTTTTCATTTCATAGGATGATAATCGATAAACCTCCTCAACCGACAAAAAAATCGCACATGAGAATGGCTCTCACAGACGAATGTGTGTCAATCAATATTCATATTGAGTAGGCCTGATATTGAGTGAGAAAATTAGCTGATGAGGATGTGCAGGTCCAAAATGGCTCAAAGGGAAAGGAGTCAGAGGAGTGGAAATTCACACTTTTTGGAGTCATATTAGGGATCACATCATTCTGGAATATGAATCCACTCCCAAATTATTGTGAGATTCACTCCAAATAGTGGTTTGAACTTACTCTTAGAGTGGATTCCACGTTTTTTTAGTATGGATTTCCACTTTGATTCGAAGTGATCCCTCATTGTGACTCCCAAAAGAGAGGAATTCTACTCCAAAAAGAAGAAATCCCTAAAATGGCTTTTAAAAAAGGTGAATTTCCACTCCTAAAAGATAAGATCCCTAAAATGACTCCAAATTCCAAAAAGAGTGGATTTTTACTCCAAAGGTAAGTTATCTCTATCATCACTCTGAAAAGAGAGGATTTCCTCTAAAAACAAAAGTAATTGCTGTTATAAGAGAGTTTATTTCCATTTTAAAAAGAAGAGGGCCCTATCATAACTTTGACAAGAGTGGATTTTCACTTTAAACATTAGTATGACTCCAAAAAGAGTGGATTTCCACCCGTCTTGAGTTGAGAGAGTATAGATCCTTGCATTCCACGCTACCCATCATACCCTCATCATCCTGCCTGCATATGACAGCCCTCATGAGACAAGACAATGGAAGTGCCATGCGATGATGGACATGATGATCGATCGTGTCACACCTAGCGTTTTTGACCTAGACCGAAATGTACGCTTATAAATCCAAGGACTCATGATCTCATGACGTAAACTAATCATGATCTTATGTACATGAATACCTTCTTCTCGTGAACAAGGCCAAGGTTACTAATGTATTTTTATGTATTGCCCTGGAGATGTGTTCATACTGTCTTGGGTTTAGGAAGTGCTAATTTAATTTAAGTGCTAATTCTCAATTTTTATTTCCTGTCACAGTATTTTGCACTGTCAAATTTTGTTGGCGCTATAATCATAACATTATACATATATTTTTCTAAAGATGCATATTCTGTAGCATTCTTTAAAGGTACTATGTCCCATTTGCAGGCCAAAAAAATGAAAAGGTTAAATTCCAACGGCAATGAAAGACAATACTAATTTAGAACTTCCCTAAAAAAAGGGGGCTTGAAAATGTCTTTAAGTGGGAAAATAACGACTATTAGTTGTCAAATCGACTTAGGAGCTATAGAGCCAGTAAGTAATAGTCTGATTTTTCAGACCATTGTACCGAATGGTCGTACGTTTTATGCTGCACAAAGATTCAATCAGTTTAATTTTGGCCATTACAAGAACTGGGTTATTGATGTAGACAAATGCTCATGTACCCTTTACAGCTCATTTTATGTATGTTATTACCAATGATGAAAAAAGCCAGTCAGTCACTCAATAGTGTCTGACAGTGAAGTCTAGCAAGTAAACGGGTTTCCTTGCATAATTTGAATATTGGGACACTGCTCAAGTTTAAATTTCACAGATAGGACATACATAAAATATTCATAATTCCTGCAAAGTTCTACAGAATTTGATGTTGGCTGCAAAAGGGACATAGTTTCTTTATAAAGAGAACATTAAATTGTTCATCATTACTAGAACGCAAGATTAGTAGACTGTCGTAAAATGAAATGGGCTTCAGGGATTGCCTGTATAGAGACACCACCTACAATGACCACTCTTCTATATCCTGTAGCTCTGTATCTTGTAGTTCTTTCCCATAGAAACATGTTTTAAAAGAACCTTAACCCATTGTCTACGGGAACCAGGTGTCCACTGTATTAAGCCTATGGCAACAAATGAATTTAGTAGTCATCGGGTACATAAAGAAAATCTGCCTGTAGAGACCTTTTCTCTTGTTTCCCTTGTAATAATGATGATTAGAAATCATTGCATTGCAGCTAGGAGGCTGAACTGTATAATATATGGAGCGCTAGCTCTCTAGATACAGGTTTAACTGTACCTACTTAGGTGCGTTTATGCTCAACTTTTTCTGGCCAGAATGAGGCATTTGTTACGCGTTTAGTTCAAAACACGGTTGCGTCCTTTCTCATTTTTGTAGAATCACAGAAAAACGGCGATCATAATCGCCGATCGTAAACTCACAAAAAGGTACGTTTTGGATTGGCGATTCTGCAAAATCAGCGATTCTGGGGAAGCATAAACGCACAATCATTTGTAAATGCGTTTAAATGGGGTCAACGTAGCATGCGCAGTGCAGGTTTGCACTGCACTTCTCTGGCTGCTCCAGGCATGATTCTGGCTCTTGAGCCAGAATCATGCCTGGAGGAGCCAGAGAAGTGAGCATAAACAGTACACCGTGGAACTGCGATTACGATGAGCGTTTACGATGAGCGTTTCAAATCACTCATTCTGCCTTCAAAAGTGAGCATAAACGCACCCTTAAAGAGTTTACCTTCATATATATATATGCAGTGGGTTCAACCACTCTGGGACAATCATGCCAGGAAGTGATATCAGTCTCATGTTTTGACCTGGACAGAGAAAATTAGTGGTTTCTGTGGAAACGCTTGTCAGAATCATTAAAGTTCTAAATTGAGCAGGTTTGAGGGCTCACAGTGCAAGTAGCCAACACTGGTCATTCATATGATGCTAATAAAAATATTTCCTGCATTGTTTCACACTAAGATGTAAAAAAAGAAAAAATATATGGGGGGAAAAGGTGCAGGGAATCTTATCTTATGTTTTTATCTATAAAGTGTAGTTTAGATGAACTATCTGAATGGATCTCAATAGACCTGCCATTTCTCCTGACCTTTTATTCAAAGTACAACAGACATTTATTTATTAGGGAGTTATAAATCACGCCATGCACCCACAGTCTGCTCTGTGAGATAGATGTTTGAATAGGCCTGTCCTCATCAGCTCGAGATTGCCAAATAACCCGCTATTTTAACTATCCAGATCGCAAATTATCCAGCTAATTTGAGTCTTCATCAGCCCGCAGTTGCAATTAGCGGGATATTTGGTCAAGATAATCATCCCAAGATATCTTGGGCTAGTTTGCAAAATATCCCGCTATTTGTCTGGTGCGTCTCTTCACCAGCCCGAAGACTCGCACTATGCGCGAACGCTGAGCAAAATATCTCAAGCTAATTTCTCGAGCTCAAGTTTCGAGCTGATGAAAACGCGATTTGTAACTTCGGGCTTATTTCCCAAATCAGAAATAGCTGGCTATTTGGCAATCTGGAGCTGATGAAGGCATACCTACTCACTCCTTTATCTCAGGGGCATGCATGTGTAATGTTTATTGCTTAATAGCTCATTGAGACAGACACCAATGATTACACACCAATAAATTCAGACCAATAAATCTATCCCAAAGGACAGCTCAGTACCTAGCCTCACATCCAGGCTGAGAGGGGTTTTCCTATCAAGATCCTCCAGTCAAAGAGGAATCTCTAGCAGAAAGATGCATGACTTGTGAGTGATTTAATTCTGGAAAGCTTCAAAAGAGCTTTGGTAAGAAAAACAGTAAAAACAGGATCGCAACTACTTTCTATGCACCAACTTAAGAATCTCAATAGCCCCATCCATTACCTTTTGAACGGTGCCAACATTACAATGACGTATTACGTAATCTGAACATGATTTTTTTTTTAATTTTTGTTTAGGAATGGGGTGTTGAGATTGCCTTTGAATTGATTTAATGAATGTAGTAGCAATTTTGTTTCAAATAATTCAAATCATATCAAGGAAATCTTACTTTTATCCAAAACAGCTCCCATAAGAAAAAAGGGTTTACTGGTAGTAATTTGCTCCACTGACAATCTCTAACTGTGCTAAGAACATTAATATATTCAGAGAAATGTATTTTCATATTCATAATAGTATGAGATTTGTACTTCTTTAATTCTTTTACTTTGAATTTCCTATTTTATTACTTGGATAGCAGTGTCTGTAGTTCTTGGTAATGATAATAATAATAATAGCAATATGTCTTGTTTACCCAGGGTAGTCTCAACAGGATTCATACTGTTCTCCCTGAGGGCCCTGCAATCATATTATTACCTCCGGCTTTAGCCAGCTACCATGAAAAGGCGCTCATGGTTTCTTTAAGAAGGAAATGATATTACAGACATCCCGAGTGTTGAAACCATGGTTGCAAACATACGTGTATGTGTTATGCATCAAGAGTCGTTGGGAGTCATTTAAAAATGAATCTCTTATAGTGTCATAATTATTATTATTATCAAAAAAAGAATCTTTAACAATCCGTCATAATTGATGCTAAATTAGATAATAGAGATTTGAAATAAACTATATGAATGAAAATTATATCTTTCAAATCATATCAGTAGTTAATGTATACTAAAGTGCTTAGATTTTATAGCATTCTTTTACTTTCTCTTTATTTTTTCTCTCTTATTTTTCTTAGTTTCATTATGCACCTCTGAACGATTTCAATAGAAAGATGGTGCATTGTGAATGAACTGGGCCATGGTGCATGTGATGTAACATGCAAAGCCAAGAAGTGCTGTTCACATTTGAAATATAAGCCAAAGTGTACATTAGAATACCATTAGGGTTTATGCACTGGAGAAAGGTGCTATGAGAGGAATGCAAGAGAAATACATGTATATATATGTAGACATTTCTGAGGGAAATTTGAATTGTTTTGTGCAGATTACTGAGAGAAGTGTGAATAGGATCACAATATTGATTCCTTAATCCCACATATTGATTCTCATGTAGTGTCCTGTGCTTGAGATGCAGCAACCTTCAGGCCTTTCTATAGTGTCTGTGCTCTCTGACGCCTTTACGTTAAAGGTAAAGACCAGTTTTGGAAACGCCCCTCTCTCAAAAAAATGAAATGGAAGCTCTCATTACCAATCATGTGAAAGAATATGTTTTGACTAATACGTGATGATACAAATTTTGCCGGGAAAGTCGGAAACCACCTACTAATTGATATATATGGTAAATTATTATATCTATTGGGACCAAATAGATATCGCGCACGTGGTCGCGTAGTCCCATATACATCTTTCTGTGTACAGTGCTTGTAACTTTACCAAGACTGGGCAAAATTTCTTATCATTTTGATGATTCCAGAACCTTGCAGTACATGCCAATACTTATATGCTAGATGATCAACCTTTTCTGATCGATTCCACAACGTTTCTTTCACAATGCAATCGCATGACCAGAACTGGTCTTTCTCTTTAATCCCCAGATAGATTTTTGGTTAGCTCTCTCTTTCACTAGCGTACCACCTTGATCAATCAAATTGGTTTTATAATTAACGTTCAGGTTTATTATTTGTCTTTGAAATTTGTCATGGTGAATTTAATTTCATTCAAATCATCAACTGGATGAGAAAATAGTGGAATTAGGAGGGATATTAAGATGACTATTTTTTTTTTTTTTGACATGCAAGGTTTGAATTCTAGGAGGAGCCAATGGTTGTTCTGTCCAATGAATAGAGAAAGAAATCATGACTCCTTGTAAGGAGCATATGTGGGATTAATGTTTTCTATAGAACATTGTAGCACAGCCATAGACAATGGGAATAGAATTTCACATAATTATAACTTACAGAGTTGTAGCGTGATGATGAATGCAAGATTAACTTGATTTGAATTTATTGAAGTAACCATGTGATGAGAGCCATAGGAAATGGTACACTTTATCAATTATCTTGGTATTGGATTGTTTCTTGTGAAAATGGATATAAGGATGAAACATAATGGATGTCACATGCTTTTTAAAAGTGTTTGAATTGTGTAATTTGGTAAGTCAAAATGTTTGGAATACTTATTCATCTATGATCAATCACAAGAGTTGCCAATATTTGTTTTACCAAAACCAACCCTTAAACTTCCAAACTTTCTTATCTCTTTTTTAACTGAATTTTTACCAAAGATTCTCTGATCTGTTTCTCTCATTTCTTATATTTCATATTTAAAGCCTATCTGCACTAGTTTGGCCAGGAGGGATTAGACCTCCCTGCATGGTCACTGACAGGTAGTTATCTCACCAAATCAGCTCTCAATTAACATAAGAAAAAGGGGACCACGGGGGACCAACGGTCACCGATTAGGCATTGTTTGCTATGTAGAGGGCGCAAGGAGCTATAAGTAGTGCAGTGGGGCTTTAAGCAAACTTGGTCCTAGATTAAACCTCCCATTTAAATATAGTTTTAGAGTTTATCAGATCCGTGG
Source organism: Mesocentrotus franciscanus (assembly GCA_037976565.1). Taxonomy (NCBI): domain Eukaryota; kingdom Metazoa; phylum Echinodermata; class Echinoidea; order Camarodonta; family Strongylocentrotidae; genus Mesocentrotus; species Mesocentrotus franciscanus. The sequence goes on from CP137678.1 coordinate 1,755,262, forward strand.
CATAATAATAATAATAGTTCAGTTCTTGTATAGCGCATAATACGTTATGAAATAACATCTCTATGCGCTTCCAAAGAGCTTTGGAAATTATTACCCTAGCTTTAGCTCCGGCAGCCGATATCAGCGCACAGTGCATTTCAAGGAATAATCCTGACTCCACCAATTGAGGGGGGAGGGGCATTGAAAAGATGGGGTTGGGGGCACTGGTCTTAATCAGTGGATGGAATGAATTTACAAGGCTACTGATTAGGGGGGGGGGGAGGGTGTAAAGATGGTCCAGGTGGCTTCTTTTCTCATCCATTTCCTCTTCTCCCTTTACCTTTCTCTCTTTTCTTTCTTTCATCATTCTTCAACACCTGGTGGTGGTGGGGGAGGCAGCATGCGCCCCCCTGTATTTATGCCACTGTAACAGACAGAGGAATTGTGCAGACTAAATCTTCTGTTCAGAGACTGAAGGGCATTAAGTTAGATATTAATAATAATAATAATATAGAATATTTAGGAGCGCTAAAACTAATAAGTACCATACTCATAGCGCTTACAAATACAAATATATGAAAAGAGGACAAGAATTTACAGTCTCACAGGAAGTAGATCACATCGATCACTGGGGGAAAAGGTAAGTTTTGAGGGATCTTTTGAAGGTGGCAAGACAGGTAATTTCCTTATGGAAAGGGGGATGTTGTTCCAAGTCTTTACATGCTTGAATACAGAGATAACCACCCCCTGGCTCTCATCAGATAACATGATACATTTATCATGCAATATTCCAATTCATTCATGCTAAACAGTCTCAGGTTTGACACTTCAAGTAATATCCATACCATCTCAAGCTTAGCCTAATTTTGTCAGCCACTGGCAGCACACATCATAGGGTGCGTTTATCATCTTTTGCCACTCAGAAACAGCGTTTATTTACATACATATCGAACCCCACTATACGAACGTGATTTGCGGGATGTCGCGTTTATCAGCTCATTACGATTCAAAATAAAGGCCTTAATTGTCTCTGCGCAACTGCTTTGCGCCCTTTGACACGGGAAGCAGAGAGTTGCTCGGAGGTCAACTAGGGCGCACTTTTTTTCTTCTTCTTGGAGTAGTACGTTAGCGTGTGCACGCGATGACAATACAATAGTTAAAGCACGTAATCGCATAATACGTAAACAATGAACAATGGATGAGTACGCAGGCATGCTTGTACAACAACATGACACAGCACATGGCGCGCGCTATTTCTCTGAAGGTCCGATATGTATGTGTGTTCCAACAGCTTTGCGTTTATCATCTCTCAGAAACATGATTCTGGCTCATTCTCACATTCAAAACGCACTTTTTTCAGCATTTCAATATACCCATATCTAAAAATGTTTGAAAACAGGCTTGCATTTATCAACATGCAAATTTGCCTGACACACATTTGAAAACGCTGATTCTAGGCCACAAAAGGGATGATAAACGCACCCATAATCCTATCAAGCTCGTCTAGACATGGACCTACTTATGCAGGGCTGCCAACTCTCACGCAATCTGCGTGAGTCTCACGCAATTCACCCAATTCTCACGCTCTCACGCTGATCATAGGAATTCTCACGCTGAACCCCGAAAATAGAAACTAAAAAAGAAAAAATGTCTATTAGATCTAGATCTATATCGGATATTCAATATCCCTGCCGAAAGTTTCAACATTTTTTTAACCACACATGCGCAAAGCTAAACCATCAATGCAAATTGGTTTCGGTTTGCCGCGCAAAGACAAGATAGTGAATTGCGATTGGCTTATCCTGCGTGTGCGAGTGACGTCGTCACTTTACTATGAAGCGGATTTTTGTGCGAGACACGACGAGCGAGTGTCGATGCCATGGCCTGTCATCGCTGTACATCGCGCCCGGCCCGCCCGGTGGCTCAGTGTTTGCGATCGGATAATGGGCCTGGGCTGTCCTCTTTAGCCCTCTACGACCAGAGAGTAAGGTCATCCTGAAGTGCAAATTATCTCAAGATTAACTGGGTGAGAGGTATACTTATTTTGAAGAATGAAAATTATGCAGTATTGATTTATTTATTTTTAGTATTTTTTTATAGATTCATTATATCTATTTATTAATTTTTATATCATTTTTATATATCTATTTATTTTTAGTATGCATGTTCCTGTTGAGTGAGGATTTGTCCATTTTGTTACAGATAATCATAGGTTGAGGTTCAACTGCTAAGCTTATAAAGACAGTTGATTTGGAATAATGCACTTACAAATGTGGAAGTTTGTATTTTTTCAAGGTCAGTGTACTTCATGAAATCAATTAACCTATTTGAATCCTGCCTTATGTATTTGTGGAATCAGGGTTAAAGTATGCACCAGATTGCACCATTTCAATTGCTAAATTATAAAAGCTCCCTACCGTGGAAGGGGACACCCCCTTCCACACCATCCCCTCGGGCGCCGCCTCGGGCTTGGTCGCTTTGCTCCCTCGCAATGTCTCACTCCAAACTCTTTCCAAAGGTTGGCAGCCCTGCTTATGTCCATGGTCTAGAGCATAGTGCATACCCTAGCTATAGTGAATGTAAAGTTGGTTGTTTTGTGGTGCTAAAATGCTTCAGCAACGACCTGTAGGCCTATGGAAAGACCACTTGTATATGGACATCACAAAAATTTCTGTTTTCCTGTTATAGCATTTTCCATGAAAACCTTAAAGCCTGTCTGCACTACTTGTAGCTACGTGCGCCTACTTGCGCTCTCTATATAGCAAACAATGCCTAAGCGGTACCCGTTGGTCCCCCATGGTCCCCTTTTTCTTATGTTAATTGAGAGCTGAGTTCATGAGATAAACATCTGTCAGTGACCATGCAGGGAGGTCTAATCCCTCCTGGCCAAACTAGTGCAGACAGGCTTTAACTTACATGTCACCCTTTCGGAACAAGCATTCTACATTTTGTGATTCGGCCGGCTCAGTAAGTAAGTTTTGATTCGGAGCCCTGAAATATATACCAGATGCATGAAAAGAAAGGGCATAAATTTCTGGACACGTTGTGTTCATTATTGTTATATGACCACATTGTGTGTGATACCAGAAACTTCGAAAAGGAAGATAAGCCTTAAAATCCTTAAATCGGCAACACATTGAGAGGTTCTAAATCTTTCTTTTTTTAAATAAAAGTTAGCAATTTTTTTCAACTTTTTGACAAAATTCACTCCCCCTGCACATGTGTACTGGTAGGCCTATTATTTTCAATGACATTAAATATTTATTTAAATAATGTAGCATTAAAAGAAAAATATTACTATTGCCAATTTGAACAACAATTTTTGATCGATTTAGCCTTAGATAAGATCCCCACCCGCCCCTAAAAGCCCCATTTCTTGTCTCCCTTTAATCAGGTCTCACTGCATGTATCTAGCAAATGTTGCACTAGTTTTGAAGTGTTTGTGTATACTAGAGCTACTACTACCTGACCCAGAAGTCTAGGCAGCTTTGATCACATACAATAGTGGAAACCTCAGGACCTTTGATCTAGCTAGTCTGACAATTCAGACCCCTTTAAAACTATATTAGAATGATTATGGTCGGAAGATGTTATCATCTGTGAAGAGCTAAAGGCTACAATATGTTACAATATTATGAGATTTGGCTTTCTGGATCTCAGCAGAAGATGTGTCCATTTGTGATAAATTTTCTGTTTTTCTCTCATTTGTAAAAGGTAGAAAGAAATAGTAATAAATTGTAAATAAGAATAGATATTTGTACAAGAGACATAGATAAGGTTGTGGCGGTTCCAGGGGGTACGGGTTGTCCATGCCCTCCCCCCTCCCCTCCCCTCCCTTTTAAAATCCCTGATAGGCATACCCTTAAAGATATAGTTGAGTTATGCATGGTCATGCGATTGCATTGTGAAAGAAACGGTGTGGAATCAATCAGAAAAGGTTGATCATCTAACATATAAATATTGGTGTGTACTGCAAGGTTCTGAAATCATCGATCAAAATGATAAGAAATTTGGCCCAGTCTTGGTAAAGTTATAAGCACTGTACACAGAAAGATGTATATGGGACTACACGAACATGTGGCATAAAAATCTGTCCCGATTTTTATGCTGTTACATGCCATATTTAGAATATGAAGGCATTTGAAGAGCCATGCTTTTCAGGGAACATGTTTTATCTGATGTTCTTCCACACTTGCATAATAACAATGATAACGCTTACAAATTATTTTTCACCTCTTCCCAGAACTCAACCTCCTCTTTAAATGCCCCCAATTTATTTTTGTGCCACTTTTCAAATTTTCGACCTGGCCAACAGGCACCTGAAAATGCGATGTACTTGTTTGTTTGTTTATTTGTCAGAGATCTTTAATATTTGCGGCCTATTTTAAAGAATCCTGGATGTGCCCAAGTTATGATTTGCTTGTGTGCCAGTATCTTTTATTTCATAGTGAAAGAGAAGGTTCATTGATTTTAAAAACTAACTTTATTGTCATTATTGCATAGGTGACACATTGATTGGACAAGGTTATCGAAATTCAATGCTTGGAAATATTTGCAGTAATGATTATTTTTTATCAATTACAAAATGCTTAAATACAGCCCCGGCATAGCACCTGAAAAGCTCTCCGATCGCTGCTGAGATGTGTGACGTCACATGTTGAACATGATTTGCACAAGCAGACGATGTCCCATGACATCTCACACATTTTCAGTGCCTGGTTTGTCATCTTTTCTTCAGTTATTTCTCTTACTTCACTACCGTCAGGCTAAATGTTTAATCTATTGCTTCACTATAAACCCCGCATGGTATTATTTTGATGAAAAGTGAAGCGATAAAAACAATTAAGGAATCCGTCGCTTGTAAACAAAATAAGACGCCATTGTATTTTCAGCTGCTTAGACCGCGGTATGTTCGGCGTTTCAAGAGGGAACAAATGCCGTCCATGCTATCATTCCGGGGTCTTTTAATTTGAAAGTGTGGTTTCTTTGATTGTTCATTAACCCCTATCCTGCCTATTTACAAACAAAAGAATTTAGTTAGCAGAATCGGTTTCATATCCTCTTTTGAATGGTGTAAAATTCCATCACATTTATATACACTAAACTCATTATAATTTGAGAAATAACAGCATTGCAATTATGTTCATTCTTTATGGGATGTCGTCTGCTTGGGCAGGATTGGTTCATATTGTGACGACATTAAAACATCGTTATTCTTCTGGCAAACTTCTCGCATATCCCGATGCTATGGAGGTTGTTTTATTTGTATTTCTTATAAATTACCCGATATGTAGTTGACCTAAAACTTGTACGATGGCCATCTGTTAGCTTACCAGTTTCTAGTAATACGTTATTTGCCATTTTTCTGATTTTCTTTGAACCCGCACTTGAAGGTTTGAATTTGTACTGCAAAAAACAAAAAAAAGATATTTTACTAATTTTCAAAGAAGATTGAAATGATTTGAACTGCTCTACCTAGAACATTCAATTAAGTCTAGCTCTACTCCTCTAGTAGCAGTGTATGATTGTGTTAGGGGTAGTTTTGTATTGAAACATATTATGGTCTGGAATAGGAGACTACAAACTTCAAGTAGTGCTTATGTCAAGTGTCACTCAGCAAGAGAGACAGAGAAAGAGAGGAAAAAAAGAGTGAGAAATAGACAGTTAGATGGACGGCAAAAAATAGCAAGATATTGTACATGACTAAATGTATATGAATAGTTGATACACAAGTAATGAAAGAATGATAAAAAGAGCAATGGAGAATGAGAGAGAAGAGAGAAATGGCAAAAAAAATAAAACAGAAGAGAATAGAGGCAGAGGGGGAGAGGAGGAGAGAGAGAGAATTGGGCTCTTTATGGACACGGTCTGTTGAACCATGGACCTAACACAACGTAACTTGACAACAATACCAATCTATCTGGACAGAAAGGGGGAGAACAAAATTGTGAAGGGTATTGGTATCATAATGCAAGGAGTGTGATTGTGTCCTCGTTAAACAGTGCAGTGTGGCTGGCCAGGGAGCGATTCCTATTGTGTACTTCCTTCCACTGCAGCAGCCTCAATGATGGTGTCTCACCCATGGTAGGTGGTGGTAGTGGTGTTGGTATTATGGGGAGATTAGTGCGCTAGAGCCCTGCAGTACATGAGCTGTAAGCTGCACTCTGTGTGTTATCGTGGGCTAACCCTTTGATAGTTCTATGTACAGTTCGTCTGGTTGTGGAGCGGGAGGTCTTCGTCAGAGCCATACAACTTCAAGCCCTGTTGGTATATCGACTTGATTGTCCCACTGGGGTAATGCACCTGTGTGTTGGATGTGGAAGGCAGTGGAGTTGTTGTATAAGTATATCCGACGCACATGGGTGATAACATGGACTGTTGCGTCATGAGTTGAATGCAGTCGCAATTTTCTATCACTTGTGGATAAAGAGATGATAATAGCAATCGTGGTTGTGGTTTTACTCTTACGAATGTTTCACTTTCCATGCTCCTATCGATGATGACATTTCATAACATCGTGGATGATTGCCGATCGGGTTTGACCTCAAATAGATTCAATTGAATTCAAGGTTCGTGATAGATGGCAATGCATCGAGAAGCGGGGTCGGTTGAGATACCAGCACGCAGGATTAATAGCCTGAGACAAATGAGGCAATAAATTGAAGTTCACATAGTTCATGAAGCAAAACAGGCGGATGGCATACCAACAAGCCTTTTCTGACAGGGAGGCATGTGTTTAAGAAGCGCTGGGTGTTTTTGTTTAGAAGACATGGAAGATATTTGATCAGTAGACTTTGGTCTTATAGGAGAGATAATCTGCATCTAGTTCTGACTGGCCTTGCATTGAACCTGGGTAGCATGTGAGTTTGGGAAAACACACAGATTATTAAATAGACAATTGAGACAGAGGTGGAGATAAGGAGGGAAAAGATAGCGGGAATAGTGGTCTAGAAGGATTTATATTTCTCTCTGGAACACTGTTCAACCTCTGCTGTGTATTATTAACCCCTGGTGCCAAGGGTTATGGTTGTTGGAACTATACTATACATGTCACACTGGAATATAACCTTAGTTCAGGCTTTGAATGCTGTAAGTGAGTAGTACTGGTAGTTGATTTAGCTTTGGTATACCCAAGGAACCTTTAGTCATACAAACTTTATGTTTAAACCTGTATGAACTCATCAAGCAAACTGTCTTTACATCTTTGTGGCTAAAAGTTTGTAGCTAGAACCCTAGCTATTTCACTCATGCTACAGACTTTATTATAGGGCCACCGTTTGTCATCGGCTAAGCATTTTAGAAAGGAGGGAAGGTGAACGAAGCCAGGTTAATCCTCCAACTTGGTTGCAGCAACGGGACCCACCTCATCAACCCGCGGGTCATTAATTATCCTGAGTAAGCATATGATTTGATTATGAGTGTTAGTTGTCATATGCCTTGCTGGAGTGCACCGATTAAGGATTTAACCCGACGATGCGTGGCGGATTCTGACGCCGCATCCAGCCGAGAACTGTAATCTATCGTAATATAGCCGCATCCGTCAGCAGGGGATGGATACAATCACCGAACAACATCCAATAACTCTCCCATCAAGATCGGAGGCAGGAGAAGCCCTCTCCATCCTCTCTCAGTTTAACGACGAGGACTTTAAAACGACTGGGTGTCGGGAGGAATGCGCAAACGACTCTTATCGTCCCGTCCATCATCAGTGATACAGAAACGCAAGGCCGGGCTTGGTGTTAATTGAGAAGTGTTCAGGTGGAGTATCATCAGTGTGCAACACAGATGCCTAGCTACTATTTTGATGATCAGTAGGGACATTCTGCTTGTATCGCATCCCTGGCTCTGTAAACTGACGTTTTGTGCTACACTTTTATTTGGATATATCTCAGATGGAAATTGTGTCATTATATCTTGTTTCATGTTTCACAATATCATGAACTTGACATTTACAACTTTTCTGAAGACAACTTACTCTGTGTGAAATCAATTTGAGGATGAGCTTCCAGCTGTTCTAACTACCGCTTGTTTGGATGTACATGCATAACCTGTGAGTGACAACTATACCTTTGGATGTCATCTGCTTGGAGAAAGGAATAAGGAAGCTGAAAGTGGAATAACTTCACCTTGTGGGAATGGAATATGAATGATTTTTAAATTTAACACTTTTGGAATTCATCTTCAGAACAGACAAGCCCTTAATTTATAGCTGTGGGCATTTTTCTTAAATTGCTGGTAGCTTCCAAAGAGGCGTATTCTGCAGATGATTATTTTTTGGGTTTGACTGAGCATTGCCGTTAAAAATAGTGCTGGTAGACTGGGAAGTGCATGTAGGTCATGGTGTACACACTTCAGAGAAATCATTGACGTGTTTATTATGTCGTCGTACATGAAGTTAGAGCAAGAGGATCCTCATATTTCTCCCATTTACCAGTAGCAGTCAAGGTTGCTTAATGGATTATTAGAATTCTGATGCAAATATCATTCCACCGACATTTCTTGTCATTTTGTAGTGAGCTGTGGTCTCAGCTGGACAGAAAATTGATGAGTTGGCCTTCAATGCGCAGTTCTTCCTCTTTTTTCTCGGAATACACCTAAAATCTGTCCAATGCTTTGATTCTTTCATGTATCAAAAGTAAACCTCGTGAATATCGTTTTAAGACCTGGTATCGATCACTTGATTGGGTTCTAATTGCTCTAATGGAAGAGATGGAATCCCCTATCTGAGTTGAAGCCGCAGACAAGAGCATTTACAACCTTTCTATTTCCTCTTTCGCAACGAGATTGGTTTCTTCTCATTTAGACAGACTAGTGAGACGATCAAGGCGTGAGTGAGCATACGGTCAATATTATATGCTGAGACTTAGGAGGAACTAAACTGATAGTCTTGATAGGGTACCGTTAGGGATTTTAGGGGGAGTTACGCGGCAACCGCAGGGGATGGTGAAAGAGTAGCCTACTAAACGGTGATAGTCAAGTTCTTCCAGCCAAGACTCCGAGACCCTCATGGGTACATGCATCATACCTGTGAGTATATACAAATCTGTTTTAACCTACTTCAATTCTTTCAAACACGTTCTAACTAACTACAAGATATTTAGAGCACTTTGTCTTTAAAATATAATATATCAAAAATAAAGTGCTCTAATAAAATTGTTTGATATTTGGTGTACCTGCCATTGCCATATAGAGCGACATCCGCTAATATCACTTTACAAAGTGTTGATAGGGGTCTGACTCTCAGTCTTACTGTTATCGTGTTGATAGGGGTCTGACGCTCAGTCTTACTGTTATCGTGTTGATAGGGGTCTGACTCTCAGTCTTAGTAGACTGTATCTTCTGGAGCCAGAGGAGTGTTCACTCATATACTTTAAATTAACACAAAGTTTTTTTTAAAATAATGAATGCCCTTCTGGCTCTGAACGGACAAAATGCAAACTTATCATTACCAAATCTAGACTCTCAGCAGCTGAAAAATGTTTTGCATTACCGGTAGCCGCATCAAAGACAAGGCGTTTATTTCGACTCGTGAAAAGTCGATGAACGCGACATCCCGCAAAACACGTTCGTAGATTGGGGTTCAATATATTATATACAGAAACACTGATTCTGAGTGGCAAGACACGATAAACACACCCTGTATCGTCTGGAGCCAGGGGGTGTTTCACAAAGACTAAGATCGACTTTAAGTTGGACTTAAGTATAACAGGCCGTTCATGCCATTGTTTGCTCTCACCATTATGATCTTTAGATAATATCTTTTCCTTCAATAATGAATTATCAAAAAATGTAAGTTTTGTACCTTTTTTACCATGATTTGTACATCCCTTGAGAGACCAATGCCAGTAAATAATGATAGCAAACAACGGCATGAACAGCCTGCTATACTTAAGTCCAACTTAAAGTCGATCTTAGTCTTTGTGAAACACCCCCATGGAGCTTGAAGAGTGTTAACTCATATTCTTTAAATTAACACAAAGTTAATGCCCTTCTGGCTCTGAACGGACAAAATACAAACTTATCATTACCAAATATAGACTCTCAGCAGCTGAAAAATGTTTTGCAGTAGCCGCATCAAAGACTTGGAACAACATCCCCCTTTCCATAAGGGAAATTACCTGTCTTGCCACCTTCAAAAGATCCCTCAAAACTTACCTTTTCCCCCAGTGATCTATGTGATCTACTTCCTGTGAGACTGTAAATTTTTGTCCTCTTTTCATATATTTGTATTAGTAAGCGCTATGGTACTTATTGGTTTTAGCGCTCCAGAATATTCTATATTATTTTTATTTACCTGGTAAGTTTGATTGGGCAAGGTGGTTGTATATCGCAGCTATGACAGGTTTCTTCTGTGAATTTGAAAATGTATTCATCATCTGCTATGAGCAAGAAGGATGTTAACTTGTTGTAAGGGTATGCGAGCTATCGCCCTTCTGGCGTTCAGGAGACAACATATAAGTACTTACATTGTATACCTATTCAATTGCATTCACCATTCATCATCAAAACAACTCTCATCTTAGCCTCTTAAATGTTGCTTTCATAGCACCAGTATATACTCTGCAATTCAAAACTGAAATCTGCTGATAATTCTATTTCTTTCTATAAAAAAGGAGTTCCCTCTGTGACTCTGTGGTTAAACCAGAAACAAACAAGAAACGCTGTGTGTAATATTAGATGGTAGCTCTGCCAACATTAGTAACGAACTATATAAATGGCACATGTACATGTACATGATGGTATGCAGAGTACTATAATACCAAGCATATAACCGCTGAGGGGGATAAAGTGTGTGCCATTCAATATTTCAGCTCCGTTGGAACCTGGTTTCGTATTTTTTCCGCAGAGGTCAAAAGTCGTGGGGGTAAAGAGTGTGAATTGGATGACATAGTTCTGGGTTCTGTCAACACGACTTTGACTTCCGAGTCTCTCTATCTTTGTTTGTTGATGAATTGATAGTCTCGACTCCTGGCTTTTGCCATGACTGAAATAGCATTTCTCATCTATTTTTTCAATAATATTTTTCCTGCACTTAGTGTTCTTATTTTTTGTGTTTCAAGTTATTCCTTAGCTTTTGTAGAGGTTCTCCTTTACAGATTAGTGTGAGTTTCAATCATTGCATGGAAGTTAAGATATTCCAATACTTTGAAAAGTGTAAATGATATTTCCTTATCCTTATAGCCAATATGGAAGAGCCTAGCAAATCTCTCTATATACTGTACCCTAGCAAGCTGCTTTAGAAATATTACCCCTCGCTGTAAGCTGAGCTAGCATTATAAGAAACTTGAGCGTTCAGGGTATGCTGTCGACCAGGTAGACCAAGATACACCCGGGTCTAGAGAGACAATTGTTGATAAAATGCATCGTATACAATTTAAAGCCTATGTTTCTTGATTTATGTTCCAGTGAATACTCTACAGTATGTAGGAATGTTATTTTTCTCTGATTTCATGTGCTGCTGTAACCTCTGTACTGTCAGCTGAGAGGGGCATTCATTGACTATGTGGTTAAAAAGATATGAATTATTACCCTTTACAATGTACCCTCGGCAGACGATGTGTAAAATATATTTTTTTAATATCAAGATGATTTGCTTTGCTACCGTCATGTAAAAGAATCATCGTAGATTTGTTGCAGCACAAATTAAGGGCAGCATAAATTAAGGGCAGCATAAATTAAGGACAGCATAAAATTAAGGGCAGCGCAAATTAAGGGAGCATAAATAAAGGGCAGCACAAATTAAGGGCAGCATAAATTAAGGGCAGCACAACTTAAGGGCATCATAAAGTTGCAACATAAATAAATTTTTATTTTTGATGCTACACAAGCCAAAGCCAGCCCTTGTTAGCGTTGTACAGTGTAGGTTTATGTTATTTCCAATCCATCCTTGTTGACGGAAACCTTTTTTTCCTGCTTGGTTTTGATACTCCCACCGCACAAGTAGACATTTTGCAAAACCGACCACAAATGGATTGCTATCACTATCACTATCACTATGGTTGAGAAACTGAGAATAATGTAGACAATGTTTGCTTAATCGGTGGGAAAGAGAGAAAGGGAAATCCACCTTTCAAATACCACTTCAATAGATGACTCATTCTTGCGTGGTATTCATTCACATTGTAACTGAGTAATGGCTGGCATGTGGTTTGGTATCGTGTGTGGAGTAATGTTCATCAATTAGCTCAATAGAATTTCAGGTACATGTTGGAGGGGATTTTAATATTTAGATTCTTTTCTGAGTGGTAGTCACAAGATCTTATTAGCAAGTCTTATCTCTTTTCAAAACCTACCTAATTACCCTGTCAACAGACATCAGATTAAACATGACATGAACAGTGGCCTGGCATCAAAGGGAAATTGTTTTAAAGAAGATTTACAAACAATTGTTGTGTACAAATATTCATCTTGGAAATAGGGGAACTTTGATATGAGAATCACTTTTTGTTGTTTATGAGAATTTTTTTCCTGTTTTCTTTTGAATAATAATTCTTCATCATGGGGTATTTCTAGGGTAATTCTATATTTTTCATTTTTTTTTTCACTGTTTATTTTTTAATTAGGGGGGGGGGGTGCTCCTTACTTTCTATAATGCAATTCATAAAATAATAAGTGTCATTTTTATTTTTCCATGTGCATTGCCAAGTGAAGCTTGTGAAGGGGATTCTTCGCTACGTGTTTTACGAGGTGAATTTTATGACATTGTCCTCCGGGTGTCGAAGATGTCCATTGAAGGGGTTTCAGATTAATCGAAGGCTATAATTAAAAATACCAGACAAAGAAGAATGAAGCAAATTTATGACTTAACTCCTGCATTGCCTGGTTTCAGTAAAAGATACAAACGCAAACACAGTTTCAAATCCACCGTCACTTTTTAAAGATGCTATATAATATATAGCAAGGATTCTGAATTCCATAGCTTAACTGGTTTTGGAGTGGAGTTTTAAGCTTTCCTAGTACTTAGAATCTTCTGGAAAAATGTAGTACATGGCCAGTAAAATATTTGATGTTTCCTTTTTAAGCTAAACATGATGTCCAGCCTGCCTTCAAAGCTTTTCAAAACAATTTTAATGTTTTCCTACATTCTAAGACAAATCGTGAAACAGTTCAACTACTATGATGACCTTGTCAAAGTAAAAAATACATTGTAGTTCATTAGGAAATTATTTTTCTTATCCCCATCGATTTTTACTTACAGTTTTCATAACTTGATAAGTCTACCTTATGCCATGGGTCACTTGACTTGGCAATGGTCATGATGCTTGACCGTTGCTCAGTGCAAGTGGTCAGCTAACAGCAGGGCAGGGACGTTGTCATTAAAATGACCCCTGTTGTGCGGATACAATGAAAAGAAAGTGTTCAGTCATGAAAGAATGTATTGATGAATTGCATTCATTGGCCTCGAAAGGTCAAACTGTGTAGAGTTTGTATTGATTGGTATCGTTTTTAATCAAGTCAAACCACTTCAAACCGGACATACAGAAAGGCCTAGGTATGTTACTACATAAAATAAGTTTTCAAGACTTATATGGATACTGTAATACTAGTGTGCACCCAGCAGAACCATACAGCTACCAAATATTCTTATTTTGGAATAGGGCCTACTTATTCCTTTTTGGGGCCTTACATTGATATTATAAACCCTAGATTTTTCTATTCTTTTGGAATTTTGTGTGTAAGAACATTTTAAAAATGCACTGTATCCCGTTTTGCTTTTTGAGAGATTCCTAGTTTTTGGAAGTATGAGGAGGACACCAAAATGAATTTTAGTAATACTTTTTTTTGGTTTAGTTACATGCTGTGCTGACGGAATTAACTTCAATGTTACGCCAGATTGTACGGTGTAGTTAAAATGACTGCTTGCACAGCTTGTATATTTGCAAACTTGTAATCGCTCGTTGTTTTGGTCCCATGTGAACCCTGCTCAACAATGATCATTATTTATAACTTTGAGGTTTTGCAAACTTAAAGTTAAAGACTACGACAACGGTAGCTTGTGAACATGCCTATTAAATAAGTTTAATAGGAAGGTATTCCCTAAGTGTCCATGTGGTATTGCTCCTGTGTGTGGCTCAGTCCTTAGGGACCTGTCCTGGTGAATAGAACATAAAGTGTATCACTCCAAGTGGTCAATGGGATTTATCGATCATGAGCCATCGACTCCTCTAATCCTCGACCATCCCTTCTTTACTAGTTTAAGCGAATCGTTTTGTCAGTTGATGTTTCTGATATGCAATAAAGCATAGGGTCCCATGACACTGCTCGGACATTGCTCTGGGCTGTATTTCCTCAAAAGTGTAGTGTTAGGATTAGGGTTTCTTGGTTTTAGGCTAGGGTTAGGGATTAGGGTTTCTTGGTTTTAGGTTAGGGTTAGGCAGGGCTCAATACTAACTTTTTGAGAAGAGGGTCTCGATTTAATTGCATAAGCCCTGTGCAAAAATGTTGAACTTTTATTGGTCCCGACTAAGATTATTGGCTCCCATGTGTCTTAGGGTGCGTTCAATCGACACATTTTCACCCTAGAATCACGGTTTTCAAAGACGTTTAGTTTAAAACACGGTTGCGTTCAAGCGATTTGGTCGTAAAAATAAACGTGTTTAAAAACACAAACATGAAACGCTGAAAAGATGCGTTTTGTATCATGATTCTGCAGAATCACGGTCGCTAAAATTCACTTGAACGAACAGAGATCTCAATCATGATTCTATGACGTCATTATGTATTATATATATTATCGCTACCTATTTCTATTCTTCCTGGGTGGGCTTGAAATGAGCGAGAATCACCGTTGATGGAAAATCGTTTTAACGATCTCCCGCAGTAACCTTGTTTTGTATCGGCGTTTTGAATTGTGATTCATGTTTGTGATTCTAGCTTCGAAAAATCGCTTGAACGCACCCCCAGATACCTGTTTGGTTTAGTATTGGGTCCAGGGTTTAAGTTAGGAATTTAGTTATTGTAGGAAATTACCTCATAGCAAAGGTTGCTGGAGCAAGTTTCCTAAATCCTCCAAGACACTGGGGACAGTTTCAAGCATATATACCTAATTCTTACCCTACCCATACCTCTTTCCCTAACTCTAAAACCTAACCCTAAAACCTAACCCTAACCTGCGTTGTGTTTTCATGTGCCCCTCCCCTGTTTCATAGATGCAGGCTATGTGCAGTGGAAAACACTGTCACTTGGATAGGATGTTAAAGGTAAAGACCAGTTTTGGAAACGCCCCTCTCTCAAAAATATGAAATGGAAGCTCTCATTACCAATCATGTGAAAGAATATGTTTTGACTAATACGTGATGATACAAATTTTGCCGGGAAAGTCGGAAACCGCCTACTAATTGATATATTTGGTAAATTATTATATCTATTGGGACCAAATAGATATCGCACGTGGTCGCGTAGTCCCATATACATCTTTCTGTGTGCAGTGCTTGTAACTTTACCAAGACTGGGCAAAATTTCTTATCATTTTGATGATTCCAGAACCTTGCAGTACACACCAATACTTATATGCTAGATGATCAACCTTTTCTGATCGATTCCACAACGTTTCTTTCACAATGCAATCGCATGACCAGAACTGGTCTTTATCTTTAATGTGAGGCCCTGTGTAGATGAGAGTCACCATTTGTGCATGTTAAGAACCCACTGCACATCTCATATAAGAGTAGGGGTGACCCTGATGGAGTGGTCCACCTGCATGCACCTCCACCTGGCGCCAAATACTTGATAATGGTGATGATGATAATAATAATAATAATCATCATCAACATCATCATCAACATCATCATCATAATAACCCTTAAATCAACCTCACCCAAATCCTTACCCTATAAACCCTAATTTTAATCCTAATCCTAAATCTAAAACCCAATTGCAACCCTAACAACCAACAAATCCAGGAGCATATGTCGGGTCAACAACCATGGACTCCAAACATCCTTACATTGATAGTTAATGCATGACCAGTAGGGAATTCTCAGAACAGAGACTGACTTAATTCTTATTATTATTATTGTTTAGATACCCTTCACTTGTTTTTCCTCTTAGTCTAAATCTTTTAACACCGAAAACTACGGATTGATTTTGTATTGAAGCCTAACTCTCCTAAACTAAAGAAGTCTTTAGGGACGACCATTGTTTGATAATCCCCCTACTGATGATGGGTTGCAGAAGAATACCGGTAAGCATTTAGCCTATGAAGTCTGTATAGATTGCATGCACGGCATGATCCCCTTCCTCCAGGATTCCATCAAGCGTAAAACTTGGTAGAGTGGAAGCTTTTTGTTCAGAGCTTAGGTTACAGCATACATCATGAGTAAGAAATACTCCCGGGAGTCCCGGCATTGGCCAATATTGGACATATAGTTGAACCTGCTTTAGTGACCACCTGTCCATAAAGACCACATATTTTTTTTTCCCTTTGTAATTACTTCCCATTGAAACCCGTACAAACCAAAACAGAGTGTCTATAAAGACGACCTGCCTATAAAGACCAGTTTGCGTATCTCCTTTGACGCAGAGCAGTGTTTAAACAAAGGTTTCAATGTGGGTACTTTTTGATACTGTGAAACCTGTGTAGAAAGACCACCCAGGGGACATACAAAAAATGGTCTTTACACAACTACAGGCAAGTGAAGTGGTCTTTGTATACAGACTTCCATTAGTCCATGTTTCAATGAGAAACATCGTTTGGAGGGAAACAACAACAACAACAAAGACATGTGGTCTCTCTATACAGGTTGTCTGCTAAAAAAGACAGGTTTGACAAAATAAACAATGATGAGCCATCAAATTATGAACAGTTTTGTTTTCCTTATTAGTATGTAAAGCATTAACCCTTGACAGGAGCCCTAGGTATTAACCCAGAATCCGTTTTTAGAAGGGGTCCGTATTTCATTTTACTTTGTTTAAAACCACAGAATTCCTGTTTTCATTTAGAGTGCGAATGATGTCTTCCTGAAAACATTAGTGACAGTACCCGTTTAAAATATGAACACTGTTGTGATATAATATTGAATAATAGCTCGAAGATCACTCTCTTGGGTAAACTGTGATCAAGTTCTGAAGGAGAATGTTGACGTAAATACTTGTCCTTTATCTTTGTATTTAGACAAAAGTTTGTTTCCCTATTGCCTTAGGCTTGTCTTTTTACATAATTTATCAGAAATTCATAAGATTCAAACAGTTGACAAGCATAATAATAATAGTCAATTTAAGCTTATCCCCCAAAAATGTGTTTTGTTGTTTGGAGAACTGTTTTCCAACTAATTAAATGTAGAAACACTCACGACTTTGACTACATTAGAAAACTGGTCTGTTTAAATAATTAGCGCTGTTTTTAACTCAAAGAAATTTCAGAGCAACAACTAGAGCGACAATTGAATTAGAAGATAACATACTGTACTTCATATGTTTTGGGTGTCCAGCCAAAACAGGTCAGAAAATATTTGAAATTGTTGTGAGCTGATGACTCCCGACTATTTGTAGACATGAGTTTTTTTAGGAAAGTGTTGAGTGTTGGGCTGTTGGCACCACCCACTCAACTAGAGATGAGGCATATGAACTGAAGAGAAACCATTGGATGTTAAGAACCTGCAGGAAGACATTCTCTCTTCTTCCAGGGCTTAGAGAGGATTAATTTGTTGTCAGTATTACCCCATCTTCCTGACAACATTGCCTTTGAGCTAGACAAGGGATGATGAGCCAGAGAACGGATGACGTACGGTTATTGTCTAGGTTGGTTAGAGGGCATTTACGTCATCTTCGTAGGTTCGAGGTAGTAGCATCTTCGGGCAAAATTAAGAAAGTGTTTAACTCTCTCGGTGCCAAAACTCCAATATTAGGCCTTATATTTTGCCTGTATTACCGACATGTTTGGACAGTATTATGAGGTAACACCCATAAGTTGTTTTGCAGGGAGCTCCTAAAGTTCTATGATCCAAGTGTGTCCATAAAAATGTGTTGAACATAATTTGCATGTACATATAAGTTGATTGAAGAGAATATCATGTGAGACATAAAAAAACAGAACTAGAGATAGAGAGAGAGAGAGAGAAAGAGAAAGAGAAAGAGATAGATAGAGAGAAAGAAAGAGAGAAAGAAAGAGAGAAGAGGATTAGGAGAAGGAAGTACAGGGGCACAATTTGTAAGAATTTTGTCTGCTATGTTAGGGGCACTCTTTCAATTGATGACAAGAACTTATTGAAGTAGCTGGGGGGTCACCCCTAGTCCCTGTTTAATTTGTAGAGCTGAGGGTTATTGAAAATCCACCCCTTACAAGCGTCAAGGTTACTGATCTATTTTTGAGACTGAAAGAAAAGGGAAGAAGTACAAAAGAACATTTTGAAAGAAATGTTAATAAAACATTGCTTGACAAAATGGGTCGCACATGAAGGTTATTGAAAAACCTCCCCTTACAACTACAAGCTTCAAGGTTACTGTCTATTTCTACTGATCTATTTTGAAGACTACAAGAAAAAGGAAGAAGTACGAAAGAACATAATGAAAGGAATGTAAATAAAACATGGCTTGACAAAACGGGTCACACAATACAATGATCTGTGATGCCGATCCCGCCAATTCAGGGTCTCTTTGAGAGATGTAGTAGGATTAATCGATCTTTAGCCCATCATAAAAAATGTCCTTGTTTAATTATTCAAAAGGAGAAGGAGGAGGAGAGAACGTGGAGGGATTACATAGGTTTCTTTTCCAAAAGATTCTTGTAATGTTACGTCTAAATTGTAGTCTGTTGGAGGTATTAGCACAAGGACAGATCTTCTGAATATATGTTTGCATGGATGAATGATTAAAGAGATTATAGCTGCAGTTACACTGCAAGCAAAAATCATTGATTTTCTCACATTCCTGTGTTTCGTTGGTAGTTGCCAAGCAACTACCAGTAAACTAGACGAAAAACCCAAATTGAAAAACCCACCTCTAGAGGTGTATGCTAGCTGGCTTTTATTTAAACGCCAGCAGACATGTCACCAGTTTTTGCAGTGTAAATGCTTGCTCTCAAAATAATTCAAATGAACTAATCCGTTTCTTGGTCATGTAACTCTCCTCGCCCTGCTAACGCATGCAGGGCAGCGAAAAGTGGCGCAGCGTGCAACTCACCAAAAATCCAGAATTATCAACACCAACAGTTTCTCCTGGGTTTTTCCAGTAATGTAAATGGCAATTTGAAAAACAGATCGTTTTTCAAAATGTTTTTTTTTTGCTGTGTAAATGGGCCTTAGACTGATGTTATTTTTTTTAAAGGCTGATTATGCTGATGATAGCCTCCTGTCTAAGGATACTTTCATATTTGTGATGAGGCCTCCATGTATATTTTTGTTTATTTTGATCTCTTTCTCTCTTTGGGGGCATCAGTTGAATTTTCTTTTGCCCGATGTCGCTGGAATGGAAAAATCCTACTTATCTGGGCCTGAAGTCTATGGTATCTTTGAGATGTATGGTTCAAAATAAAATTGTTAATTTGGCCTCTTCCCAAAATGATTTCATCACAGCACTAACTTCATGAAGAATGAGGGGTCATGCTTTATCTAGTAGTCAAACAATTATGGGGAACTCTGAAATTTGGAGGGTCATTTTCCTGGGAATCCTGCAAATGTATACCCCAGCTCTTGGGATTTATCTCCTGATAAAATTTCTGAAAATTGTCAGGTACTGTACCTCTATGTATGGATTTGTGGAGGAAATAGTGATAAATATCGCCCTTTTCCCAGAGGTCTGTGAAGAGTGCAAATCTTCTGTTATTAGTGCGTATTAGTCTGAGCTATATTACATAAGTTGTAACATCATTATCCGTTGATGATACTTGATAGCATGTTTGTGAAATTACACTGGGGCCATGAAATCAGGATAAAGACAAGTTATGGAACCAGTCAAAGTCGGATCATTTGATTTCTGTATACATTGTCTTGTAAAGCACGGAATAATGAGAACAAGTGGTATAGTCCTGAAACAACTAAATACAAAAAAGTTTATTAGTCCGTCTGTACTCCCCTTTCACGATACAATGATTCTTTATACAATGTTTCTTTCTGAATGGGAGTTTTGGGTAAATATCCTATATAGTCTGAACAGATTATCTCAGGTGGGGTTAGTTGTATGAAGCATATTCTTGCAACAATAGCTGTGCAGTCGATGTTCTACTGGCAATGCATTGGTCTTAAATCCCACTCCTGGCACCCTTAGCCATACCGGTACTCTTAATACCGAGTTCCTAACTTCAACCCTGTACCAAACACTCTATATGTGCAATGTACCTAACCCTAACCCTTATCCTCTAACCTGAACCCCAATTGCAAACTGGAACCTAACATTTAAAGGGGGAATCCACCCTGAAGCTACAATGTATCTGGTTTTAGTAGAAGCAGAAAAAAATGAGAGAAACAGGTCAGTGAAAGTTGAAGCAAAATTCGATTAAAGATAAGAAAGTTGGGAATTTTAGAATATGCAATCAATCAAATGTGGACTGGCAACTCTGTGACGTATCTTACGAGGTCCCCTCCTATTTGCTAAGTACTAAAAATACATAAATTTTACTGTCTCTAAAGAATAATTTCAATCATACTTGCAACCTATAGTTATAATTTTTGCAGATCTTAAACAACCTCTATATGAAACAAGTCTATCACTTCATCAGTAAGTAAGAAAATGAAAATTCAAGACATTTCATGTACAGAGCAAATGAGGGAGGACCTCACATTAAACGTCACAATGTTGCCAATTCATGCATCATTGAATACAACTTTAAAATTCATAACCTGAATATTTTTGATCGGATTTTGCTCATACTTTCACTTAAGTGTTTCTCTTATTTTTCTGCTTTCATTATTTCCCTTTAACAGCTAAAAGCGCTCAGAGCAATTGTCATCTGATCCAATGTCGGAGCTCTTATAAGATATCTTCCTCTTCAATGTTTGTTGTCAAGGTGATGTTATTCCTTAGCAACTAAGAGTCCACTTGTTCCAGCGACGAATGCATGGCAACAGAACAATTCAGTGGTATTTTAATGATTTATAGGAGTATTGAGTAATATTCATGCACATTATGAAAAGGTTTTAATGCAGTTCGCAGGTTAGGCACAAACCCTTGATCTTTGTTGTGCGTAACAGTGTCTGCATCATGAGACTATGCTGACACCATACTGCATAGACTCTGTACATAATACTGCTCCTAGACACGGCTAGAGACTGACAGAGCTAGGCTCTACTCAAGGCTTTAGGAATGGTTGTATGTAGTGTCAATATAGAGTCTATGCCAGCAGACTAGTCTTTATGGCTGTCTTTAATTAAACTTATGAATCAAATCTGGAAAAAAATAGATATCAAATGACACCATGCAAATTTGAATTATTATGTATTGCAGCATTTACCATTTAGCAGTACTGGGTTTTCTTCTGCCTAATATTGTGGAAAGTCTATTCATATAGTCTGTTTATATTGCACTCGACGTGTAAAGAAAGTGGACGCTATTTAGAGCAAAGATTTTCAAATAACTATTTAATATAATCTTATCATTTATATATCAAAACAAACATGATTAATCCTCTTTAAGATGAACTGCAATCAGAATCATACCATTCATCATATGTAGAAATGAGCAAAGAGATTGTGATATCTCTTTGGTAGGAGTGAGCATATAGCCATTTAACAATGAATGATGAATGAGTCTCTGAAAGAAAATTGCATACAAAATTGGGGCATCTGGCCATTCAAATGTTGATGAGCATTGGTAGTTATTCCCCATTTCTATACCTCATCCTGTACCCATCTCCTCCTCCTTATGAAAACAAATCTTATATAAACACCTTAATTAGAGGAAGAGGTTTTTATTACTTAATTGGATTTCATTTACGAATCATGTGCATGTGGTTTGGGTGATAAAAATATCCCTGGATTCAGCAGCGGTTAACTGATACTCAGTCACATTTGATTGTAGATCTTTTTATTTTTATGAATTTCTTCAGTAACGACCAAAGACCAAAAAAGTCTCTATTTCACGCACCTGTTAATTGTGGCAGCCAATCAGTGCCCATAATTTTTTCATGCGCTTTCATCGCTTTGTATTACCTTTTCAGTAATGAGAAGTTTGTGCTTATACATGTACCACCATACAGATGAATGCGAAATCTATGTAACAAGATACATTAGATATGACTGAATAATTGAAAGAGTGACTGTGATTTTTATTGATACTTATTTTGTATGGAAATGAAAGTAAAACAGGAGGCTTGTAGAACATGGAAATTAAACTAAATAAAACTAGATAAAAGAAAGTCATCTGCAGGGAGACAAGAAATGCAGTCTTCATATCCGGGTTACAAGCCCACTGCTTCTAGTTCTACCACTGAGCAATCACACGATGGGTGTGTGTTTGCATAGTAGGTCTCAATGGTTTTTAATGATATGGTCCAAACTTGTGGGGGAAGTTTTCAGTATCTCTGGGTGCAAAATCACCCTCGGCCACTGTGTATATCTTCAGTCAGACTATATATCCAGGGGCAAATCCAGGATCCTTTAAAAAAAAAAAAAAAAGGTGGGGGACACTATTCTATTTTTTTGTAACCATGTTTTCTACATTTTTCTGGTGTGATTTGGGGGTCTAAATTTTAATGGAGAGGCACAATTAAGAACACAATGGGGGCACATAGTTTTCTTGTGTGTACTGAAGGTATATCACTTTCTGTTCTGGAAGAGGAGGCACAGACTGGTTGTGCCCCCAAATAAATGATACACTACTCGGGCTAATCACTGACCTGCCTCCAACTACTGGTCTATCCCATGTGAGGACCTTGAGCGATTGATGCGTTGACTTGGTGCTGTCATTGAGGCTCACACAGACTACGCATTACTTGAGGGTTACGCTTCTTGACCCTGAGCAATGGGTTAGGCTTATGTTATTTCAGCATCTCTCTAAGCCATGGAGTCAGGTTCAGGCTATTCACTGACCTGCCTCCCAACTACCGGTCTATCCCATGTGAGGACCTTGAGCGATTGATGCAGTGATGTCATTGAGGCTCACACAGACTACGTGTTACTTGAGGGATACGCTACGTGACCCTGGGCATTAATCATCCCTTTAGCAGTGCATGACCATCAAGACCTGAACAAGACCTGTGATCTGTGAGTTTTCACTTGGATGGTTATAGGACAGGAGGCCATCTGGACAGGACTCCATATATCTGGACAGGACCATGTGGGTGTAATAACAACAGCAACAAGAAGAAAAATATATTATAATCAAATTAATCATGCACATTTTTTCCGATGAAGATCTACTTACCACAGTCATTCATGAACAAAAAAAAGTAAAACACTAAAAGGTAGTCAAAAGATTTTTCTTGGGAATCTATGCCATTATAAAATTTAGAAGAGCATACAAAAACAAAGGCAAACAAAGAGTTACATAAAAAAGGGATTTATTATATGTGAACGATCGTGCAATATAACAACCCTTCGAGCAGTATATTCCTGGGGGGTGTTTCACAAAGATTGAACTTATCTCTAAGTTGGACTTAACAATTATGGAAAGCCATTAGCATCTATGAAAATATTTTGTACAAGTTATTTTAAAAGGCATAAAATGTTGATTCAAATCATGAATATTTTTTATTTATCAAGGAGATTTCATGTTCTTGATGTGGAATTAATAAAAAGTCTAAAATACTTGAATTTTCGCTTTTGAATATATTTTTTTAAAGGCTACAACTGGCTTTCCATAGTTTTTAAGTCCAACTTAGAGTTAAGTTCGACTTAGGATCTTTGTGAAACACCTCCCTGGATAGTCATCAATTAAGATAAAATGATTCTCACTCTGGTTAAGAACTCATTAAACAATGTCTGTTATTAATTGTTCTGTTCGTATAATCACACGATGAAAGAATGTGTCGGGAAGCAGTTGGGAAAGTTTAATTATGTGATATATAAGATGTATACTCTAAGGGTTTTGAATCGTCAAAATGATTAAAAAAGTGTCTTTATCATGCCGAGTCACATGCACTGCGCACACAGAAATGAGTATGTGGGACTACACACACATGTGGCATGAATGTTTTGTCCAAACTTTTCAACTATTTCTCATCATATTGCAAATGTGGGAGCATTTGTATCAAAATACTGTTTTATACATGTGTTTATATCAGGGCAGATTAAATATTTTGTAAGGCACACAATGCCGCCCAATAAAAAATAATTGTAATAAATAAATAAATGAAATTTTAAAAAATAAAGAAATAGAAATAAAATAAAATGAAAATTTAAAGAATATAAAACAAAATAATAAAAAAAGTTGTTCACTTTGCAAGGGTGCCATTTGCACCTTAAACTTTGAAAGGGGGCTCTAAACTGGTATGACTGGTGCCATGGTATGTGGAGGTGTCGTCATGTATAGTTGTTCGTTTACCTGACTCTCAATCCAAGAATTGGGGGTTTGAATCCCAGCCTACTTTCTAGATTTAGTGGCTTTTTGATCTTTCATTTGTCAACTTGCCATGTTTTTATAATTATGAAATGGAAAAATATGAGAATTAAAGAAGGCAAGATGTTAATCCACATTTGCCACTTTCCACCCAGGTGTTAATGGGTACATGTAATCACAGGGCCTTCAGGAGCTAGAACGGCATTGATCAATCCTGATGAGGCTTCTCTGGATAAACAAAATTATTATTTGTTTTTTTTATAAATTATGTAACCATTAAAAAAAATAGTGCAAGGTAATTCACCCTATCCATGCTTTATGTATCTTTGCACTATATATATTTTTTTTTAAGGTCACAGGCATGATATTTTAACTGCGTCATTAAGAATTTTCTACCAGTAATTTCGGAACGAGGTGTCATATAAAATGGACGAATGCTGGTCCTTGCCCATAGATGTTTTAGGAGTTTCAGACTGCATAGGGGGAAGGACGTGAGGGGTATTGTTTTTAGATCTGTCTTTGTGGGTGAATGAATTTTGATTGCTGAGTACTAGATGTCTTTGGATTTCCTGTGGGCGTCCCTGTGATTTTCAAAACCTTCTCAAATTGGAGGGTAAGTTGGAGCATC
The DNA here is from genome assembly GCA_037976565.1 of Mesocentrotus franciscanus. Lineage (NCBI taxonomy): Eukaryota > Metazoa > Echinodermata > Echinoidea > Camarodonta > Strongylocentrotidae > Mesocentrotus > Mesocentrotus franciscanus. The sequence continues at coordinate 1,780,298 of CP137678.1, forward strand.
ATTTTGTTTAGTTTTTTAAAACATTTTTTTAAAGGAGAATGAAACCTGTTTTCTTATCACTTTGACATATTACCAGTAATAATATTATAGCCCCTCTAAGTGTTGGGAGCCACAAATTTGATGGCAAAATTTCACTTAAATTGTATCATAATGTGAAAGAGGATGTCATTTAAGACCGATTTCTGCAAGGATTTTCAAAACAAATGTGTTTGAAGTCGAGTATTAATGAAAGAATACAAAATTTAGGTATTCTGCGTACAACAGAAAACCCAAATTATGTATTCTTTTATCAATATTTGTATTCAAACACTTTTTTTGGGGGATCTTTGCAGAAATTTGTCTTTAAAAAAAAAATGAAATCCTCTTTCACATTAGGATGCAATTTAAGTGAAATTTTGCCATCAAATTTTTGGCGAATTTGGGGGCACCCAACACTTTAGAGGGGCTTTAAATACAGTTAATGTATCCGAATGAATACACTTGTACATTGAGGGTGGATCTAAACCTAAGCCAGATTTTGAAGGTTCACAATTGAATAATACGTGCCATTAAAATAAGATTTTAAAAACTACAGCAACAGTCTGTTTGTATTAAATAGCAGAAGAAGCTAAGGCTCATGCAATGGCCATGTAGATAGATCATCATTTAAATCCTTTACAATTCAGCCACTGTGGTATGTATTAGGAATGAAAAACATATTTTGGGTCCGCAACTACTGTACAAGTTACATGTACATGTATATTCCCTGGCAATGAAATACCTATTTACAGCAAGAAAGGTGAAAATTGAAATTAGAAATTGCTTTGTCTGGTCTGTTCTATTGAATGGAGCAGAAACATGAACTGGGAGAAGGTATACCTTGATAGATAGGTAGTAATTGCATGTAGGTCTGCGTGCTAACATTGTACAGAGAGAAAGAAGGATCATTGCCTAGAAACTTCAAAATTTTGATTTCACCCTGTCTCCAAATGCCTATTAATTTCCTTTCTCCTCCCTTCTTCTCCCGAATTCCACAAGAGTAGAACAAAGTTCATGAAATTGCATGTTTTTCTTGCGAGTTTTGTTCTTGGATTACTTGATAAGACTTTGTGAAATGGAGACCTTTGACTCGTATCCTTCTAGTCTCTATCTTCAAGGCATATATACAGTCCAAGCCATAGCAAACAGTGTTATCTTCAGAGCACTGACGCACTTTAATGGATTATCAATCGGGTCAATGACGTGTGTCATGTGCTTATGAAACAAGAAATCGTTGATACTGGCTAATAGTGGTGAAAATTGTTAAAACAGGTAGTCGATCTGCGCAGTTGCACTGTTAAGTAGTAGTTGAACCCTCTTTTGTTTGGAGTAGGCAGTTGAGACAAAGAATCAAGTTGATGATGTTTTTCTTTCCATTATCTCACTGTGATGAGCTTTCACGCAGCGTAGAAATGTGACTTTGAAACGTGATTGGTGAAAGAGCAGGAGAGAGAGAGAGAGAGGGAGATGGAGAAAGCAAGAGGCCATAACATTAAGTTTGTACGCTAACGACTTCACAGAGAGTATCATCTGGTTGTATAGCCACCGTGATAATGATGTTGCTTAGGAGCTCATTAGCAGCCTACCTGTTCGGCCTTTAAAGCTTGCGTCACTAGCGATAGCGAAGGTGGATGTGGAAGAACTGTTTCGACTGGACTCAGCGGGAGAGTGTCGTCATTTCCGTCTCATCGGTATTAATTTGTTTGCATCCATCACTGACTGCATCTGTTATGATTTGATATTTTCTTCAGAATTCAACGTTTCGGTTGTAACCTTGTGGTAGCCTTGATGAAAATTAAGTATTTTCTCCTGTGAAAGACCATGGACTATTCACTATAGAGGATTGTTTTGTTAGGATGTGATTTCATTCTTACAATCCATTGTGTGCATTGAATTCACTTGTGGATAACACATTGAAGATACTGTATTTGCTAATACAGTGAAACCTGCTTTTAATAGTGACAACCTGTTTAGAAATACCACCTGTCTACGAACACCACATTTAGTGTTTCTCAATGAAACATGTACTAAAAGAACCTGTACATAGAGACCACCAGGCTACAAAGACCACTGTTCCTGTCTTGAGTGGTCTTTATATACCAGTACAGGTTTCACTGTATAGCTCTAGCCAGTATAAAGATTAAGATTCTGTCCATGTCCTGATAATGAATCACTGAACATTTCATGTCAAGTTGATTTGTTTTAAGCTTCTTGATCTATGCAAGGAACTTGATAGAAACAGTGAGGAATCGATCGAAGCCGATCAAGCAGATACATCAAGGGCTTTCTCCATGTACGTATATCGCTGTCTGTGAGAGAGAAGAGGCAGCTAGTGCAAGCAGATATATGTGTAAGTTGGAGTTCTGGAGAGCCAGGGAGAGAGGATATGCACAATTAAATTGCTGTACGTGAGGCATGACTCGTGATTGTCACATTTTGCTGAGATTTAGTTGACTAGGACATGATCTGTCTGGGACAGACAGCAACCCCCTCCTCCCTTTTTTTGGTCAAAAATAGTGAAAACAATATTTTTCAAACATATATGTAGCTATGCAAGCTATTAGACTGAATACTTGGTTCACCGTTTATGTGACTTGCCTCAAAAGCTTTGTTGCTTTGTAGCTTGGTAAGTACCGCTGGGAATTCGTTGACTGAACTGTCATTTTGGGATTTTACTCAAATTTGGCCAGGATTTCTCTTTGTGAGGTCATCGTATGTAGGAGAGAGCCCATGACAGTAGGCTGACTCAAGCTTCGACTCAACTTCCCTTTTTCTTCTTCTCCCCGTTCCTGAGTCCCCCTGCAAAATATACAGCCTTGCCAGAGCTTACAATTCCTGTACACTTCCCACTGATGTCCCCCTGTCCCCCGTAACTTCGTGCCAGACCCCCTCCCCCCTCCCTCCCGACAATCATCTCTAGGCTAACAGTGACGATTGAAACGACTCGTTGCTGAGTAAGGCGACGGCTATCACTTTCTCTCCATCGCTGCAGAGCTGATTGTCTGTCGTGCTTGCTTACTCAGTTGTCGGGTGCTAGCTGCCGGGCAAACTGCACACCAGCGAGCTCTCCAAGAACTCTGTTTGGGGTTGTTGTGCCGCTTGGCAGACGGAGGGCTTGAGAAACAAAAATCTTCTCTTGGAAAGACAACTCTTCTTTGCCTCTTTTTACTCATGCTGCTCCTTGTAAAAAATGCTGCATTGAAATGGTACTGAACTTTGTGGAGCTTGAAATTGAACTAAATTTACAACTAAGATCTGTACTAAAGTGTCTGTCATTGGTGAACTTAGCAATTCTTGATGAATCTCTGCCGTCATCAGAAACTGGATTTTCTTTCATATAACGTTCTTATCAAAACATTTTCAAGATTCAAGACATCCAACACATGGAACTAAAGGATAAAAGATACAACTGAAAACGTTCTGCAGATTCTCTTTTATCTAAAAAGAATGCCAAGTTACAACAAGCACAAAAGCTGCTTAACTACCTGTGCTACATAACTTAACGCAACATCGAAAATTTAAAAAACAACTTATGACAGCCATTACCAATCCACGCTTCCCCGCGAACTTTGGATCGCCCGATTCCGGGCGCTTTACGTCGGGTATGAACAGTCTCAACTATTTGAGTTCTAACAACTGGTGTGCTCTCGCTGGCTTCGGGAAAGGACAGAAAACCAAAATGTATGACAAGTTCATGCACGAGAGGATCTTGAATCTACTCCTGGAGGTAAGTCCTTCTTGAGCTCAAAATGCTCAACAGCTGTGTGTAAAGTCTATATCCTCTGTTTATCTAGTGCATAAGATCTTATCTTCCTTGTTAATAAATGGAGGAAATCAGTAGAGGATCAATGGAGGCTTGTGTGAAATGTTGCTATGAGCAGAAGACAAATGTATTTCGATAGAGAGCTTTAGTGCTGTACAGTGAATTGAACCTATTCACTTTCTCGAGTGATCTTGTAACCTTTCATTTCTCATCTTCCATTTTTTGTACGAAATGGACAAATTTGTTGAGAATTAAAGAAGGCACATATGAAAGAGAATGTGAGAGCCAGTACTTTGGTGTAGTATGGATGGATGATCTCTATCATTAGTGTCTTGTAGTAATTGTTGTAACATCAATGTATGATGTCAAACATATGTGCCACATACATGTAGCATTTCCCTAGTCAAAATGAAATAAGTCTGATACTAGTCAAAAATAGTGAAAATAATAGCCCCAAAAATATGTTTTTTACGATTTTCAACTCTGAATATATTTTTCATCTATCTTTTGTTCTAAATCCTTATCCTTTAAATATGTTTTTTGTCTATTTTCATTTTTTTCCTGTAAGGACATAAAAGGAAAGTAGTCTAGTTTCCTAGGAAATACCATCAAAATCTAGAGAAAACTTTTGGCAGTTGTAACTTAGCATGTGCCACACATACGTTAATGTTGCAGTATAATGTCTGCTTTATTCTTTGCACGTGTACATGCCCATCTTCTTCCCTTTCTGTTACCTTGACCATTTCATAATTACATTATCACTTGATTAACAACGGGGCTCATAAATGATAAAGTAAACTGATTTTATCTGTCATAACGGCTCTCATGGCTGAAAAACAGACTAGATTAGATGCTGATGAGATACGATACAGCCATAAAACTTAACAACAATGTCCATGAAATTGGCAAAGGTTTTACGTATGTCTGTAGGAATAACAATTTCGTAGTTGTGTAAGTGATTTTTTTTTTGTAATTTGTCAAGTTTTTTATGCAGCCAAAGTGTGTTAATACGTGCTGTTTTGACAAACTGCATAGAAAGACCATCTATACAATAATAAGAACAGACTTTTGTTTCCCTTTACTAATGTTACTCATTGAAAAATGTAATAAAGTCAGCCTGCATGCTCTTGTAAAAGCTCATATGACTTTAAACATATGTAAACATGATTTCTCGATGTGCTTCTAATGAGCTTTTGATTATCACCCAAGCATAAGGTTCTGAAGCATTCAAGGAATTTCTTTCTAATAAACCCATCTATTTCAACTGGGTAGAGTGTGGCAAATATTTATCTCTTGCCTGAGGACATTAATGCCATGAAAGGGGTTTGAACCCAGTACCTTATGATCCACAAGCTCATGACTTATCATCAAGACCTCAACACCACCTACAGATTTGATTGTACAAAGACACAGGATGTTGGATACGACGTGACTTGAAGAACCGATACTGCCGGCAAGCAATAGGGATAAGAACTGATACTTTGGGAGGCAGTGGGGATAAAGTAATAAAATATGACCCAGGCGGGGTGAGCCTATCAACCTACATGCACGACCTTGGAGTCTAAGTGGCCGTGACTTCATATTTCCACTTCTGACGCTGTGACACTTTTGAGGAGTCATCTTCAGCGAATACTGAATGAAAAGTTTTACTGTAATTCACATTTTCACTTAGGTGAAAGTAGTATGATTGTTTATCAGTTTGGTTTAAATGATTAAATCTCCAACAAGACTCACAATAGACCAACTGAAAATGAAAAAAATTACCCTTTTAAGAATCACTCCCAGTATACAGTTTTAAAAAGTGCAAGATTACACGAGATGTTTTGGTTTCATATTGGTTTATATGATGCAGCCATGCTTTGCAATAAATGTCATATTCAACAGGTTTTTCATCAGTTTGTTTTTATGTTGCGGATCCAAATTATCCATCTACTGGATGATACGCAATTCAGAATCAGTTTAAGTCATTTCTTGTTTACAGAATGCCATTCCACTACCTGGGGGGTGTTTCACAAAGACTAAGATCGACTTTAAGTTGGACTTAAGTATAACAGGCCGTTCGTGCCATTGTTTGCTCTCACCATTATGATCTTTAGATAATATTTTTTCTTCAGTAATGAATTATCAAAAAATGTAAGTTTTGTAGATTTTTACCATGATTTGTACGTCCCTTGAGAGACCAATGCCAGTAAATGATGAGAGCAAACAATGGCACGAACGGCCTGCTATACTTAAGTCCAACTTAAAGTCGATCTTAGTCTTTGTGAAACACCCCAGAACTCCAGATTAGCTCTTATGAAGCAAATCTCTTGAAGAAGATTTATTGCTGATGTGGAGCTCTTCTGTAAAGTAGCAATGAACCTTTAATGTCAAGTAGCGGTAGATGTAAAGGAATCTTGAGGGCAATCGAAGCTAACCAATCCACCTGCAGATTGATGGTCGCGGAAAGTGCTATGAGTGTATCATCTAATATCAATTAGCCAACCCTATCATCTAACAAGCACTTCAAGTGTTTCACATCACAGATCCCAACCGGCATTAGCAGTTCCAAGAATGCAGAGGGGGGTACGCAAGACACGTTACAGTTGCGCATCCAATGTCGTTTGAGCCGCACCAAAGCGTAGTTAATCTCTCCAACTTAAGCTTGGGGAATCCGTGAGAGCCTGGATGGGGGTAATACATACCGATAGAGGACTACGCCGAGTCTGTCAGCTGGGATCATGCGGAGGGCAAGCTAAACGTGACTTCTGTATTTCACGTTGCAGGCGAACGTTGTACTGTTCGGAGAGGGGGTGGAGTTCGGTCCGGCTCTGTCGATGTACTTCTCGAATTCAATCTTGGGCGATTAGGAGCAATTGAGAGCTGATGCGTGAAGACTTCTGAAGTGCATTGGATCCCTTTTTTTGTTTCTTCCTCTGCCTCAAGTTTTTGTCTTTCTTATTCTACTCTACGGCTCTCTTTACCCTCTCATTTCCCTCTCTTTTCCCTCTCTTTTCTTTCTCTTTCTCTTTCTTTTTCTTTTCATGTTCCTTTTTTTCTGTTTGATATTCTTCATCATGAAGTCCTTCTTTTCTATCAGATATTCTTTCCATTCGATCCTTTCTAGCATGTATCTTGCTGACAGTCAGAAGGATGTTGATTCATAAGGAAATACTGCCTTTATATGGCTCTCTACAGATAATGTTACTGTGTTTTTTTGTAAACATTCTTCTCTCCCCCCTCCCCCTATATATTTTTCTACTCCTTGTGCTAATTTAATTTCATTGAAGTCTTTTCATTACATTTTCCTCTTTTTGATAATTCATTTTAGGCCTGTCTTCATCAGCTCAAGTTTGCCAAATAACCCGCTATTTTCAGACTCAGGATATTATCCCAAAGCTCGAAATTGCGTCTTCACCAGACCGATACGCTCATCACAAACTAGCTCTGACGGGCGTAAATTAGCCCGCTATTTTGGAAATAGCGGGATATTTTGGAAACAAGACCAACATTTCTCGGCATATTTTCTCGACCAAGTATCCCGCTTATTGCAACTGCGGGCTGATGAAGACGCAAATTAACTGGCTAATTTGGGATCGGGATAGTTAAAATAGCGAGTTATTTGGCAAACTCGAGATGATGAAGACAGGCCTTTTGTTCCCTCCGTCAATCAACCCATCATCCCCTTCCTCCACAGTTAACCTTCAACCTGTAAACCACTGTCTGCATGAAAATCAAAGCTCATAATACACAACGCTCACTCCCGTTTAAATCACATTTGCGCTGTCACATTCTCGACAACATTCAGTATGTGCTAATGAAGTTCTCTCTCATTAGCGAACTCCCAGACTCTCTCTCGTACCTGGTACAATGCATATTTTGCTGTCACATTCTCTACAACATTCAGTAGGTTCTAATGAAGTTCTCTCATTAGCAAACTCCCTGACTTAATCCTTGCCGCTCAAATGACAGATTTTTAAAAATGCAATTACGCAGCAAATTTGTTTGATGCAAGAGTTCGAGAAAGATGGATGGAGAGAATATATGAGGAGGGTAAAGGAGATAAAGATAGAGAGACAGAGATGGAATGAGTCAGACAGGGTATTAAACAGAAAGTGTAAAAGATACATGATTATAGTTTTATAGAGAATTAAATTGCTGTATTGTTATAAACCAGTAATTGAATCTAAATGGTACTGATGACTAAAAGCAATAGACAAGATAATAAATATCGGGGGGAGGGGGGGGGGGGCGATGCATTAACAGAAAATTGTAAAAGAATTTCTAATTCAAAAGAAATAAGTGACTTTAGTTTATAATGTTGTGAATCATTAATTGAATCTAAATAGTAATGATGAATAAAAGTTTCCCCATATTTACAGGGAAGGAGGCAATAACAATAGAAAGTGTGAAATGAGAGAATCCTAAATCAAAATAAATAAGTGACTTTATTGCTATGAATCAGTAATTAAATCTAAATACTACTGGTGATAAATTAATAGGGAGATGATTTCTCCTATCCGTACGTGACGCGTCTTGTGATGGTGGCAAGGAAATTCTCATTAAATTCTGAACCACTTAATATCACATGGAGTACGTTCCTCTTCATGTTATGAAATCATGACTAGTATTATTCATGTCGTGTCAGGTACCTCAGGAAAAATGTCATCTACTTTCCTGACCGCCATGAGAATAATTGTCCTTAGAAGCTAAAATTTGGATTATTTTCTTCAAATAATGGTGGAGGTGACGTGGTATGGTGCTTCATTCATTTGACTCTCAATCCAAGGGTCGAGGGTTCAAATTCCAGCCTCCGGCACTAAACGTCCTTTGGCAAGAAAGTAATCCACATTTGCCACTCTCCACCCAGGTGTAAATGAGTACCCGATATGCCAGAGCACTACGTAGGTATGTGGCCATCAGCTATGAAATGGGTAATCATGTAGGGGATCGAGCCAGGAGCGTCAGCATGATAAACATGGATGCTATTTATGAATCCACCATTATTATTATTATTACTAAAATTTAGGAATACCTCGTAGTATGTATACATTAAGAAGAATGCATACCGGTATGTACATCTTATGTTGTCTGCACATACCCAGAAGGGTTAGGCATTAATTCCTTTATTACACAGACTTATCATTTCATCTTGCTATGGGGTAACAGAACTGCAAACACTTTTCTAAATTATAACACACAGACACTGAAAAGCAGTGACATACATATGCACATGTGGGACTACATGTCTATAATACGTACTGACACAGCTTAGCTCCCTTGTTTTCCTTTCATCATTTCTCAGCTTCTAGTATTCTTTACAAATTGTATTCTTGAACTTTCAGCGTAGATTGTTTGATTGTTAAGAATGTTATTTGTTTTTAATTCCAGAACATGAAACTGTCTTTAAGCTGTATTTTGAGAGGTTTAATCGGTTTGCTGGTGAAAAGAGCTGGCTGCCGAAGCTTCGTTTATTTGTCATAATCTTCCCGCTCCCCGCAGAATATATCCTCGGATCTGTCAGCATTAAAAGCGCTGTAATCCATAAACTTTTAACCTCTGGGGAAAAGTACAGCCTTGATAGAGTGAAAGAGAGAGAGAGAGCTGAATATCATTTCCCGCTCATTCTGCCTCAATTAAACCACACATTTACCATTGTGGAAGTGCCTCTTGCTCAAAAACAATGCTCTCTATTCCGTTTTGATGAGTTTTTAATGTGTTGTCGCTCCAATGTGTGTAACCTAGCTTTGCCTTCAGGTGTTGCAAATTTTTTTCTTACATTTCATTTTATTTCAAATTTGTTAGTAAGCAAAATGTTTATAAGTTTTATTGATCATGAAAAATAATTTTCACAATGTGAAGAGGGAGATTATATGTTGTTTTTGTGATTTGAGAAATACTTGAGTTGATGTCGGTAAAATTTCAGAAAATGCTGACGAAATCTGTTTTTCTTTCAAAGCATAGTGATAAGCTAAAAATGCAATTGTGATTTTTAAGTGAGGCTACCATTATTAATGTTATTATTATTTATTCGGCAAAGACAAAGAAAAATCAGTGAATATGAAACAAGAGTACATTTGGAAGAGAGTCACATGGATGCCGGGAAAAGAAAAAGATTAACTTAATAACTATAACCCGAAGGTCTTCTTTTCCACTGCTCTGAAGAAAAAACACACAAAACAGGAGATGTTATTGCACACTTGTGAAAAGATTGAAGTGAAAGCTGGCTTCATAACAATAGGAAGTTATTTCTTAAGCAATCTTTTGATTGATGCAGATCCCAAACGTGTCACATAGAAGCCAAGATATTTGTGAGATTGCTTGACACAGGATATGCATCATTAGTTGTTTTCAGAAATAAATAGAAGATCCGTTTGTGCTAGCAGTTCAAGATTCAAGTTTATTGTCCAGAATAAAACAGAAATTTATTTCCCTTTGGTGTTACATACAATATAAACATACCGGTAGGCATAAACATGATATTGTATGCTACTATGCTGAGAGCCGGGAGGGTGTTGAGAATAATGTTGTGCAAGAATGATTCAACACCATTCCAGCTCTCAGCAGAGGGTACTACATAACAATAACATTATTCAGCAGACGGTACATAACAAGAACATTATTCGGAGTAACATCATGAATGCATTCATACATAAATAGCAACTAATGCAAGTTCCTCAGATCAAAAAGAAAAGGAGAGAGACAGCTAGAGCGAATGGGAGAAAGAAATTTTAAAAAGCAGAAAGAAAGAGAGAATGATCGAGGGAGAGAGTGAGAGATAATTAACACAATGCTGAGTTTTGTATTGAGTTTTTATCATGCTTGGACAAATAAGCCTCCATGTATTGGTGAATAATCCTGTTCAGTCAAACCTGCTTTATAGAGACCACCTGTACATAAAGACCACTTTATTTGTCTGCCTTGAGTGGTCTTTATATACAGGTTTCACTGTACTGCAAGGAAGGCATGTGATTGCAACTCGTGTTCAGAAAAATTATTTCGAACTTTATCGGCAGTTTTGGCATTCAATACTTACATGGGCAGTCCTGTGGTAACGGGCAAGAAAATTTAGAATCATGTAATTAGGATGATAATTCCATATGACAAAACAATCAATCATTTTTATTGCTTGGATGCTACACTGTTTCCCAGTTTGCAATTTCTCACACAAAATTCAACTCAGCTAAGGTGAATTATCTGGAGAAACATCGTCATTTGTTGAACAAATTCCAAATTTTTGATGACGTAGTCGACAGACAACACACCTCTATCCTCGATTCCTGGCATCTCTTGCCAACTTCTTTTTTGTTTGATTTTCTGTTTCACGTAGTATGGTGAACAATTCAGAGAAGTAAAGTTCAATTAATTGTCTCTGTGTCCGTTTGGCTATCTCGTAGTTGAAGGTTTGCCAACTTTGAAACATGTTTACAACTGTTTTTGAAGAGTTTTAAGTCCAAATCTCTTTGTAGATCGAGATCATGATAATATTTGTTTTGAAATAGATGTGGGTGATTTTGCTTGGATCTGCTTGGATTCGTTGTGGGATTGCTGCAGATTTATAAGATGATATATTGCCATTTGAGTTTGCATACCCGCCGCTAGTCCATTGCAACCGTATGTTCTAATGGACAAGCACAAATGAATAGACCTTTGTCATAATGTAATCAAATTTAATGCACAAATCTTTGTTAATTGCCTCGTCACAAATCGTTTCATTCACTTGTTAAAAATAATTGTATTTCAATAGTCAGATTGGAAATTGCATACATTAGTTGTTGCTAGGTAGGACAAGCATTATGGCTTGTCCTACCTTACTACTTACAACACATATGCCATCATACATAACAGATCAATAAAACAATTTGTAAGTTAGGCTTTGTGGAAGTAATACATCGTGGTAAGGGAAGTGCCTTACAACCACATCAGGATTAGTATGACGTACGTTAACTTCCGCACTCAAAAACCCTTCCCTGGCGCCATTACGGCATTCCTCGTAAAACATTGCCAACCAGCTATGTGGGAGGAAGGATGTGGATAAATGCTCGCCAAATTAATTGAGACATTATCTGTAATGATATTCACCTTCTTGTTTCGGGGAAGCCCTATATATTTATGATTGTGTTTGTGACATCATTGTTTGCTCTGTAAGGATGACAGATGAGGAGATGTATAGACGACTGTCATGATTAGTATTTTCTTGTAAGGCCTCCTGAGTTTAATTTCCTCCTTTCTTCTGGCATCTTTTCTGACAGTGGACGTAGATATCGCACTCTACTGTAAAAAAAAAGTCAATGATACATCAGAGATATTGCCTGGTCTAATATTTATATTGGCATTTGATAGAATATATTTTCACAATACACCATGTATATGTCCTAAAATTCTCCTTAAACATTTCTCTGTAGTTGTACTTGGCAACCTTATTGCTCAAGGCTTTTCTGAGATATCAACAACTGATCTATTTGTATGCATCTTGAAGTGAAGTGAATACCATAGAAAAGCACTGACCAATTGAGAAAGAATTGTTTATGAATTTAAAGATATTGGTCAATTTTCTTGTTTTTAGTAGAATTAATGAACTTCATAACATTTGTTTGATTTTTTTTGTTTTCTTTGTTCTTTCAGCGGAGAGGTGGGATATCATTTGACCGTGCGGATAAGACAGCTCTTTATGTTCGAATGCTTGGTGAGTAGAAAGGGTGCACATTATTTCACCCTCGGTTTTATCTCATGTATGTCCCTTTTCCCTTTTCTGTGCTCTTTCATGTCTCTTTCTTTCTCTCCCTCTCTCTCTCTCTCTCTCTCTCACCACTCTCTCTTGCTCTCCCTCCCTCCTTCCCTCTCTTCCTCCCTCCCTCTCTCCCTCCTTCCCTCTCTCTCCATCCCACTCTCTCTCTCTCTCTCTCTCTCTCACTCTCTCTCTAGGCCTGTCTTCACTAGCTTGAGATTGCCAAATATCCCGCTTTTTGAACTATCCCGATCGCAAACTATTCAGCTAATTTGCGTCTTCATCAGCCCGAAGTTGCAATTAGCCGGATATTTGGTCGGGATTGTCATCCCAAGATATATCGGGCTAGTTTGCAAACTATACTGCTATTTGTCCGGTGCGTCTCCACCAGACCGAAGACTGGCACTATGCGCTAACGCTGAGCAAAATATCTCGAGCTAATTTCTCAAGGTCCAGTTTCAAGTTTCGAGTTCGAATCTCGAGCTGATGAAGACGCGATTTGTTACTTCAGGATTATTTCCCAAATCAGAAATAGCGGGCTATTTGGCTATCTCGAGATGATGAAGACGTGCCTTCTCTCACTGTTTTAGTCTCTTTGTCCTTGATTAGTTTGTGTATTTGCCTAAGGAGATCTCCAAATTTAATCAGTTTACAAAAATGTTATCTACTCGAAATTTTTCACCCCAAAAATTAATAAATACAGAAGATATTAGTAATGAAACAATACAGAAAAATGTGAATTTACAGCAGTGACTTTCTTACTGATGCCTACCGTTTGCCTATAACCATTTGAATTATCAATTTATATGTAGCGGTCAGGAAAAGATTCTTTTCAAAAATTGTTGTCTCATAAGACCCAAAATCTTAAGAATAATCTAGACTCTTTGGCAGCCATATATCTTTACCCTGGTTATTATATTGTCTGACACATCTTCTTCTTGCTCCTCTTCTTCTTGCTCCTCCTCTTCTTGCTCCTCCTCGTAAATGATTGCAACAATAGTTATAAAGCTAAGATTGACATTGTGACCTGACAAACTTGACCTGAGGGGCAAGCAAATTGACATTAATTACCTCAAGGGTTTTCCTCTTCCTGCCCTTGACTAACTGTCTATCTATCTATCGACCCAGTTAGGATGACCCCCTGACTCCTGCCCCCTATTGAGCCTGATGCTGCCATATCCCCCTCCTCCCAGTTGGGCCTATTTCCACTAGACTTTAACATCGAGTTAACATCCTCCTGGCTCCATAGATGATTTAAAGGTAAAGACCAGTTTTGGAAACACCCCTCTCTCAAAAAATGAAATGGAAGCTCTCATTACCAATCATGTGAAAGAATATGTTTTGACTAATACGTGATGATACAAATTTTGCCGGAAAGTCGGGAAACCGCCTACTAATTGATATATTTGGTAAATTATTATATCTATTGGGACCAAATAGATATCGCACACGTGGTCGCGTAGTCCCATATACATCTTTCTGTGTACAGTGCTTGTAACTTTACCAAGACTGGGCCAAATATCTTATCATTTTGATGATTCCAGAACCTTGCAGTACATACCAATACTTATATGCTAGATGATCAACCTTTTCTGATCGATTCCACAATGTTTCTTTCACAATTCAATCGCATGACCAGAACTGGTCTTTATCTTTAAGACTGGCCCCTGCTCATGGTACGGTTGTTTCCCCATGGAAATCAAAAATTTTTTTTTTTTTTTCAATTTAAGGGGCCAGTTTACACTGGTTGTAATTACTTTCAACATAGAAACCTAATTTACGTTACCAAGTTAGTCATATCATCTGCTAAAAGCCAGAAGAAGATTCATGTAAAAGTAGTAAAAAAATTGATTGGCTTTTGGCTCCTAGCTGACAGACATTATGATGTCAGTAATATCAGCCAGCAAATGAGGAATGTGCCAAATTATTGTTGTCTTGTTTGTTAACATCCTTTTGGTCCCACCAACACCCCCCCCCCCCTCCCTCCCTACCGTTCTAGCAGGGGCTCTCATCACTCTTCCACATTTTAACTAGGAACATATTAATTAATATTCCACTTCACACAATGGCAACTCAAACAAACGCATGAGTCATTTCTAACGTGACCCATAAACAGGCTGCCTGTTTGAAACATGACCCAGAATGAGACGAATTTGGCAGCTTTTTCTCGGCTTTGAAGGTACTTGAAATATCTTTGTGACATAAAACTATATGCATTGTTAATGATAGCCAATAAATTTGTGCAAGTCTAAATATTCATCGTTTGTTATTTAATGCCACAAAATTGAGACAAATTTGGAACACTTGCAAGTTTCTCACAGGCTCATTCACAAAAGTTTCTACTAAAATACTACTACAATAATAATAAGTGACATATTAAAGCCCCACTGTACTACTTGTAGCTACTTGCTCCCTCTATATAGAAAACAATGCCTCAGCGGTGCCTGTTGGTCCCCCATGATCCTCTTTTTCTTATGTTAATTGAGAGCTGAGTTGATGAGATAACCACCTGTCAGTGACCACGCTAATCCCTCTAATCCCTCCTGGCCAAACTAGTGCAGAGGGGCTTTAAACAAATGTTTGTTGGCTGTTGAATTGTTCTAGGATTTGTTCACAATGTCGGCCAAAACATATTAGAAAGATTGTATATTAAGGGAATGTATAAGAAGAGTAAGAAGAGGACCTTGCTTATTATTTTCCCTGAATCTTGTTTGCAAACTTTAGTTAGCATAGTATTGAGGAAACGGATCTAATGATCGTTTTCTTTCAGAAATACTTCACCTTGTTTCTTTGTGAGCTATGATATTTTAAAGTGATTTTGTTGTTGTCTTTATAGATATTCAGGGCAAAATTTCATGATGTTTGAACAATTTTGCAAGAGCATTAAACCTTTTTGAGTGAGGATGATACAAAACTACCTTGCACAATGCATCCCCATCAACCTTTGTGAAGCCTCTGTAAAAGGGTTCCACTTGTGAAATAGTAGAACTGGATACATAGGAACTGAAAGTAACGTGATGCAAACATGAAAATATCTTTCCCTATTTTAAGCAATCTTGTTCTTGCAATAGTTGTTGCTGATCGAGGGATACTGATTCTAATATTACTTGCAAAGAAACTGAAATTTGAAACGAGTTTCACTGTTCAGCTATGGTGCTATAAACTGCCGCAAGCCATCGCTTTTTTTTTAACGTTTAAATGAATGGCAACTGCACACAACAAAGGACTTTATACATGTTAATACGCTGTTAGGACGTTTCTGAAGCGTGTAATAACGTCATAAAAAGAACGCCAGGGTTTTGCCGTGTCATGTCTGAACAAGCCTTTAGTAGTTTTGGCAGAATTTTTTTTTTTTAAAGATACTTTGTAGATGCTCATGATGTCATATCAGAATTTATATACTTGGATAAATTGTCTTAGTTAGTTATAAAATGGAGGGTTTAATGTTGAACATTGGACAGATTTACAGAGAAGATTAAAAGAGGAGCAGAAAAGAAATTTACCTGCGTATCAAGACAAGTTTCACTTTAGATTGTGCACATGAATTTCCTTTTATGTAGATAATGACTCGGTTTTGTAAAAGATTAAGTTGAGAATTCAATGCCTTCAAGTTGGTTAGAAGTGAAAGGAAAGGAAAGAATTTACTTTTGTGGGGGATGAGTTTCATATTCATAGCATTGTTTTTATTGAATCCGTTAGATTGATGCACTTGAATTCCTTTTGTGATGGTTGTGGTCGGAAGTTGAAAATTCAATGTGAAGCATGCAAAGGAGTTGATTAGAAATATGAAAGAAGGGAAATAAAATATTTCAATTTTAATAGCGGGTGACAAGTTCACCATGTACGGAAGTTTATTGTGGAAAAAGTCTGGATAAATGCTTGGAAATTCCCCTTTTGCGCTAGATATCAGCACACTATTGGTCATCATAATAATAATAATGAATTATTACTTGCTCAAAGATCAACTGTTCTCCTCAAAATCTCCTTGCACATGTCACTTGCTAAAATCAGCAAGTATATAAACGGTTAAACCCATCTTCTACATATACATTTACATTAATGCTAAATATATTACTCATTGCGGATGTAGTATCGAAAATAATATCGCTAGTGATATTCGTTTGTCTCGCAATGTGGTCAATAAGTGATCTAGAAGATCACGACGTTTCGTTTCGAATATCACTAGCGATATTATTTTCGATACATTTACATTGTATGGAATAGTTTATTTTTACAGAATACTAAGACTAAGTGAATCATGTATTCAACATATCCCCCAAAAAAAAGAATAAATGAATAAAATAGTGTTGGTAATCCCTTGCATTCAACAAATTGGACGCAGGCTGTCATGGTTACCTTGCTCTGACAGTGACAACCCCTTTGGCAACAACTGCTCTGAGCTTTATTTCGTCAAAGATGTAGGGTTAGGATTAGGGTTGTGATAGGGTCATGGTTTAGCTTTAGGGTTAGGTATAGTGTTAGGTCCAGGGTTAAAATTAGGAATTTGATTATTATAGGAATTTGCCCACAGAGTAATTTCTACCAGAGCATTTGTCGTATAATTTATGCACCTCATATTTTCAAGGTTCAAACACTAGACTGCAATGTGGTGTAGGGAAGTTGTTTGCCCTCATTCTCTCACTCAACCAACGACCGTCTTAAAGCAGCTTCCTACACAGGGAACTTAATTATGGCTGTGATGTTGATGGGGGATTATCTCGGTCCTGTTTGGGTTCGGAGCATGACAGACGCAGGATTTAGATAGGTTGTCGGGGCTATGTCAGGCAGAGACACAAGGTCATAAACAAGGTCAGCGACGGAAGGCATTTTGAAGGAAGAAGGAAGGGAAGGCATTACATGATTGATGTTTGTTGGTTCTCATGAGATTAAGGGGTATTTCATAAGTAGTTGCCCCTTATCCAGTGGGAATGTCAGAGATAAGACCCACAACTAGTATTCTTACAGGGTTTGTACTTTGAGAGTTTACATTGCATTTCTACATTACATGTGGTACTACCACTGCCACTATCTGCTACAACTATCCACTGTCATTACCACAGTACTACTACCACTACTGCTAACAATTTCCACTACAACCATTCACTGTCATTAGCACTACCACTACCACAGCCACTACTAGCTACAACTGTCTGCTTTTATCACAACTACCACTATCCACTACAACTATCCACTCCCACTTGCACTACCACTACCACTACGCTTCTATTTCTATGACCACTCCAACCACTACTACAAGTAGTACAAGTCCTACTAACATTATGACCACTTGTACTCTCATTTTTGTTTAATTTTTCTTCTTAAGCTAGTTTTTCAATTGCAACATACTCTAGGTTTTCTTTCAAATTCTACAATGGTTTCTACTACCATTAATGTCCCTTCAGCTTCCTGACTATCATATACATTTCTTTTATGTTATTGCATGTACTTCTAACTCCCACTCCACAAAACACGTGATGATGAGACCATGGAGTAGGTCCATGATGAGACTCAAAACTACTGACACTAATGACTCGCAATCACTATGTGAAGAGCTCTCTCAACATGAATGCTCCAACCTTTCAGCGTACGCTCTAGTTATTTTGTGATTTATAGTCCTCAGAAGTGCAGTATTAATTGTAGCAATCGCTATCATCATTATTATTTGGATGTTCACTTTTTTGTCTTTTCAGGTGATGTGATAGTTCACGGCAAACTGGTGACAACGGAACCTATACCGTTTCCCCGTGTCCCTGAAAATGTATATAAGGCACCAGAGAGTAAGTAGATATGTAACAAGCTTGCACTTATTCTTTAAGAAACGGTGTGGAATAGATCAGAAAAAGTTGATCATGTAGCATATACCGGTAAGTATTGGTGTGGACTGCAAGGTTCTGGAATCATCAAAATTATAAGAAATTTGGCCCAGTCTTAATTGGTAAAGGTAACAAGCACTGTACACAGAAAGATGTATATGGGACTACTGGTACACAAACATGTGGCTTAAAAATGTAACATTTACTAACATGTCATATTTAGAATATGAAAGCATTTGAAGCACCATGCTTTTCAGGGATCATTTTTTTCTCTGATGTGTTTCCACACTTGCATAATTACAATCAAAACACTCACAAATTATTTTTTACCTCTCACCAGAACTCAACCTTCTCTTTAATAGCCGATCTCATATCACTCATAATAGTAACTGTAACTTTAAAATCAGCCTCTTGACTTGTCTAGAAAGGTACCGGTAATGGGTATTGATTTACTGCCCCCTCCCCACAATTTTTTTTGCAGCAACTATCTTGCTATGCCCATTTGTCTGGATACGCCCCCATGATCGATGCCCCCTGTCGGGCTTCATAAGCACCGGTGCGGCTGAGGTTCATGCAAGGCTTCATCTCGCATCCCTTTTCCGTCTTTTTTTGCTTTCAAAACATATTGGTCTCTTGCTTCAATGAATGATAGAATGATGCGATGGGTCAGAGCTGCATATTCAATACGGCATAACTAGAGAGAGTATCCTGTCTTTTCCAGACAAGAGGATGCAGTACGTCACATATTGCATGACTTTCTCTCGTCTGTTAATTGTGTAAAGTTATAATATTCAATTATTGTATACCTGTAGGGCATGTCACATTATGATAACGCCCCTAAGCACTTCTGCAGAGCTTTGGAAATATATAAAAAGACTCAAAAGCATTTGAAGAAACTGATGCATTCTTACTGGTACATGTTAAGGAGTGGAAATATCTTTCTGAATTACTACAAAATTTACACCTTCATTGTCCACTGGGTTTAGCTATTTTCAAATAGTTTTGACAAATATCAGATGTTTGTTGTTTGTTTGTATTTTATCATAGGAGCATATCGCACGTGTATAAAATAAGCTTGGTTATATGATGTGAGGAGAGAAGTAAATGTAAAATGTGTGAGAGAATGAGAGAATACCTCTTTTTTTTTCTCTTTTCTTGTGGGAGGGGGTAATTATTGAAGTAGAATTAAACAGGAGGAAACGGAAGCACAGCCACGTGTGATGAGAAAAAACAAAATCAATTTTGTGTTACCATTTTGTATACAGTGTACCTTCATCCATTTTTACTGTCTGACTTTTTTTCTTGGTTTTGACTATTTTCTTCCCTCTATTTCCACCATTTTCGCCACATTTTCGCCACATTTTCCAACTTTTTTCATTCCCCCCCTCTCTCCCCTCTCTCTCTCCCCTCCTCTCTCCTCCCGGACCTCCCCTTCCCCCCCCCTGAATTCAACACTCTCTCTTTCTCTCTATCTCTCTCTGCATTTTTTTCTTTAATTTGTGTTTGTATGTCTTCTTTTTTTCTTTCTTAGAAGAGTCAATTCATAATCTGATCTCATCAGTTTTACTCCTCTCCCTCTCTTCTTTTGATATTCTGTTTACTGTTTGATTGCACCCCCATAGTTTGCCACTTGAATAGATTTATACTTTCTGTGTAGTTATCAATGAAGATATCTGTTAGGGTCAGATACATGTAGGGGCCTCTAATCATGCTCCATAAACATCACGCCTAGAAACACAACAAACTAACTATTTTCAATGCAATAAACAGAAGATAGATATCTCAAATAGTCTACTGTATTCTATATTTTTAACTGTGAACTTTCAGAAATTGTTTCGTCATTGACAGAGATAACATCTGACCACATCTATATCCTCTTTTGCAACGAAGGCAATAGTTTTTGCTTTATCATAGATTGATATAATATGACACAGTCATGTGGAGATATAGTATTTGTGTTTCATCTTCACAATTGGATAACTTTTACCACTGATATGTAAGGTAACTGAGAAACAAAAACAATAATTTAATTCCTGAAAAATCTTTAATTTGTATATGTATATATTGATTTCAGAACTATGTCAGTCTCGCATAACATGACGGTCTGTTATTCATTTTGAAAACGTGAAATTGCATAATCTCCCTTAGCAAACAAGCAAAGCCGCTGATTGTGGGGCATTAGGTGAAATAATCTTAACTGCATTTAGTGAAATGAGTGTATTTTTCCCATTCGTGTGGCCCAAGAACTGCGCCCCCTGAAAACCATCGAAACCAAATCCGAGTCGGGTTACTGTGTACACTCGTTGCATTACTAAGTTTCCAGAAATTCAAGAACAGGAGGAAATCCAGAGCTATCTTTCCTGATCCCTAATATTCCGTCTTGTCCTCCAAGCTCTTTTTCCCCCTCTCTCTAATGCCCTTCACCGGACCATGTTTCAAGAGTGCATATTTGCTCTCGACTCATAGGCCATACGTAGAATTGAATGACAGGGACTAGAGCAAAGTAATCGGGCTCTTAGTGGCATGTGGCGAATTGTCAAACTAGTTGTAAATAGTGGTCAATGTTCATCGTGGAGTTGTAAAAGTGAAATTGTATATGTCTAAGTAGAAAATAGGAACGAGGAAAAGATGAACGAAGAAGAAGAAATAGGATGATGGAGAATTATAGGAAATATAAGGATGAAATAGGATAGGAAGAAGAAGAAGAAGAAGAAGAAGAAGAACGTACAATAGTTAAAGTTTGAAGGAGAAGAACAAAAAGGTGTAATTGTTGAAATTCATAATTTTATCGCGCAGAAGAAGAAGAAGAAGAAGAAGAAGAAGAAGAACGTACAAAACGTACAAAAAGGTGTAATTGTTGAAATTCATAATTTTATCGCGCAGAGATCGATTCACATCATTAGGATATGGAGCTAGTAAATACATGTAATATCTCGATTACGCTCAATGTTACCTAAAATTTCATTCATATTATTATTCATATTATTTTTTTAATGAGTTAACAGACATCACTCACTATTATGCCTTTTGCATTCTGGTCGTGTCTTTTTGTTCCACGTCATTTCACATAGCTATACCTAATCCTGTTCCTTCCTCATTTCTAATCCAAATTTATTATGAAATTCATACTAATATTATATTTGATATGAGTTAAGAAAGTACCTTATTAAAAGATTAAGCAAACAATGATCCAAGCAAATTTATTTTGGATGTTGAAGTATTTTCTCAAGACTCAAAATCTTCTCATTGTTTATTAATACTCACTTTAGCAGTAATGCATACAAGAAACTCATCAATACTATTACTTTACAGCTGAACCCAGCTTTGATGCTCAAATGACTACACATAACATTTTGTATGACCCATTTTTTCACTCTCTTTTTTTATTTCTACAGTTTTGCCCTGCAACAAGATTCGGCGGACCAGCCTACAGACGCCCACAGTGGCGGCCATTGAACCCTCCCCGACATCAACGTCAGCTTCGCAGGCGAAGCAGGCGAAGAATGATGACGGTAGCGACGACCAGGCGAAGTTGTCTACTGCCAAACAGCGCACACACCCTACAGTACTCTTAGATGCTGCCTACCACGGAAATGCACATGTAAGATACCTAGCCATTTCAATCATTTATGCAAATTTATGCTCCTTTTTTTATAAGAAATTGATTTCAGAAAATATAAATTTCATTCATTGATTTATATAGTTACAGAAGAGGTTTGCATTTGGTTCTCAAATCTCCATAAATAGGTGGACTAAATCTGCGTACAGAACCTCTGCTTAAAACCAGGACTAAAGTTACGTGTACTTTGTTTTCATGAATACCACTGAATGATATTCAATGGATAGCGATTGAACTTAAGAAAAAAACATCTTTGTTAGTTCCCGTGGCAATGAGAGAATGAAGGAACACCTCCAAAGTATCAACATTCTGTGATCTAGAGTAACAATAGACCGGTCTGCTAACATATTCAAATTTATTGATGTTTCTTTCCTTGGGACCTAGTGACGAGTTATTCCATTAACCTGTTATTAATGAACTGCAATACTTGGAATCCAGTCTGCATGCATTACTTGTTGCTATGTTGGGCAATCATAGGGCAAGCTTACGGGTTGTCAAGAACAACCTTTCTTAAACAGTATGCATAAAGTTTGAACATGTTATAAGGAAACCGGTCTATTTGGATGATTCTGCTCATCAGTTCTATTTGTAGCTTCTGAAACACAGAAGCTGAATAATTGCCTCACAACTCATCTTAAAGGTCTTTTTGTTTTCTTTCAAAATGTGATCTTTTGCTCTGGTAATGTAATTAAAAGAAACTATAAAAACTAGTATAATGTATCTTTCGAAGAAGGTTTACTTCAAATCCTTTGTATATCATAGGATTGGTAATTTTAGCCATGAAATGTCAACAGGTATAAATATGAAAACATGACAGTGAATATTTGCTGATAGTTACATTTGAAAGCACCAGCATGGATATGGATATGTAGGACTGAGTACTATGAATTGTATACCAATGAGACCAATGCTCACCCATCTTCTGTTGCTTATTAAGAAATTTTGAAATCAATTTCTTTATATGTATACAGTGTATGATTTTTTATTTTGTTTGAAGAGCAGTGTGGTTTTTTTTGCTAGATTCTGTGAAAATTGTTTTACGTCACTTTAAGAGCTTACGGTTACCTTCAATGTCCAATGTGGAGGATCTCAAATAGAGGGTATCTAATCTAGATCAGTGGTTCCTTATAAAATAGCCAATATTGACACATACTGTTCTTTGTGTTTTCTGATGGCTATCAAGGTAGATAATGGAAGGGTTTTCTTGACGTCAATGCAGGCCTTGTCAAAGACCTCTTCAACAATGCCATGATTTGTCACGATTTGTCACAAATTTCTGCGTTTGTGGTTTGATGAGACAAGTCTAATTGACCTCATGTCCTGCTTTTTTTATTTTTTTAATCCTAAATTGTTTGTATGTGTTTAGTATTTCCAATAAATTTGCTTAAACAGACAAGAAATATCTTGTTGGCCTTAATTTTTTTTAAGTGGGTATTTCTGAATATTGAAATATTCCTCAAATTGGCAAATAATACATTAAATGGCCTACATGCGCTTGTATATTGTTTTTCACATTTGAATATGCTAGATCCTTTAAACAAGCTAGGCAGTGTGTGGGGGATGGGTAACCCTCCCCCTCTTTTTTCTTCCTCTGAGATATCAAGTGCAATTCAACACCCCAAAAATTTGATGACCTAAAAAAAGAAATCTGATGTTGCCAGAATTTTTATTTATTTACTATTTTTGTTATGCTCAATAACAATAATATTAATGCCTGAGTAGCAAATGTTGAAACACCTACATCTAATGGGGATGTCTTCAATTTCAAAGCTGATGTGCCATGCAATTATATATGGTTAAAATGATGAAAAGTGGAAATATTCTATAGAATGGGAGAAAAAAAATGAACAAAGTTGAATGCAGGGCATTGGAGACTCATAATTGCTTTTTTTCCTGGTTATCACTCTAAAAGTTTGTTTTACATTGGTATCTGGATAGTGGTGTACAACCTTGGGGCTTGAAGGTAATTCTCTCTGACTCACCACGGAGTCACTCCCATCTTGATGAAAAGTGAACCGCTGTGGTTTAATGAACTACACATGTAACAAAGTAAAATCATTCCTTGTCCAATTGTAACTTGAACCACTTATACTCAAGGGAGGAAATCTATACACGAACTTAAAGAACTAAAGAAAGAAATTATTAGCTGTACAGATGGCACAGGCCACAATAAGTGTAGTAAGGAAGAATAAAATAAAATTTGTCTCTATATTTTTTTATAAAGAAATTTATACAGTTAACAACTAGATTTTCATTATTCATACCCCTTGTAAATTTGATGTTTTTTGTGTTTTTTGTAACTCAAGAATGAAAGGTGGACTTGTTGAATACTATGTACATTTAGATGTAACTTTTAATATATCACATTCTCAAAAAAACATGAATCGTGACAAACAAATTTTTCACATACCTCAAAAATTGCAAAACTTAAGGGTATGACCAATTTAGTTGTAAACTGTAGATCCTACAGAAACGAATAACTTTGTAAGTGAGATACATGTAACATAGGTGAAATAAATGTAAGCAAAAAGAAATTTGTTTAGAGAGAAGTGCAAAGGTGTTTATAAATCTTATACTGTACACTTTTTTTTTTTATTATGATAAAGTCAATCCTGATTTTGAATCAGGAGAGCTTTTGTTCAATACAGATTGTAAAATCTAAATGCAGTTCCAAGTAAGACATTGAACCATTAATACCGGTAATGTTGGAGAAAGAGAAAAATATAATTACCAATTATTTAGGAGCTGGAACAAAGCTATTTCCAAGTATTCTTTATTGTTTCCAAGCTGCCTGTCTTTATAAATATCACCGGCCTACATTGTAGTATGCTAACATTGTACACTTTGACAATAGCATTATGGAGAAAATCAGCATGAGATATCTGCTATGCTCTCCTCATTTAAATAACTTGCATAGATGCTACATGTACCAAGATTCATCACCTTTGTTATTAAATTCATATAAACAAACCATTAGGAACTAAAACATAACATGGGCTAATGTACAGCCTCATGGAATGTGCATACAATAGAGCAACCAAAAATAGTGTATTTGATTTGAAGTATAACAGTGTTTGGCATTCTTATTTTCTTAGAAACGAATGGTCTTGATTGCATTTATGTATTAGCAATGGGATATGACCTTATAGCTGTGATGCTGTAATGTCAAATGAAACATAATAAAGTGATTAAGAGATAGGTAGAGCACTTGTTATGTTTCAGTCGAGCTGCATACAAACATTCGCTTGTACTTCATTCAATCATACTTGTGCCATAGAACTTCTTTGTGTAGTACCTAGCCGTAGGGCACGTTCACCTACCTACATGTATGCAAGACAGAAGGATGACATTTTTACTAAAACTTGTTTTTTATTATTTGTTGATTGCACATTTAGAATGCAAACATTTGAACAAAAATGCAAACTCACATACAACATGAATAAAATAAATGCATGGAGTTGTAAATTAACCCCCTCCTCACAAAGTTGTGAAAAGTCCTGATTAACGCAACAAAAACTTTTAAAGCATTGATTTGTTACTATCCAAACCAAGTTTTTTTGTAAATCTACCTTCTAGAATATAGAACATTTTTTGTTTAAATGTGGGATTAAGTGTAAAGAAATGGAAAGAAGTTGACAACAAAAAATTTCCAAAGTACTTTGCACCATTTTACCGCACTCTGGAAGTTTGTTATGACAGGTAACCTGGATCCATAATGGGTTAACTATACCGGATGAGGAGCGGAAATAGGTCCAATTCTTCTTGTCATGGTTCCCTGGCTCTAGGGACTTTATACAGAAGATACATACCAGCAGGTTTTTAGCCTTCCTTCTTGAGCATAGAACTTTGTTCAGATTTGGCTGCAAGTCTTTCATTGCTTTTGTGGTTGATGTCCTGTGAAAAGGTGAATAGACTTTGATATGCATGTATGTCATTATCAAGAGTATTATTCCGTATGTATTGTAGCAATCATCATCAGCATCATCATTGTCATCATCACATTCTTCACCATCGTCATTGTCTTCATCATCATCGTCTTCGTCATCATCGTCTTCGTCATCGTCATCATTATCATTTTTTGTGTCAATAAAGGATGTAATATAAATGAAAAGGATTCAAGATGTTGCCTCTATTAAGTTCAAGCAGATCTTTTCATTTTATAAGGAGGTGGGAGTGGGAGTGTCGTGGTCGAGTGGTTTAAGGCGCTTGACTGGAGAGGCGAAGGTCGAGGGTTCGATTCCCGACACGGCACTAATATCCTTTGTCAAGATATTTACCTGCACTTGCTACTCTCCACCCAGGTGTTAAATGGGTACCCAGTAGGATGCGAAAGTTCATGTGGTTGGATAAGCAAGTGTGCGCTTGTAAAATAGCGACTGGCTGGAATGCTCCCCAGGGAGTGGTAAATGTGCATTCATTGTCTTCGGGTAAGCCTGAATCCGATGACCGGGGTAATAATATATCTGTAGAGCGCTTAGGCACATCGTTGGATCGATGTATTGAGCGCTATATAAAAAAAAGCGGACTAAGGAGGTTCAAGAAGTAAAATGTGTTTTTCTTTGGAAAAAACGAGACGAGCTAGCTTTTTCTCATGCAACTGGGGAATGTGGGGATAAGTGGGAGGATACAAAGTTCTCTTATTACTCTTATTACTATTATCATTATCATCATCATCATTATCATGTAATTTCATACGTAATTAAAAAATCAGTCTACCTATCGTCGAATCTAGATGCATTATATTCCATGACTTTTTAGAATAAGAAGAGAATCATCAAGCAGAAATGTAGGGATTCATGATAAAATCTTGAAGAATTGCAAAAGCCACTTATCATAGCTTTGAAAACAATAAATGTCTAATATTTAGGTGAACATGTGCATGTATAAGTAGGACACCCCTACCTGTACTTTTCTAAGGCTACTCTCGTTCTTCGACTCACCCGTGATATGGTTTGCTTTTAGATAGGCCATGGAGGAAAAGGTCAAAAGCAAGTGACCGATTAATGAGACGTTGAGCAGGGATTGACCAAGATGGGTCATTTGAAGTCAGACCGCTGGGTATTATCAGTATCTCCTTGAACTATCTCAGCAAACAATTGAAAATCAATTGCAGGATCTAGTTCTTAGCTATTGTTCACATTGTCACTGGCTTTAATAGCGTTTATTGATCTCAAGTGGTGCCCCACATACTAATGTACATGTATGTATGCAAGCATGAATGTTTGACTGCAAGTTTTCCGTAACACTGTAGGCAGTGGAAAAGATGCATAAGGGCAGTGAGCTTGAATGCTCTAAAACACGTCTTGAAAACTAAAGAAGAAAAAAAAGGTCAAAGAACTGGAATAACATTATATGGAAATTATCACAAGAAAGTTTAGTCCTTTAAGATTTCCAATGAATAAAAAGTAATCTTCTCACTGATTGTAGATATGTGTTTGGACGAAGTTTATGGAGTAGTATATCTCAATAGAATTTACAATACGCATGTTCTCTGATTTTTATCAATCGGTGAGGGGCAATGTCATGGAGTAGACCGGGATACAGAAGTTAAGTGACAGCGGGGGAAGGGTTTCAGATTTGGGTCGATTCAAGGGACCTGTCTGCCGTTAAAAAAATTGTGGAGTGAGTCAACTTGTAGAAGGGGCATCACCATCTCTGGGTCTCTCTCTAGGGGGGCAATCCACAAGGGGAAGGGGTGTTATTCATCCTCCTTCATATAGTTATGTCGTGTTCTTCTGTACAGTAGCACGCTAAGAAAATAATAAAAATATGTTGAAGCTATTGTGATTGGTCGATTATATATCTCCTAACTCTTACATATTATCTATTTAGAGCCCGAAGGCCTTTGTATCACAGTGTTTATAACTTTCTGGCTCTCAACAAAAAACATAGCTTTAATCACCCACAGTCTCATTTCACTCACAGCGTGTCCACACACAAAACAATTTATCCCGAAACTCTATAACGAAACGTCGTATAAAGAATCATCGTATAAATTCCAGGGTGTCCACACACACAAGAAAGTAATCCCTAAACTCTACAGCGAAATAGTATAGGTGCGCAGTTTGCTACTGCGGTCATGAAATGGAAGCGGAAATGAGAGGTCAGGTCTCATTTTGCGCAAGGTCACGTTATGCCCCGCCCAGTTATACCGTTAGTTATACTAGTTACGTCCACACACAACACATTCCGTGATTATGCGTGATTAGACGTGATTCTTTATTGAGTTCTAGTTCGAAACCCGCGTTTCGTTATACGACGTTCATTATACGACGTATCGTTAGTAAGCGTCCACACACACAATTTCATCATATAACTATCGCGAAACGGTATAACTATCCCGAAACGGTATAACTAATCACCTCTAATCACGGAAAGTGTTGTGTGTGGACACGGGGAGAGTGCTATTAATTTGTTTGGGTTCTCTATTGATCATCTATCTCTTCCAATTTGGATTGGCTTTGTGTCATAGCCCCTCAAAATAAAATCCCTTAAGGCTCCTTACAGAATGATTTAACATGGATACGGCTCTAAGAGAACAGCTGATTATTTGTATTATATGCATTGATTGAACAGTTGTGTGATATTTAAGTTGCTGAATGTACCTTTTTATTGATTCCTGTATTCCATTTTTCCCCCTCCATACTCCATCCTAGCAATGGAACCTCAGTTTTAGTCAGGAAACTTCCTGAGCGATCATGAAATATTCATTTCTCAACGACAGGTGGTTTGAAATGCCTAGAGCCCTCGCTTGATTTGAGATGGACATTTACAGTCACAATCTAGCTTCCATTGAATGTATAGTCTGAATAAAGATGATGTCATTGATTTTAATTCTAGAGAAAACGTGATGAAGGGTTTTTTTTTAAAGCATGACTGGAAGCAGGAGGAACACTTAGAAATTCAAAATTAGTTTTAAAACATTACTTAAACTTTGCACATATGAAATGTTCAAATTTTGTGAGTTGTTCAGATACCACAAACCTTCGTGCCACAAAATACCTGAATCACAACTGACACAGCACTTGATTTTTACGAGTGGCATATTAGGCCCATTTAAACAGCCCGAACACCATTTTGAAAAATCATTTATACTATTGAGAAAACCCATAAAAACCTGCCGGTGTGGGCTCATTCCGATTTTTGAGGGCGAGGCACGTGACAAAAAAAAAGAATCATTTACCGATTTTTCAAGAGCAGACATTTACACTGCAAAAAATTGGTGAAATTTCAAAAAACGACACTCCAGATGTGGATTTTTTTTTTTTTTGTGTGTGTGTTTGCCAGTAGTTGCTTAGCAAAAACACTGGAATGTGAGAAAAATAGATGATTTTTGCTTGCAGTGTAAACGCAGCTATGGTTAAGTTTCTTGCCATGAGAATTTTTGACCCCGTTCTCATTCACTTCGTTGGAGCGGTCTAACTAAGACCCGTTCCTCAGGAGCGGTTCTTAGGTGAGTGAGAACGGTCAAAGTGGTCCAGGAAGTGGACTTCTGGACCGCTCCAGAAGACCACCTCTGGAGGTGGTCTTGAGGAACGGGTCTTATTAAGAGCGGTTTGGACCGCTCTAACATGCAATGTGAACGGAAGCGTACTTTGAACGGAAGTGAGCTAGTGACGTTCCGCATGAAACATGTAGTACGGTACATACGGTTTGTATTCCGCGAAAAATTGACCCGCTGACCTGAGCTGCCATAGCAACAAGACCACTTTGACTCGTGGAGCGGTTCGAGCCATAAAAAACTGCTCGGAGTGTGAACGCTCACAAACCGTTCCTCAAGACCTGTTCCTCTGGAGCGGTCTAACTAAGACCACTTTAAAAGTGAGTGAGAACGGGGTCTTTGTCATTTATGATTCACAAAAGTTCCATGTCAAAAATGTTTCCAATTCTACAGTTCTCAGTTGAGGGATTTGAATTATTCTTGTGTTTCTTGATTAATCATTGCATCTCTTTTTCTTCTCTCTTTCTTTCAGCACATGCTTCAGAAGATTGGGCACTGGGATTTCAATATTTTCAAGTTTGATGAAATGTCCAAAGGTAAGAGCGTCTTCATATTCTCTTGATAATTGAGAAGTTAATTGCGTTTTTAAGTGATGGAGAGATGGAAGAATGATTGACAGGTGGATGGGTACGTGAAATGGAGGAGAAAGGAGAGGATAAATGTGATTAGATGATGAGACATGTGATTGAAGGATAGATTGATTGAAGGCTGGATTGATTGAGGGATGGAATGGTTGATGAATAGAGTACAGGAAGGATGAAGAATAGAACGATGAATTAGTATTTGATTGAATGATAGTCATGATGATGGATGGCTGAAGTGGATAAAAGCTGATTTGGAAATTCTTTGATGGCTTGACGAAGCGGTGAACGAAAGAATAAGTAAATGGATGACTTAGCAGAATGAAATATGCAGCAACCGAAACTCATTAATGTTATCTACTTGTAATATACATGAACGTGGAAATGTGCTGATCATCATAATAATGAATGTAGAAATATAACTTCATATCGAATAGCTAAATCTATCCAATAATTGTCATCATTTTCCTATGTTAAGCAAATAGAGCCTTGTCTTGGCTGAATTAAGCAGAGGACAGAAATGTGTTGTAATCTGCTGATGATCAAATGTTGAAGGAAGACAGAGTGTTGTAGGAAGACAGAGTGTTGTAGGAAGACAGAGTGTTGAAGGAAGACAGAGTGTTGTAGATGTTCTTGGTAGATAGTGTGAGGGAAGCAATCTAGAGGATCCATGTTTATAAGATGCGATCGTACTCAAAGATAATATGCATAGCCAAGAGGGAAGAGGGATGCATTGTTATCATTGTGGTGTGTTAACATGGACAGCTCATGAAGAATTACTTGCAAATGAAACTGTCATAGTACTATTTAACATTACTGCAGGCCTCCATCCCCCAGAGAAGGTTGAGTTCTGGGAAGAGGTGAACAATAATTTGTGAGCGTTATCATTGTTATTATGCAAGTGTGGAAGAACATCAGAGAAAACATGTTCCCTGAAAAGCATGGCAATCGCATGACCAGAACTTAACTTTATCTTTAAACAAAAAGTTTAAAATGTAAATTAGATTTATTATGCATGCATGTAACCCCTACCTGCATTCACAAGACCAACGGCACACTTCTTGTTTGTCTTTTGGTGTGTTACCAATATGCCCACTCATGAAGAACTTATGAATAATTCTTATCTATTTCAAAGAAACTTTCCTCATTCAGGGGTGTCATCCTGTGGGGGTGGATGTGGGGGGTAACAACTCTCTTAACAAAATTCTTTCTGCAAATTTGACATTTTTATAGGCTGCTGGGTAAACTTTTTTTTGCTTATAAAAGAAAATGTGAACATATGTTGGCAAAACTGACAACCCTTATTTTCCTTGTCAGCGAATTAAAAAAAATTCAGCTAACTTGTCTGCAAATTTGTCCGACAACCCCCCCCCCACTTCCAATTCAAAATGGTCTGGCGACAGCCCTGTCCTCATTCAAATGGATACTCCATTACTCTTCTTAATTCAGTGAAAGAAGCCTCCCCCTGCATTACCACGACTATGCGGAGAGTACTGAATTGAAAATAACACTGCAGGAGAGAGTCGAAGCATCAAATATGGCAGATAATCATAAGCTTATTGCCAAGAGGGGAAAGATGTTAGTAGTGTTTTCTTGCTGGTTATCTTCCGAGCCCAAAATCCTCTCTTCCCCCGCCTACAGTTTTGTAAGGGGATGTCAACTGAATATTAGCTTGGTCCCAAGAGCAAAAAGATTGAATATGATGAACAAATGTTCATAAATAATGGAATAGGGTGGTTTCCCTACATATCTTAAACTTAAGTCATCTTCAATCATAATATTAAATCTGTATTAAATTAATGGAAGGATTGAAGATTGTTGAAAGTGGAGAGACATGTTCACTTAGTGTATGCAAAATTAACCACCCTCAGACCTTGTCAATGTTTTTCCATGGTGCCCCTTCTTATTTCAGAATCCTGGATACACCACTGCATGTATCCTAATACTTCAATGCCGTATCGGTCTCAGGTGCTCTTCGTTCATTTTCACCTTGCCAGCGTAATGAATGCATTTTTGTGTCGTTGTTGCCATCAGCATATCATGTTCATCGGTAACTTTTCACTCTTCCTTCAGCCCAATGCAACAATCCCCTCTTTTTCTCTTCCCTTCTTCATCTTCTTTCGTCCGTTTGTCTTTGGCCGGTTTGCCCCGGAGGTGCGCTCTTCCCATCGCGACCGTCAGACGGTGAAATGGATGAGGGGATAACAGGAATATGAGCGAGTTCCCAGTTGCCGTGGCAACCACGGTGATGAATTTTGCTACCGTCAAAAACAAGCTCACTTTTGCAGGTGTTTTTGAGACTAGTGTTATCTCTTGATGAGTTTATTGTGTTTATGTGCGTCCTGGCGTTTCTCTCCCTCTCTCTGTCACTTCTGTCTTTCTTCTTTCTTCTCTATTTTGATCTAATGATGATCATAATGGTGGCTCCATATGTCTGTCGTGCCGTGACGCTCCTGTATTACCCTGGTCATAGCCGAGCAGCTAAATATGTAGCACTCTTGCATAATGGGTATCCATTTACACCTGGGTTGAGAGTGGCAAATGATGATTACTTTCTTGCCAAAGGATGTTGTTGCTAGGCTGGGATATGAACCCTCAACCCTTGGGTTGAGAGTCGAGTGAAGGAACCACTATACCACCACACCACAACACCTCTTTATCTCTCTATCTTATTTTCATCTTTCTCTCTCTTTCTCTCTTTTTTCTGTCTCTCTTTCTCTTTCTTTCTCTCAGTCTCTCTCTCTCCTCTTTCTCTCTCTCTTTATCTCTATCTCTCTCTCTGTAGTTACTTTGTTTGTAGTCTATTTATGATGACTTTTTACATAAGCTGAAGAGTCATGCATCATCTTCATTTTATGAACAGGTATTAGGAGAATCGTATCCTGTGGTTATACTGACAAAATACGTAATTATGTCTTTAAAGTTAGGAACTTTATGAAAGAAAAATTGAAAATGCAGATGTGCTATAAGCTGGCTACCAGGAACAAACGTAGACCATCTAAATTTCAATTTGCGATTGGTCTATTATGACTAGTAGGTCTATAATACAGTTATTATCAAATCTGGGGTTTGCCTATATGACCCATAAGCAGGTTAAACACAGTCAGCGGTAATTTGCATTCTTTTGTTTTGCTTTGATAGATGATATTGCTCTTCCAATTTAGAACACCCTCCGGTCATCCTAGAGAACACTTGTTTAGAGTTTTCAGTCTGACCCGTAATTCAGTTTGTTTTCTGATTTGCTTTCGACAATTCTTTTTGGTTTTGGATGATTCATTCTTCCGTAAGCCTATTTTAGGTGAAGCAAATCTTTCATTGTTGGCAACTTTTGATTTTTGTATGTGGGTATATTATTATCAGGCATTTAGGATTGTTTTCCAATTATATATTAATCAAAGTTTTGACCCCTGAGTAATGGGAAGCCATGCAGAGCAATTGATATATATATAGGGTGCGTTCAAGCTAGAATCACAAACATGAATCACAAATCAAAACGCCGTTACAAAACACGGTTACTGCGGGAGATCGTTCAAGCGATTTTCCATCATCGCTGATTCTCGCTCATTTCAAGCCCACCCAGGAAGAATAGATATAGATAGCCAATTTATATATATAATAGATAACAACGTCATAGAATCATGATTGAGATCTCCGTTGTGTTCAAGCGATTTTAGCGAATCACGTTACAAAACGCATGTTTTTCAGCGTTTCGTGTTTGCGTTTTTAAACACGTTTATTTTTACGACCAACGAAAAATCGCTTGAAATTGCTTGAACGCAACGGTGTTTTAAACTAAACGTCTTTGAAAACCGCGTTTCTAGGGTGAAAAAGTGTCGCTTGAACGCACCCATAGGCAAGTCAGTGACTTATTGATAGATGCACAAAAAAGTCTTGTAGATTGGTACCTTGGAAATGCAAGCAGGGAGATGAAGAAATAGAGTTTATTCATTTATTTATTTATTTAATTAATCTTCATCAGGGGTTTTGACACTGTTTTACAAGAAGGATGAGAAAAAGAGAGAAGGAATGTTACAAAGAGAGAAGGAATGATAAAAAGAGAGGATAGATAGATAGATAAATAAGAGAAGACCTACTTTAAAGACTGGATATGCAGAATAGACAAGAGATGGGTGAAAATAAGAATGGGCCGGGTGCATGGAATTGAAGAGAAAATAGACATGCAGGGAAAAGAAACATATATTGTCAGGGATGAGAATAAAGAGACTGCAAGAGAGAGAAAGAGAGATAGAGAGAGAGAGAGAAAGACAGACAGATAGATTAGAGAGAAAAGGGAAATGATGCGCTGATGAAGACCGCTATGTGAAAAAACTTCAGTTTCAGTGTCAACAACCAGGCACGCTCGTTTTGACCGCTACCAAAATATTGAAGTCGAGTAACATTATACTGTCTCAAAATCGATATCTTGTATTATTGCGTTAAACGTGACCACAGTTTAGAAAACTGACAGCCTGTAAATAGTCCGACTTGGAAATCTCTGAGTTTGTAATTACACGCGAACACTTTACCACAAAGTAATTTCTACTTCAAGCAAAGCTGCCCCTCAACCATGTTTATTTCCTTCCCTACCGTCCTGTAGCATGTGGTTGTACATGTAGAGCTACAGTATAGGAACACTGAGGTGAATCACTTCTCCAGAGTGTCGGATTTGCAGTTGATATATCAAGGCCATTAAAAAACACATTAAAGAAAGAAATTGAGATATGACCTGCGATCCAGATCTCCATGAGTCCCTTTCACATAATACAAACTCAGATTCTGATCCAACTACCACTGCCTTTCATGTGGCAGCACAGCACATAATGATGGCTGTTCACAAAAAACACCACTACTGTTTGATCTAACATTTTGTTTATACTGTACATGAAATAATTGACATTCTGAATATCAGATTTTTAAACTATTATGTGAACAACCCTAATGTGAAGCTGTGAACATGCAAACAAGAAAGTCACGTTGAAGGTAATCTATAAACATCTCCCTCCTAAATGTCCTTGCCATTGTCTATGTCAATTCAAAGTATCAGCCTTTCATATGAGGACACCATCCCCCATGTGATCGAGAGGGTACATTCTGAGGGGCAGTTTTCGAAGCATGTCGCCTCCCCCTGTAAAGAGAGGGGAAATTAATGGTGAAGGCATGCCCCTAGTGGAGCCCCTGTATGATCAGGTGTTTGTTTTTAATGGGGTCCTGGCTACCCCCTCCCCATTTTCATCATAATTGCTATGGATCCCTTGCCAATTTGGTGATTGGAAATGATTCGCTGCAAGGTTTATGATAGATGTAGGTTTGTAATTTGTTTGGAAAGCTGGGGTACATTAGGGGCGTTTAAAGGATGTGTGTAAGTCCATTTTGCAATTTGAAGC
This sequence comes from Mesocentrotus franciscanus, assembly GCA_037976565.1. Taxonomy (NCBI): domain Eukaryota; kingdom Metazoa; phylum Echinodermata; class Echinoidea; order Camarodonta; family Strongylocentrotidae; genus Mesocentrotus; species Mesocentrotus franciscanus. The sequence continues at coordinate 1,815,684 of CP137678.1, forward strand.
AGATTAGAACTTTATACAGAAAAAGTGTTTGAGATTTGATGCTCTGCATAATGCAGTGTTTTTATAAATCTAACATTGATGGTTATTAATTCTTTCAAACAATTATGTAATATGTTGTGAGAGAGATGAGAATTTATTTACACATTTTTGTTTCAAAATTCATGACAGTTAAATCTATCCAATATATCTTTGTAAAGGATGCCAAAATGTGACCACATGCATAACAATGTTATAAAATCCTCTTCGCTTTCAGTAAAAGTGTGATTATCCATAAGTGAAGAAACCTACATGGAGCATCTACCCCCAAAAAAAAATGCAAGAGAGTGTGCCTATCATGCAACATACCACATGGAATTTACAATACGCATGTTCTCTGATTTTTATCAATCGGTGAGGGGCAATGTCATGGAGTAGACCGGGATACAGAAGTTAAGTGACAGCGGGGGAAGGGTTTCAGATTTGGGTCGATTCGAGGACCTGTCTGCTGTTAAAAAAATTGTGGAGTGAGTCAACTTGTAGAAGGGGCATCACCATCTCTGGGTCTCTCTCTAGGGGGGCAATCCACAAGGGGAAGGGGTGTTATTCATCCTCCTTCACGGAATGTAGTCTTGTGTTCAGACTTCCAAAATTCATCATATACATGTAGCTATAGGAAAATCGTATGTATAGCTATACAATAAGAGGAATGTCGTATTAAGAAACATCGTATAGCGAAACGCCAGTTTGAGCATAGTTTTGAACGAAAACTAGATAAAGAGTCAAGATCCCACTCTAATCTGAATGTTGGATTAGGATCAGGTCATTTATAGCGTTTGGTCTAGGATTGAAGTTTAGAATTCATTCTTTGATCGCTTGAGCATGAGTCCTTCTATCATACAGATAGAGGGAACACAGAACTAGTACCGGTAAGTGATTAATTGCTAGAAGAAATTAAATTTTCCTTAAAAAGCTTTGATAAAGAATGGGAAAAAAACATGAAGGTAATGTAAAATGAGAGATGGAATGGAACAAAGATAGAGAGAGAGAGAGAGAGAGCTTTAAAGAAAGAGAGAGAGATATATAGGAGTAGGACAGACAATGATGCCATCGCAGGACTATTCTACCAAGGGTAATTGATGGAAACACATAATATATTTAGTAAAAGTTTGATAGAGACATAATTGTGTGAATATGAATGTCTCATGAATGATGATGGTTGCTCAAATCAAGATGGTTGGTCTGTGTCTAGCATAAATTCAAGCTATATAATGATGTAGTGCTTATCATGGTTGAAGTTGTCACATTTTGAAAAAGATCTATGGTTAAATGTATTTATCAAGAGTCTGGCTACATGAGACTAGAGGCCGGTCTTGTGACACGGAGTGTACTGGAGGAAGCTAATCGTTCTGAATTTGTTTTGATCATCGTCATGGGGATAACTGTCATTTGGAAAAACTATCCTCACAAAAGATGGGATGTGACAAATGTGTAGTGTAATTCTGTGTCCTCAGATTTCGATGTGACCCCCCTTCCCTTGAATCCTTGTTCACCCTGTTTTTGCTTATTTTATGAGAGTTGGCAAACTGTTTTGTAATAGCTCAACTGGTAGCAAACGTGATTATTAATCTTATTGAAATGAATCTAATTTTCCTTTACTTAAATTTGCCAATTTGCCAATTTCTCTTAAAACATGAAGGGATGATTTTCATCTAGTTTTACACCAAATTGATAAAACAATTTGTACTTTCATGACTATGTGAAAATATTTTACAAAATGATAAATGCCTCATGAAGTTAAACTTAAAGAGAAGGTTGTGTTCTGGGAAGAGGTGAAAAATAATTTGTGAGCGTTATCATTGTGTTATGCAAGTGTGGAAGAACATCAGAGAAAAAATGTTCCCTGAAAAGCATGGCTCTTCAAATGCCTTAATATTCTAAATATGGCATGCAACATCATAAAAATCGGGACAGATTTTTATGCCACATGTTCGTGTAGTCCCATATACGTCTTTCTGTGTACAGTGTTTGTAACTTTACCAAGACTGGGCGAATTTCTTATCATTTTGATGATTCCAGAACCTTGCAGTACACACCAATACTTATATGCTTAGATGATCAACCTTTTCTGATCGATTCCACAACGTTTCTTTCACAATGCGATCGCATGACCAGAACTCAACTTTATCTTTAAATGGGGAATGCATGGTTCTTCCGTGTGCATGCTTCAGATTGAAACGATTTGTTGGCTTTTTTGGTGGATTTTTGGTTGCATTGAATAACTTTCTTTTGTGCAAGAGGTTTCACATTTGAGCAAAAAAAAGTTTGCAGCATAAAATTTTGACCTTCTCAGACTCAGAAACCAAACCTTCTCAAAGTAATAGTCATTGATGAGATATACCAGATGGAAATAATGTTGAGAGACGGCTGCTCAGAGACGGCTGCCCAGAACCTCAATATTAACCAAGATATCTGTGTCCAGGTTTGAGACATAAATAGCCATGGTTGATGACAAGCAAACTAGTGAAGAAAGACGTTTGGGGATGAGTCAAAATTTGGCCCTAGGTACAGTCCCTGCCAAGACTTAATTTTGTCTCTTAACAGCGTGTCCACACACAAAACAATTTTTCCCGAAACTCTATAACGATACGTCGTATAAAGAATCATCGTTTAAATTCCAGGGTGTCCACACACAAGAAACGTCGTATAAAGAATCATCGTATAAATTCCAGGGTGTCCACACACAAGAAACGTCGTATAAAGAATCATCGTATAAATTCCAGGGTGTCCACACACACAAGAAAGTAATCCCAAAACTCTACAGCGAAATGTCGTATAGGTGCGCAGTTTGCTACTGCGGTCATGAAATGGAAGCGGAAATGAGAGGTCAGGTCTCCTTTCGCGATCCGACGTTAAGCCCGCCCAGTTAGACTAGTTCCGTCCACACAAAAAATTTCCGTGATTAAACGTGATTAGGCGTGATTAGTTATTGAGTTCTAGTTCGAAACGATGCCCAAACCTGCGTTTCGCTATACGACGTTTCGTTATACCATGTATCGTTATACGACGTATCGTTATACGACGTATCGTTAGTAAGCGTCCACACACACAATTTCATCATATAACTATCGCGAAACGGTATAACTATCGCGAAACGGTATAACCAATCACGCCTAATCACGGAAAATTTTGTGTGTGGACAGGGGGTTTGTGTCCTCTTTAAGGATAGTGGCATTTTGGAACAGGGCCCTGGGGCTAGTTTTTTTAAACCGTCACGAGACTAAGTTTGTAGACACCCCATCAAAATGCAAAAACATTTTTACATGCACATTATGTAACTTGTTTAGAAAGGCCACCTGTTTATAGTGGTCACTTTTTCTGTTTCCTGTGGGTGGCGTAAACCCTTTGGATACAATTTGATTTTGTCATAGCACACATTTTCCGTAGGCCCCAGCCTCTCAGTCATTGTATTCAACGGGATAAAAGACAGGTTTCAATGTATCAGGATTAGTCTGGGCTAATGGGAACACAGCATTTTTTGTGCGTAGTGTCTCTGTGATAGCCCTGTTATGACAAGTCTAGCAACAATGATCTCATGAGACTCGAGTAATAAAATAGGCATTAGACGATGGGAACGGTGCTTTCATATCAGCTGTTATGACAAGTCTAGCAACATTGTTCTCATGAGACTTTTGCACATACAAGAGGCATTAGATGATGGGAACGGTGCTTTTATGTCATGTGCTGTTATGACAGGTCTAGCAACATTGATCTTACGAGCTTCTCACACATGCATTCATACTTTTTAAACAAAGTGAAAGCTTGCCTGGCTTACCTGACATAGCAACAAGTTATATTTGCAGAATGGATTCCGAGTATTGACGTTCATATATTGATAACAGGTTAATGGAATATGCCTCGTTACTAGGTCCCCAGGAAAGAAACATCCATAAATTTGAATATTTAGTCATATGTTTGGAGCAGTGCCCCTGTGTATAATGTGCTGTAATGACAAGACTAGCAACATTGATCTTATATGAGACTTCACACCCTTCTTGCAAGCAGTCAATGGCATGAAAGAGGCATATGATCAGTAACTTGGCAATGAGAACAGTGTCTCGTAATCACATTCTGTTATATCAAGTCTTGCAAAGTTTATCTCATGATTCTCTTGCATATTAATGAGGTATCTGAGGCCGTGATGGTGTGAACAATGCCTCGTTCTGTTATATCAAGTCTTGCAATGTTGCTCTTGTGATTCTCATGCTTATGAATGAGGTATCTGAAAACCTGATGGTGTGAACAGTGCCTCTTAATCACATTCTGTATACATATCAAGTCTTGCGATGTTCTCATGATTCTCTTGCATATGAATGAGGTATCTGAATCCCTGTCAGGGTGAACACTGCCCCTCATGCTAGCTGGTCAATGCAGGTTTGATATGCCCTGCTTGTGATTCACGTTTCCTGATCAAACTCTGACACGGAGGAAGCAAGGTGACAGTTCCGTACAGCTCTGATAGTCAGTAGCTAGGGGTGCAATGCACTGCTCTTAAAGAGAAGGTTGAGTTCTGGTCATGCGATTGCATTGTGAAAGAAACAGTGTGGACTCGATCAGAAAAGGTTGATCATCTAGCATATAAGTATTGGTATGTACTGCAAGGTTCTGGAATTATCAAAATGATAAGAAATTTGGCCCAGTCTTGGTAAAGTTACAAGCACTGTACACAGAAAGATGTGTATGGGACTACACGAACATGTGGCGTAAAAATCTGTCCCGATTTTTATGCTGTTACATGCCATATTTAGAATATTAGGCATTTGAAGAGCCATGCTTTTCAGTGAACATTTTTAATCTGATGTTCTTCCACACTTGCATACCGGTAATAACAATGATAACGCTCACAAATTATTTGTCACCTCTTCCCAGAACTCAACCTTCTCTTTAAAGCATTTTAGGCATACAGTCAGAGGTGATATGCTTCTTATATGATTACAGTTACACCTGTCTATTGAGGCCACCCAAAGGAAACAGAAAATGTGGCCACTGTAGACAGGTGGCCTTTATAAAAAGGTTCTACAAAATACATTTCATTCTTGAGGGAGATAAAATACATGGCCACTATGGATAGATGGCCTTCATAGAGAGGTGGTCACTTAAAGACAGGTCTGACTTTATTATTTTGTGAAAGTAATATACACCTGTATTAACCTGATCATGATGAAAAGTCACAAAAATTGACAATGAAACTAAAGCATTGCATTTGTGTGGCATCATGATTTAGTCCTCCAGTAAATGTTTAAACTATTTCCGTTCATATTTGGAATATGAGGGCATCTTAACTTTCTTAAGAGTAATTTTTAATGTGGATTTTGGTTTCTATGATTTTCTTCCACATGGGAAAAAAAAATCAAAGTGCTCATAGATCATTATTATCTTTGGCCAGAACTCAGCCATTTCTCTTTACAAAAATGAGGAAATACTTCATAATTTTAAATGCCCATTGTGACATTTACATTGAAACTAAAGATCACATCCTTTTCCTGTGCATACAATGAAGATACTTAAAAATGATGCCATTCATGAAATCAAATCAAAATATTTGTTCAATATGATGACATCATTGAATTATCATGTACAACCCACAATCTCAATGCACTATCTAAAGTTTAGACTTCCTTCCTGCTAAGGCCATTGCATTGCCAATTTAAAGATAAAGACCAGTTCTGGTCATGCGATTGCATTGTGAAAGAAACGTTGTGGAATCGATCAGAAAAGGTTGATCATCTAGCATATAAGTATTGGTATGTACTGCAAGGTCCTGGAATCATCAAAATGATAAGAAATTTGGCCCAGTCTTGGTAAAGTTACAAGCACTGTACACAGAAAGATGTATATGGGACTACGCGACCACGTGCGCGATATCTATTTGGTCCCAATAGATATAATAATTTACCAAATATACCAATTAGTAGGTGGTTTCCTGACTTTCCCGACTTTCCCGGCAAAATTTGTATCATCACGTATTAGTCAAAATATATTCTTTCACATGATTGGTAATGAGAGCTTCCATTTCATTTTTTTTTAGAGGGGCGTTTCCAAAACTAGTCTTTACTTTTAATGACACGCATGTAACATACTGAATCGCTGTATACTATCCATGCATATTGCGTATATATAGGCCTATATCTGTTTTGAGAAGATCACTTATTGTAAAGCAGGTTTAATTTTTTTTTAAAAGACTAGTTGACTATCATATTCAAACTTCAAATTGAATGTATTTATTTGTCCAAGTACGTCAAACATGGATATTTGTTTCGCTCAGATGTAACATGAAGCCATAAAGGCTCAGAAATAGTTTACAAAGAACATAAATAGGATACAAAATATGGATACATTTTGGTGATCTGTTTTTGTTGTATTTATATTTATTATTTAAAGATATATTTATATTTATTTAAATATATAGCATTATAAAGTGAATACTTCAGTGCGCTTTATAAAGCTATTATCACTACCTGTGATCATTAGATTTCAAGACCTCACAGGTGTGTGCACCATCTCCACTCCTTCGGGAGCATTAAAGCCCATTTAGTGGCTTTTTAAAGCTTTAATATGCCCTTAGCCCTGGCTATGTATTTTTTCAGGTTGAAATTTTAGTAGAATATAATTTTTATTCTTGCTTATGGTAATGATTTGGAGGCAGGGTACATGCACATGTTAATAATACAGGATATTATTGAAGGCCCTGCATGGCCTGAGGCTGTGTTTTGTACATGTAAACGATACAGAATATTCCTTTAAGGCACTGCATGGCCTGTGGCTGTGCATTGTTGTGTGAAAGAGATTACTAAACGCTCTCTCTGTATTCCTACAGCTGGGGGGTAAATCAGTAAGATAATGCACGTGTGTCTGGCCTGGCGCCTATGAAGATGAGATTTACTCCCCTTGGGATTAAATAATTAATGAACGGTGATTTGCATGGTCAAAGCTCACCTGCCTGTACTCTTAATTAGTGCTAATTGCATAATGCACCATAGGACCTGTCTCAAAACCCTATTCATACTGGAGATAAATACATATGCAACTTGTATAGGGTGTTATAAAAAAAGTCATCATACCAAGGAGTAACTAACTCCTTGATCATACTTATATCATCAGGAGTGTACATCTATGAGAAGGGGTATTGTATCAAGAAACATTGTGTGAATGAACTAGGTTTAAAGAGGTCAGTTGACATGACAGCTATCCAATGGGACTGTAAAATGACAGTTAAACACACAATTCTGTAAAGCCTCGAGCTGAGCCTAGCTCTGTCGGTCTCTGGCTGTGTCAGGAGCAGCTAGCTATAGTGCAGAGTCTATGGAGTGCAGTAGAACGCATGGTCTTCATAGTCTCACTTCTCAGACACTATGTTTAGCATTACACAATGGGACTGTAATATGACAGTTGAACACAATTCCGTAAAGCCTTGAGCCAAGCCTATCTCTGTGAGTCTGGCTGTATCAGGAGCAGCTATAGTGCAGAGTCTATGGAGTGCAGTAGAACGCGCGGTCTTCATAGTCTCACTTCTCAGACACTGTTTGGTTAGCATTACAACTGACAAGGGTTTGATCCTGCACACTACTCATTGTAATAATGATTATTGTATTATTATATGAGTCAGATCTACATCCTTTCAGGTTGACCTTCAAGGTTGACCTTCAAGCGTGAAATAATCTAAACTAAATGGACTTTCATTTCCTGGAATTATGATATTATTCATATTTCTCTTGTCTGTACTCTACTGTATGGAATGAATTAGGACTGAAAATAACTGTTTTCATTCGTTTTTTATTCATTACAGATCGATTTCTTATTTTTCTTTCCTGTTAACAGTTTGTGTCACGCAATCATCGCAATGCTGTTATTAATATATTTTATAATAGATTTTTACTTCGCGTGTCTAGTCCTAAAGGCCTTGTTCAGCTAAGAAGCTGTAAACCAGGATGTTTTTCTTTAATGATGATGTAAGTGAAATACACTTGATATTTCTGTATGTTATAATACAGAGCTCAGTGAATATGTGTAGGACCTATGTTTTGGGTAGTTGCCAATCATTGACATGTTACCAAACATGACATTTTATTTGTGGTGGTTTCCCCACGGCATATCTGAAGAAACCTTCACCTTGTGAAAAAAGTTTGTTAACCGCAAGGTTGAGGATCGTCAAGGGTCTGACATTCACAACTCATGAATCATAGATAACACATTAATATATCAGCTCTGTTAGAATTGTAATCGAGATAAAAGGCATCTTGAAGCCCTAGCTCTTAATGGAACTTTGCCAGATGGAATAGAGAATCAGTGGGAGGATATGCCTTTGAAGGGCTCGCTCCCTCCCACCCGTCTCCCAGAGATCGAGGGTTGTCCCATGACAGAGCAACTTCTACATGTCAGCAGTCCGTTGGAATACAGTATCGCTATCACACGCTATTATCATAGTTGAAATTGTATGATGATTGAGCTCTGTATGCTGATCGTGCAACTCGAGAACAAAAAAGCATCTTCCATGATCATTTAAAGGTTTGATTCGGTTTAATTAACTCAAAATGAAAACTTTTCTAAATGCATAAGATTTGTAAAACTAAATTCCAATGGGTTTAGAATAACGCAATATGATATTGCTTTCATTTCACGTAGAAAATACCCAAATTCTGCTAATGCTCAATGTAATAGGGGTCGACTGTAATTCCCAGGGACTACGGGTATAGCATCCCCATCCAGGGCAGTCGATATACTCAGACTGCTGGGTAGAGAGAGAGGGGTAGAATGACTGACTAGCTAGCTAGTCAGCCTGCGGAGATTGAATTCAAAATCAGCAATCCAGGGTCAATATATAATTATGCGTGGGGAGCACCTGGGCTTTTTTTTCCTCCGATGATTCTCAGAAAATGGCAGATCCCTCTTATATCATAGTGGGTAAAAGCATTAGAGAGCAAGCAGTTAGTAACTGTTGCCAGTTTGTCATAGACAAGTATACATGGAGGTACAAGTCTCCTCTTTCTATTCATTCCCTGTATGTTTTGTTTATGTTTTATGGATATGAATTAAGGCCTACTTAATTGTACATGTACATGCATTTGATCTAGATCGACAAATTCATTTCTCTATCAGGGTGCATGGTCCACAAACAAAAATTCAAGATGTAAAATTGGACCGTGGGAGGAACTGATGTATTGTATGCAAAGCACAAAGTCCCTTGTGGCTAGGCTCCAGGGCTTCTTTAAGGGATGTAGGGTTCTTAGATGCACTCTGCTACAATCTGAGCCATAATTTAAGACTATAATTTCATGAATAATTTTGGTTGAGAACTTGAGATTCAATATTGACATTTGCTGATTTCAGATCTGTAAAATCAAAATTGAAGGCGGTCGCTGATTGTCAAACCTGTATAATTGAAATTCAAACCTGCCCCTGTTTCATGTTGAAACCCTTTGTGGACCAACCTGCTGAATGCAAATGTTTGTGTTACATATATTATAATCTATTAGACATTTACCTCGCAATATAATTATGGTCTGGACTTTGTTTTGTCAAAGAAATGGGATTAGTGATCGTATTGCTTTGGGTTTTAGATCAGGGCTCCATAACGCAAAGGTTTGCAATCAGCTGCTCATTTGAAATAATGAGTCTGATTGGTTGATGGTCCGCCTTGTTAAAAATATGTAAATGCAATGACGATCTTGATTGGCTATTACCAAACGGTCAATGCAGGAAGGTCAGACATCACAGGAGCAGGTGTCGTAAAATTGTATCATCTTTTTTGTTTTCTCTCTCTCTCTCTCCCTTCCTCCCTCTCTCTCCCTTCCTCCCTCTCTCTCCCTTCCTCCCTCTCTCTCTCACCCACGTGCTGCCTTTATGAAACATCTTCTTCGATACATATGTAGGCCAATATTTCTATCTCCCAACAAACCCTTCTCTTGAATCTTCTTAATTTTGAATAAAATGTGTATGATTTTTTTTCCCTTTTATTCAGAGAGACAATGTCATACATTCTTTATCCTTCAAAAGTATACAAAGTGATTAGACCCTACATTGTAATATTCAAGTGTTGTCCTTGTAATGTACTTTATTTTGAGGGTATTCAACTTTCAGTCACTTCACCTGAAGTGGAGTAGGGTTTCCCTAGGCTAGGAGAGTTTCACAACATTGGATTACCTGCAGGGGGAGTTCTAGAATAATAAATGGGGGAGGGGCTTTGTGGGGCTTGGGGTTACTTGCATTCTTTTTATTGTGTGCCTTAATTGAATTCATTTATAATCATGAAACTTTTTTCGGGGTCTTAAAGAAACTTTTGAGGGGCTTGAGCCCCCAGTCCACCTCAATAACGGAACGCTACTGATAACATGTGAAAGTTGTTATTTAAAAAAGAAAAATTGTATGACAGAGCTGAGTAAAGCAGATTGGGTTGACATGACTTTGTATCGAAGGGCTGGGCAAGGAGAACTTCAGAACATTGGATTACCTGTGAAAGTTGTTTAGAGGAAAGCCAGAACTGAGTTAGGCAGATGTCAAAGGAAGTCACAAGCAGCAGGAGGAAATGACCCAAGGTTGGTTCTGATCCGTAGAACTTCCTTCAACCGGCTGTGACAGAGAGGGAGGGTTGTGGGAATGGGTCAATGCAACAGCCATCTGGCAGATGAATTCTGGTCCTAACATAGAGGGGGCTGTTGTCGTGACGACTCCTCCAGGGAAACGGAGGGTTGGGAGTTTGATGGCAGGATGGTTTTGGTGTGGAGGCTTGAGTGTTGAAATGGGGGGGGAGCACAAGAGGAAGAGGTGATGATGATGAGGAGGGGGTGAGGGAGGAGAAAGAGGATGTTGATGATGGTAGTGGTGGTGATGAGGAGGAGGAGGAGGAGGAGGAGGAGGAGGAGGAGGAGGAGGAGGAGGATGACTGTGATAAACTGTGATGTTTTGAAAGAGTTTTATGAAGGAAATTGAACGATGAGGAGGATAGTAGTTATATTGAAGATGATGGTGAGGATGACTGTTGTAGTAAAATCAGACATTGCAACAGAAGGACTTTGAAGATAGAGGCATGGATGATGATCCTGTGTTGTAGGGCAGGCAGATAATTCATCCCTCAAGCTCCCTGAACAACAGTAAGTTTGTCACAAGAATGGCCTACACCAACAGGCATCTGCCAGGTGAGCCCTGCTCCTGCCCAGGTGATGATCAATTCCATAGCGACCCATGCAGAATGCAAGACAGTTGACACGTCTAGCATTTCCTAGAGAGAAAGAGCGCAAGCTGGTTATTTCTGGAGAGGAAGAGTAAAGACAGGGAGTGAGACGTCAGTGACGTTATCAGTGAATACAAAGAGGAAATTAGTCATGCTGTGTGCAAGTATGATAATATTATGAACGAGGATGATGGTATCGCTGACATCCATGATGATGATGATGATGATGATTACTAAGAGGATGTTGAAGACATTGATGTTGGTACTACAAGTAGATCATATTGATTTTGACATTGACAGCCCCTGGGAGATCCTATATGCAACCATATTTGCAATGACTACTGGGACAGAATACCTGAAAATCATGATGAAGATGATTGATGATGTCTAGATGATAGAATAGACATGATATTATGATGTGCATTATGTTTATGACATTTGACAGTTATGGCAAGAACAAAAATGGTCACCAATAACTAAAATGAAAGTAATAATGTCAATGATTACAAAGAAGTAATTAACATTACATGGATGTCATACAACGTAAGGGATTTCAACAGAAGCAATTTTCAGAAATATTTTCTTGCTATTGATCAAAATCTTGCAAATGCTTTTAAGATTGAATGCAGTGAAGAAAAATGACATGGAATATGAGGAGCACTATAAAGAGATTAAGCACTGGTGAAATATAAAGACTTCAAACTATATGAAAATGATGATTTAGAAATTTCAACAGAAAAAAGAGATAAGAGCTCTTGTGACCAAATACTATTTGATGGCTAATCTTGTCTTTCTCTTTCCTCCGTCTGTCTTCAGGTCACTCATTGAGGATGGTTCTTTTTCATTTGTTTGAGCAATACGGCCTGACCAGACATTTCAAGCTGGACGGATGTAAGCTCATGAAGAGTTTTGGTAAGTAACCGTAACTCTCCATGTAATCAGATTCTAGTACACCAAATCACCAAGATCCATTACTACTCTGTGTGCTGGAGTGTCATATTGCAATCCCTGTATGCTTTGACGATGAAAACATTGATCATTTTCTTCTATACATATTAAGTGTAAGGATGAAGGTATATCATTATTATGAATGCAAGTACAATTTTACAAATGGGTGTGTAGGGGGGTGAGTGCTTGGTCCTCCATTTATTTACATGTATCGACTTAACCCTATTACATTGTGTAATACCCAAATATTAATTGTTTTAGGTAAGGGGGGAGCATCTTACATGAACCTGGATTAGCATTGTGCAGGTGCTGATCATTTATTGTCTTGGATTATCTTATCTAAATAGGGAGTTCTTATGAATTTGGACAGATTGTATTATGCTCATACTACACATGTACATGTACATTTTAATCAACTTATTGTGTTAAACATACATGTATAGCTTGTTTATCAAGTAAGTCTTGACAATTTTGCTTTGAAAATGCTCTTTCTTTTTCACAGAATTGATTGAGGAAGCGTACTACAATAAAAGCAAGAACCCGTATCACAATTCTATGCATGCAGCAGATGTTTGCCAAGCTATGCACTGTTATCTACAAGAAGAGAAGGTAAGAATCCCACTCCTGACACCATTTAATGTGTTCATACCTGGTTATGATCATGAGGAGGAGGAGGAAGAGGAGGATGGTGATGATGACGATGATGGTGGTGGTGGTGGGGGTAGTGTTGATGGTTATGATGAAGAACAATTCTATGTATGCAGCAGATGTATTGTTGTATACAAGAAGAGAAGGTAAGAATCCCACTCCTGACACCATTTAATGTGTTCACACCTGGTTATGATGAGGAGGAGGAGGAAGAGGAGGAGGATGGCAAATTGATGAGGAGGAGGAGGGAGAAGTGAGGATTATATAGTGCCAATCCCCCTCCTTACACCAAACATGTGTTAGAAGCTTTCGGTTGCTACGTTTCACCATCATAAATGGAAGCAAAAGCAGACACATAATTTTCTTTATTAACATCCTCATCACTGGTGTCATCATCAACATCATGGCTTTCATCTGGCCTGATACAATTAGAAGCATTAGCATATACTAGGTAGGGCATCTCTAGGTTTATGATGATAGTGATGATAGTGATGATGCTCTCTGCATGGTTCATCCCTCTGGTTTATCAGAGTTATTCATGGTCACACATGTAAGGTTAACATAAAAGTAAGGTAAGGTGGAAAGCACTCCAGGTGTTGAGAGAGATTACTGCAATAAGACGTGTGCTCGCCCTCCGTTTCCTAATGAGTATATGGATCATTTGGAAACAGGAGATGGCTTTATCGTCCATCAGAGGAGCTTTGATGTTTTTCAGCTCCGTCTAATCCCGCCAAATCTAGAACATCCAATTTGCAAGTTTGCCTGGAGATATTTTTCTGTGATATCTGGATTGTATCTCCCATCTTTCTCTGTCTCTCTCCCTCTCTCTCTCTCTTTCTTTCTCTCTCTCTCTCTCTCTCTCTGGCTCTTTCTCTTTTCCCTCACTTTCCACCTGTATTTTGCCTCTCTCCTCGCTACTCTAGCGGCGTCTTGTTTTTGTAATGAGAATCTACCTGGTGACGGTGATTCATGGATGGTGATTTGAAGGCACGTGGTTGGGAAGAGGCTCTTGACTCACATCCCTTATTGTATTTGATCTGCGAGACTCGGCTGTCATCAAAGATCTCCCCTTGCTCAGTGATGAGATGGGCTAGGGAGTGGAGGGAAGGGTGGGTCAAGATGGGTGAGGGTCCCGTTTTGTACTTGATCCATCCATGAGACTTTGCTCTCTTCAAGTATCTCCACTTGTCCAGTGATAAAATGGGCAAGGGGTGGATGGGTGGTCATGAGAGGGGGTATGGAAAGGGGAAGGGATTACTGGGAAGAGGAGTAAGATGAACATGGAGGAATGGATAAGGATGGTTAAGCGAGATCCCCTCAATTAAGAGTAGTAGTAGTAGTAGTAGGTTCTTGTATAGCGCTCATGTCAGTCAAACTCGACACTCCTGGCGCTCCACAATTAATACCCCGGCATGGGGCGCTTTAGCATATCAAGGAATTAATTCCTGCCAGGTACCCATTTACCTCACCTAGATTAATGTTGATTAATGTCTTGCCAAAGGACATTAGTGCTGTTGCAGGGATTCGAACCCTGTGGTTCACAGTCCGGCAACTTATCCACTAGACTATAATGACACCTCTATATCATATCATCCACACTCTCTGCTGTGTTTCAATGAAACCTAGAAGGGGATGGGCAGTATCAAAATAAGCTAATAAAATGTAAATTAACCTATCCTCTTTCAGTTGCGAGAAGCCCTGACACCAATCGAGATCATGGGGGCGCTGTTAGGGTCAGCCATGCATGACCTAGATCATCCTGGTGTCAATCAGAAGTACCTCATCAACTCAAAACACCATCTCGCTGAGCTCTACCAGGTTAGTAACTCTCCTCTTCCTAATCCTAAAGTGTGTAGTCCCACACATGCTCTGGTGACAATTGCCTTGCCAGTTATACCCTACACCCACCAAATTCCTATCTCCAACTCTGAACCAAATGTTATACCTTCTATGTAACCCTAACTCTAAACTTCACCTAAAACCCTATTGCAACCTGAACCCTAACCTAATATTATCGACAAACATACAATAGGTAAAATGCAGGTATGAATAACCCTAACACTAAACCTAGCCTGAAACCCTATTACAACCCTAGCCCTAACCTTAAAGGTACTATGTCCCATTTGCAGGCCAAAAAAAATGAAAAAGTTAAATTCCAACGGCATTTGAAAGACGATACTAATTTCGAACTTCCCTAAAAAAAAGAGGGGTGGAAAATGTCTTTAAGTGGGAAAATAATGACTATTAGTTGTCGAATCGACTTAGGAGCTATAGAGCCAGTAAGTAAAAGTCTGATTGTTCAGACCTTTGTACCGAATGGTCGTACGTTTTATGCTGCGCAAAGATTCAATCAGTTTAATTTTGGCCATAACAAGAAGTGGGTTATTGATGTAGATAAATGCTCATGTACCCTTTACAGCTCATTTTATGTATGTTATTACCAAAGATGAAAAAGCCAGTCAGTCACTCAATAGTGTCTGACAGTGAAGTCTAGCAAGTAAACGGGTTTCCTTGCATAATTTGAATATTAGGACACTGCTAACGTTTAAATTTCACAGATAGGACATACATGACATATTCATAATTCCTGCAAAGTTCTACAGAATTTGATGTTGGCTGCAAAAGGGACATAGTATCTTTAAAGAAAGCCCGGAGCAAATGTTACCAGAGTAAATGTCAGAACACCATTTAATATATATAGTTAAACCTGCTTTAGCAGCCACCTCTATATAAGGCCACCTGTCTATAGCACTCACCCATAATGCCTCCCTCTACAAGGAAATGTGTGTTGAAGAACCTGTCTAGAAAGACCACCTGTCTCTGTATAGTGACCACTTATCATGTTTCCCTTGGATGGCCTTAATAGACAGGTTTGAGTGTACTTTCTTTCTTACCTGTCAGGTAAAAAAAAAAGGTTTTAATTCCATCAATTTCTTTATCGTTGAGCTCTTATATCAGTTAGGTTTCTGGTAGAAAGGACCAGTAGAATAGAAACTCCCAAGCCAAATTTTCATCCCAATCTGCCCCTGATGATCATAACAAATATGATGTTATGATGTTACTTCCCTTAGTTAACTTTCTTTTTGTGAAGGTAACTTTGTTTATTCAGCATGAAGGAAATGATGTGGCAAAATATTTGATTTGTAGTTTCATATGTCTGTATGTATGTATTACCCTTAGCGGCGCTCTCTTGGCATTCAAGCATAAACCAGGCTTCATCCTTGCTACTATTACATTGCCCATAGTTAAACAACACTGAAAGATTTATATGGAAGTCGATCATTTATATTAAGTACCCATTTTCTACACCTGGGTTGAGACAGATAAATGTATATAAAATGCCTTGTTTATGGCTGTACACATTAAGCTAGAATGCTCAGTCTCGTTAAGAAAGGCAGTCAAATTCATATACTTTGCTGAAATTGGTGGAATGATATTTTTTCATATTTTACCTAACAGGTAAAAAATGAAAGTATAGTCAAACATGTCTATTATGGCCCTCCAAGGGAAACAAAATAAGTGGCCACTGTAGACAGGTAGCATTTCTATACAGGTTCTTTAATACACATTTCCTTGTTGAGGGGGACAATGTGGGTGACCACTATAGATAGATGGCCTTTATATAGAGGTGGCTGCTAAAGCAGGTTTGACTGTATATGTATATGTATATGACATTAATAGACACATCATAATTTGTTATTCTTTGTAATTGAATGTCACCTTCAAGTTTATCCCTCTCCATGTTCTTTGTTCTAGAATTCCTCAATTCTTGAGAACCATCACTGGCGGGTGGGCATCTCAGTTCTAACAGAAACAGGCCTTCTAGACCATCTACCACCTGAGCAATGGTAAGTCTTCTCTCATTGGCTGTTTTAGATGATGATAAACCAATCACATTTGTTGTTACATAAGGAATGTTTTGACTTATTTACTTATTATTTGTCTGTAGATATTGTTAAGTTGTTAACAGTGGTTACTTCATATATCAATAGAAAATTGTTGATAGTTGGAAGAAAAAGTGAAGTCTTACAGTGATTAATCATGAAGCCATGTAGAATGGTAGGCCTTCTCTCATTGGCAGTTTCAGAAGCTGTTCTTAGCTTTTTACCAATCATGAGTGTTTTTAGATAAATAATGTCTTATCAATTGAAAACTTGTCCGGTAGGTGTAGTTCACATACTTTTATTATACATACATTTTGGAATGGATGTGACTTTAGCATCAGTTTCATTTGTTGCAATGGTATGCCTTTTCTGAAAAGTTCTTTTAATCTCCGTTATTTGAAGTCCTAGTCCGATAGATGCACATTTGTGTTTGTGATTTCAGTCAAGGTTGATATGACTTTTAGTGTAATATGCTTGTCCAGCATCTTATTTTAATTGAAATTACCTGTTAAGTACACGGTGAACATCTTAGAATAACTTCAAGATGGCTCTCTCAAAAAGCAGTTTACTTTTAGTAGCCTTCACTACATTAGAAACATTTTGAACTATTTGAAAATTATTCTGTCTCTTCAACAAATCACTTAGATTGTGTAGGGGTTTTCTTTTTGTTTGATGTTTTACTTTGTTATATCCAGAAGAAATGCAAGTCATAAGTGTCTCATGATTGAACTTTTTTCCTATCTCTCCACACAGGAAAATGTTTGTGGATCATATACGATCGCTTATCCTGGCGACAGATATTGCCAGGCAACAAGAGTTCCTATCTGAATTCACGGTGGGTTGATTTCTACTGACTATTCAATCTCATAGCATCCCCTATGTGAAGCCATAGTAATGCATTCCAAAAACAGCTATTTTAAAGCCCCACTACACTACTTGTAGCTACTTGCTCCCTCTATATAGAAAACAATGCCTAAGCGGTGCCCGTTGGTCCCCCATGATCCTCTTTTTATTATGTTAATTGAGAGCTGAGTTGATGAGATAACCACCTGTCAGTGACCAGCAGGGTGGTCTAATCCTTCCTGGCCAAACTAGTGCAGACAGGCTTTAAAGATAAACAATTCCATTCACATGTTACAAGTTATTGTAGTTAAAAGTCAAACTGATCATAATTTTATGGCCTTCATTTCTCTGCTCATGTGTTAAGAGTTGGTGCCACGTTAACATTTTAATTGTTTGTTTTTAATATCATTTCTTATTTTTAAATAACTCTTGTTTGTCTACAAAATACTCAATAATCAAGCTCCACAATATTTAGAAACCCATTTATATGCACCTACCAGGGCAATGAGGTCAGAAAGTGATCCTCTCCGTCTCACATATTCAGTTACTTGCACATTAGCCGGTGATAGGACATTTACTGTATCTGCTTCAAAATACTGGAATGATCTACCACTTAGAATTAGACAGTCTTCATCAGTTATTACCTTCAGAAAGGCCGTGAAAACACGTCTTTTTTGCAGTTTGTAGTTGTTTTTCCTATTACATGTATTTATGTAATTGTCATTTACTGTAAGCGCTTTGGGCCTTTTGGGCAAAGCTTGGTATAAGTAATAATAATAATAATTTCGAGAATACATGTAGCAGTCTGTAGTCCATGAAACCAAACTACATTCACCAATCACTTTCTTCCAGTTCTCTGATTATTACTTTGATGTTTGCTGTACATGCTGTTGGGAAATGGGTCACCCGTTTGTTGCTTTGAAATGGAAAAAAAAGTTATTTATGACTCTTTTTTTCTTTTCTACAGAATATACTAGAAAGGAGTGACCTGAATCTTAAGAGTCATGAAACTAGGAAATTTATCTTACAAGTAAGTTACCATGGCGATCTAGCAAAGGGCATGATGATCATGATGGTGATGATGATAGTGATGATGATGATGATGGTGGTGATGGTGATGATGATATTTGTGATGGTGGGGATGATGGTGATGATGATGATGATGATGGTGGTGGTGGTGATGGTGGTGGTGGTGATGTTCATGGTGATGATGATGATGATGATGATGATGGTGGTGATGGTGATGATGATGATGATGGTGATGATGATGATGATGATGATGATGATGATGGTGATGGTTGGTGATGGTGATGATGATGATGATGGTGATGATGATGATGGTGGTGGTGGTGATGATGGTGGTGGTGGTGATGATGATGATGATGGTGTTGATGATGATGATGATGATGGTGATGGATGGTGATGATGATGATGATGATGGTGGTGGTGATGATGATGATGGTGATGGTTGGTGATGGTGATGATGATGATGGTGATGATGATGATGGTGGTGGTGGTGATGATGATGATGGTGGTGGTGGTGATGATGATGGTGTTGATGATGATGATGATGGTGGTGGTGGTGATGATGATGATGATGATAGTGTTGATGTTGATGATGATGATGATAATGATGATGGTGATGATAGTAGTGATGGTGGTGATGATGGTGATTCTTAATATATTGTACTAAATTATAGAAAAGTAGGATTTATCCATCAACACTACAGGTGTACTTTTTTCCTGTAATTACGATTGATTCTTCATCACTCATTCAAACTCAAACTCTCTCGTCCTTCCTTTAGATTGCTCTGAAGTGTGCTGATATTTGTAATCCCTGCCGACCATGGCAGATCACTGAGAAGTGGGGCAATGTTGTGTCCGAAGAGTTCTTCAGACAAGGTAAGAACATGAACAGCGCCCTCTTGATTCACTGTCTAGAAGGACAAGTGCATAGAAATTTCATGGAAGTCTATCCCTAAACACTGCCAAGGCCAGATTAAACTGCCCACAATTTTCATGTATCTAATTCTTTCATGTCCAAATGAACTAACAAAATTTGAATTTGATGTTGAACGTAGGATGCATTGCTTGTCTAGATGAACAATTGAAAATTTGACCATGATATTTTAGTTGGAAAAGTGTCTTGTAAACTTGCTTGCACCGTGATGGATAAAATGATAGTACTTGATTCCTTGTTTTCTAGACCTCCTTGATAATCCACTGTGATACTCCTGTCTGTGAAGGATTCAAAACATAATCAAAAACGTTTCAAAATGTTAGGCATGTTCGCAAGGGACTGACCTCAACTTTAGAAGGAGCAAACACCCATAAAAGGTTTCCTTTTTTTAATACTTCTATTTTTAAGTAAAACTATGTTTGATCTCCCTGTACCCCTAATAGGTGACAGGGAAAAGGCTGATGACCTGCCAATCTCCATGAACTGCAATCGACACACAACAACAATTCCACAGATACAATGCGGTAAGATTGATTTGATTCTATTCTCCCAAGGGTTGTATGTGTCTCGATCCTTTACAGGCTTCGGTCCACCAATGGCACAAACGTTAGATGGCCATGGTGAATTTTTGTCACAAGTACAGTGTGGCTACCTTCATGGACGCCTGTATCATTCACTTTAAATGAATATGGCAGTTTGGGGTTTTCATCCTAGTGATTTCAGAGTTCATGAAACTGAAAAATTCCATGATTGATGTCGATGTCCTCATACCAATGTGCATCTTGGGTTCATTTTCTCAATTGTACAAGAAATGTTGATATCTCAATATTTACATGTATTATTGACAGTTAACCACTAAATTATTCACATCCCTTGTCAATCTGATGTGTTTTGTGTTTTTCATAACTAAAAAATGAAAGATAGACTGGTTGAATTAGGGCCTTTCTTGAACACTTCTAGATGTAAGCTTTGATGCGGACAATTGAATTTGTTTACATACTTAACAAATTACAAAAACTTGGTAAGGGTATGAATAATTTGAATAGATGTTAATTATTTACTCCTGTTGGGACACATCTGAATGTTAACTACGTGGGGATTCCTCTCATCAAGAGTCTAATTGTATTGTGTTTGTCATTACCTTCCAGGGTTCATAGGCTTTGTGGTTGAGCCTCTGTTCAAGAATTGGGCTCGTTTCATGCCCTCGGCCCTCTCCCAGTCGATGCTTCATAACATGAGGGAGAACAAGAAGGTTTGGACGGGAAAGCGAGAGGAAGAACAGGCAGCTTCAGCCCAAACCACAGCCAAACCAAACAGTGCAATTCAAAGTTCCTCGAGTGAGACGAAGGACTGTAAAGCAGAAGAGAAGGCAAAGGTAATGGACAGTGGGCTCAATGTGAGCTCGGCGAAGAGCGCAGATCTTACAGAACCAGAGCCGAAGACCTTGAAGCTGAACCCTGCGAAGGAGAAAGTATCAAGTAAAGCAATGGAGAGTGGGAACGTATCCCTTGCTGGGAAACACAAACAAAGTGCAATCCGGGAACCTCGTCACATGGTCCAGGTGCATGCGCACCAGGGACAAGAACGCCCTCGTTCTGCAGTGCTTTCACCACAAGCGCATCGTGCTCTTGGCATGCACAGAGCGGTCGATGTGACTTTATCAGACTCAAACACGATGGGTGTTCATTCTCACAGCGCAGATAATCTACGTAGTGCCAGCTCGACAACCGCTGTCTCAATGCGGTCAGCGTTGGAGGCGAAGCAGAGAGACAGTAGGTCGCCTAAGGTCAACAAGCGTGTCAAAAGTGCAACAGAGAACATGCTGCAATCTTTTAATTTACGACTGTCCCGCTCTCCGAACACATCAAGAAAGGAGCTACACTTTGAAGACCCTTGGGAAAAGATAGAAAAGTCACCAAGAAGCCCCGTACAAAGCCCGCCACCGTGCATCGAATCGCCTTTACTCCAACGTGCCAGTCACCCCCTCAAAATTAGCCACACATCGCCGGGATTATCGGACAGTAGCGTACGCAATGTAGACACTCATGGCAATAACGCAATAACAAAGCCAGGACACGGCTTCAACAACAACCTAGATTTCTCTATGCCTGTGGATGTGAGATCCACATCGCTGCTCCATCATAACATGTCGCACAACAAGCAGCACGACGGCTCTGAGCCGTTATACTGGCAGGAGAGAGGTCTGCATTTGTACTCTGAACAGAATAGCGTGCCTCAAGGCAACTCAAGCACTTCTTGAAAGCTGCTCCGTCGCCCTCTAGCTCGCACCGCAACACCAGCAGCAGCATTTTAGAACATAGAACTAAAGCCACACCCACAAGTCTCTTGGTGAGACCTACAGAAGGGAGAGGGGCTTCCACTTCACAGCATGCTAGGATAGAAGGGTATTCATCATCTCTCTTGGTGCCTAGTGATTCATCAGGGAAGGATAGACCAAGGGAGAAAGGATCACCATTCATCAGGAAACGCATTGTGGAGAATAAAAGAAAGAAAGACTTGCAAGTGCCAGGTAAGTTCGTGTCATGTCAGTCTCAGGTTATGTCATGTCTTACAGGATGTTGTCAGTTTCTGAAGGCCCTTTTTTCCACTGTTGAAGGGCAGAAGAAAGTCTAGAGTCTAGAAGTGTACACAGTACAAGTAAAACACTCATGGGATCAAAGGCTCCTTATTTTTAGCTAACACATCATTTTTTGCGACGTATTGACTGCAGTTGTGATTTTTCTATTGAGATAAGTTTCATGCAATGATAATGTGTATGCTGACGATATTCAATTGGATTGTTTAATTTCTTGATTTTTTATGGTAGGAACATTCTGTATTTGATTTTGATAAGTACCATATTCCCTCATCTCTATATGCTCTACACACTACACCTGGCAGGATTCATTCCGTGAATGCACTGAGTGCTACGGTTGCCAGAGCTAAAGCCAGGGTAATAATATCCAAAGTCCTTTGGAAGGGCATAGAGACATTGTATCGAAATGTGATATGCGCTATACAAGAACAGCATATTATTATTGATAATACAATTATCATAGGATTTCAATAATTCATAGCATACTGTTATTTCATTTACAGTAATTAGTTCAGGGAGTCTGTCGCCCCGGACGCCACCGAGGGAATGCTGAACATCTACGCTCCCACATCTCCTCCCTCAGACCACACCCCTACATCCCCGTCCTACTCGGTACCTTTCGCCCTGAGCCCCCTGCTCCAGGACTTCACCAGTAATCAACTAGCCTCCATCGCCCGCCGCAGGCAACACATGCAGGAAGGGGACCAACCCTCCCCCTCCTCATCCACCGCCTCCATGGGCCACGCCCCTCTTGGGGACCGGAGTCCGCGGCTGCAGCGCCACAGGGGGGAGCCCAAGTCAGGTCAGAGCACCAGCAGCACCCATGACAGTACCGACCTCTCCAGGTGATCGTCGATGATTGGTAGAAAGCGCCGACCACCTCTGCATTTGTTTTGTATCCTCAGAGGGTTCTGAAGTTCCTAGTGCCAAAATAATGTTGGATGAAGGAGAATGTGATGAGTTAAGGTATTACAGCTCATTATATAAATGGCCGAACCAACTCGGTTTATAGGGATGTAGCAAATATGGGCAGGCTTTAGGATTCGATCATCATTTCTTATCAGGTTCATGTCATCAAGTTTGGTTTATTTGGAGAACTATTCCTGTATTGTATTCAAGTGGGATACGATAGGAGAAATGGCTTAGTCTGTGCTATAAGAGAAGGATGATATCTTACATGTGGCAAGATGTTGTTTCCTTTTTGACAGTCAAACCTGTATGTAAAGACTACATGTACTAAGAGGAAACAAGACAGGTAGCATAGAAAGACAGATTAATCTTCACATACCAGTGCTCTTTATTTACAAATTCATTTTAATTTAGATTTGAGCAGTTATTTTACAAACTCCATACCTTTTGCAGCAATTCCCACCCAAAATCTTAGTGTGAAGCAATTTGTTTGGCCAAGAATCGTAAAGTTTATACATCCTTCAACAAACAATTTACCTTCGTTTTAAAGTTATACTCAAAAAGGATTTTTTATACCCAATGTAAAAACAAATGAAGCATAATAGGTCTAAAATTATGCTTGAACATTTGTTTATAGACTTGGTTGCTCAGAAGCTGTCATGTAGTCTTTGTATACAGGTGGTTTGTTGGTAAGTTTATGACTGGATGATGCATGTTTTGTTTTGTTTTGTTTTTGTGGCGTGCAGGTCAACCACGAATCTAAAGAAGGATCAGTTTGTTTGAAAGTGATGAATTTGTTTATTATCCATGAAATATTGTTTGATGTTAGCTGAAAAGCAAAGTGAAGTCATCCATGTTTAATTCATTGAAGGAAGGAGTGTTGAGACATGGGAAGAAGAGAAAGAAAAGATGTTAGTTTGGTTGTCAAAGTTACATTAATGTGCCTGTTTATCTATAGGGAGAAGTTTTAAATATGAGACGTACCGAGTTTGATTGTATTAAAGCGACTAGTATTGTGCTGTGTTTTCAGTGTGTTCAATTTGACCGTGTGAACTAGGTAGCAGAGATTAGAGATGATTGACAGGTTTGCTGAGAATAGAAAGAGTGGTATCCCATCAAAGGGAAAGTAAAGATGTACAGTATTTTGAATTTGCAAAAGAAGAAATGAGAACATTCTGGCCCTTGATAGGATTGACATCAATTTGTGAGAGCAGTGCTAGAGAGATATAAAGGACCTGAACATTGCAATAACAATTGTTGAAATTGAAGAAGGTTTGTTTTGATAGGGCCAGTTAGTTTATTTATACTTGTAACGCCACAAAGCATATACATCCACCTTTGTTATTGTCATATCTCCAAGTCATTTATATTGAACTGGCTTGGCTGTGTTCTCAGGAGCACTTTTCAGGGAACCTTCAAATCTTTGTCGGAATCGACAAGTGCTAGAATTTCGGACTTGCTGCAGCACAAAGCCTATATTTGCACTATTAAATTTGCAAGCATTGGACTCATATCTTTTGAAGATTGAAATTAACATATGTGTACGTGATAAGCATGGGTATTAGAGAAGTATAAGTTTAGTGTAAAAACAGTATGGTTGTTTATTAGTCACAGGGCAATTGATAATGTCCGTAGTGGTCAGTTAGGTTATATCTTTTGTGAAAATGAATAAGCTAAGAGAGGAATTTTATTTGTTTTCCCTTATCATTACATGAGGGATAAAGGTAATGGATTAGTGACTGACCACTTGGTGGGAATAAGTTTTACCTCAGTGAAAGAACTAAATATTTGAGGTTGTTCATTGTATGTACATGTCATGTAAAGGAAGGGTTTGCGTGATGTTTGGTTAAAAAAGGGTTAGCAAGTGTCAAGTATGCGGCTCGCGCAAGTTGCTATGCGTTTTTCGTCTTCGTGAAAAGGCTTTTAGGTGTTAGTATAAACCGAAGGTTAACGCTCCGGTGCAAATGCAAGCATAGAGTATCGTAGTTGCTTCCACTAGTCTCAGCTCCATACATGTAGATTTATTAATTTAGCTAGTCTACCAATAGATTTTATGTAAGAAACCTGTAAAGAAGTTGTTTTTTTAAACCTGTATCATTTAAGAGATGGTTTAGAAATGCTTGAATTAGTTCCTTCTGTGAATGAATGAATTTGCTATGCTTTTCCCCCCTCTTTTCTTCCATTGTATGTTTACTTTGTATACTCTGCAAAAACATTATGCTTCCCCTTATGTTGGTTTGTATGTGTGTGCATGTATGTTTGTATCTACATTTCTACTCATCATGATTTTTCTCCTTTTATTTGTTTGTTTCTGTTTGCTTGTCACCCACACTCACTCACACTCTCTCTCTCCCTCACACACACACACACTCTCTCTTTCTCTCTCTGTCTCTTTCGTTCTGTCTCTCTCGCTCATTTTTGCTCTCTTTCTCACTTGTTTCTTCTTCAGCTTTCTCTCTTACCCTCACCTTTTTTCCCCATCTTTTCTTACTCTTTACGTCTCACTCTCTATATGCATCTCTCTCTCCATTTATCTATTACTCTCTCTCTCTCTCTCTTTCTCTCTCTCTCTCTCTCTCTCTCTCTTCTGCAGACTTGTTTTGCCCTTTCTCTCCTGCTCTTGTCTCTTCCTCACCCTCTTCTACTCTCCCTACCTTCCTTATGTCAGCACTCTTCATAAGTTGAAAGTAAAGCGTGAGTCAAGACTCTAAAGTGCATGCAAACTTAGGTAATACATTTCATTATCTTCTAATATCTTGATAAAGTATAATATACTTGTCCTACGTGTAGAAATGAGCAAGAGTTCAGAGTGTCTACGACATTCTCATGTTTTTGATCACTTTTAATAATGAAATAAAGTTTATAGAATGGTATTAATTGAAATTAATTTCAAATCAGAAATTCTTTAATTTGTTCTCTACAAGTACACATATGTAGTTGCTGCTGGCCGGTCTAAGTTTACAATCAGTGCTAGTATTTAAGTATTATTGAGACAATTAGAAACATTTTTCTTTTTGTCATTTTGAATTAACTGCAGGAAAGGTACAACTATATAACAAGAAGGCTGCATTCTAGACAATTTTATGTACGAATATGTTACAAATGTGTGTAATGATTATTAAATTCAAGGGGAAATGGCTGCTTTTCCTCTACTGTCTGTACTAGATCTATGAGCTGCTGGTCACAAAAAGAAGGATAAATAAATTGTTTAATTAATTAACATATAAATAATACTACTTTTGTCTTTTTTATGTTTGAGGTATTATTTTGTCTGAAATGCTAATGCCATTGATATACAAGGTGATTATGTCAGTGGCAAGAATGCATTTACCCAATGCATTGGGATTATACAAAACGCTGCACAATTTAATGACGTACTAGCTACCCCTAAATATTATGAAAAGGAGATTTTTGAAAACTTTTGGAGGAAAAAAGAAAGGAGTGAGTTCTACGGATACACTACTTGTGTTTATCTTTTACTTCTGTTTATCTTACTTGAATTGTTATTATCTTTATTACCGGAGGTACAAAATATAACATGAGGATTTGAGCCCATCACACACTATACGATCCGACTACAGTCCAAGTTTTAGAAGAATGTGCATTTGATACGAACATTCAAACTTTAAACTCTTAATGACCGAGGATCTGAATAGTGATATGATTGAGACAATCTGATTTCAAGGGATTTCATTCTTCCTTTGAAGAGGAGAAGCTAAATCGGCTCAGAATCATAGTGACATCAGACCAATATATTGTGATTGTCTACGATTTGAAGCCGATTTGGCTTTTATTCCGACCAGAAGAGTTTGATGGACTTAAATTCCAGTTGTTGGTATTATTATCATTATTTAGAACCTAAACCAGGAAGACGATGTTAGTTTAGATTTCCTATCTAATACAATTGCCATTTCTTAGAAAATCGAATTGCAGAAGGATCTTGTAGTTTGCGATGGGCTATACATGTACATGTCAATATACATTCTAAACTAAGTTCAAATGTGCCAATTTGTGGTTTATGCAAATGCTTGTAGATTGCCATTACTCTCCATATAATGTCTTTATGTTATTTCATTTCAACTTTAATTTAAGCTTCAGGAAACAAACCCCATGCAGGCAGGAGATGCTGTGATATAATAATGTTAAAAGAATGTTAGGTACATTTCTGCTGCAATTTATTGTCACCATCAAATCAAATGTTAGTACTCTTAAACACACAGAAGAACTTTGTTTCAAATGTTACCCAATGTCAAAGGTCACCGATGTACTTTTGCAACTCCATGCATGTAGCGTCATTTATCTGCTTGAGATTTATAATCAGATCAGACATGATTATCAAGCTTACTGCAACACTCCGGAGGGTGACGAATATTCCTGTCATACTGATGATCCGTTGCAAAACAATGGCAGTTTTTTATTTTACTTGAAAATTAACGACAAGTGGGAAGACATCAAGAAGATTTGCTCAGCAAAGGCTCCACACGTACTCACTATCTGTGTATCATAAGATACAGAAATGGGAAGCTTATAAGCTTATAATACCTTCTTTTTTTTTTATTAAAAGAGGAAATAAAAAAATTGCAGTTTAGCGCAACTTATGTGAACAAGCCTTTAGTCTTTGCTGGTCATGCCTCCATTTTGTCTCATTTACTTGCGCTGATATCGAGCAGTATTTCGGGATGTCGCTTGGAGCGGCATCTCAAGGAATATTTGTGTGTGATAGACAATGATACATGTATATGGATGGCAAGATCTTTTATTTCATAAGCCTGAAAATGATGTTTTTTTCTTTCTTCTTCTTCTTCCTTTGGAATTTACATGTGTGTGTGTGCATTATAATTCACATTCATGTATATGTTAAAGGTCAAAGTACATTATTTATCCATTTACTAGATATTTCAGTTATAAATGGAACCTAATTATAGAGAACTCTGATATAACAAGGACATTTCGATAGTTCCAGCTTTTACTCTTCTTTTGTTTAATCCTTATAACAAAATCCTTTTTACATGTACATTGAGGTAATCTTCATGGTCCCAAGGTTTTTTAAGTTATATGAGTCTTTGTTAAAGAAGTACATGTTTCTTTGGATGGTGGTTCATTGAGGCTAAGTTTTTAAGGACTGGTCTTTTCTTTTGTTGACTTTATTCTGAGTATGCTAACAATTTTGATTTTTTTATGTGTGTGTTTTTTTGTTGGGGGAATTCTCATCCATTTCTTATTTCAAGTGTGCCAAATGTTATAGATAAAACTCAAATATTTTGGGACATGCTAATTGATGTAAGCTAACATTGGTAGAGGTTATTTCAAACTTAAAACAACAAAATGAAAAAGGGATAATTTAACTTCTTTTTTCTTACTCCAAAATTGAAGTTTCATTTCTCACCATATTCTTTATCTATATCTTTCATCATTTCATTTACAGTACAAGCAATTTCTTTGTGCCAACTTTTTGCATGGAATTTTAAGTGACAAAAGCAATACATTTCTTTTGGTGTTATGCTTATGATTTGATTTTCAACCAAACATGCAAAAAGTGAAATTTAGACTCCTCAATTTGTTAGTGTTAAATGTTATTGTCAAGTGCTGTATCCACTTCAAAATTTCCTAAAAATGCATTGATGCGAAGCGAAATATTAAGATGATACTTTATATTTTGTGTATAGAATTTCATTTTTTGTTCACTGCACGTTTCTATTTCCAGTTTGATTGTGGATAGTTTGGTCAGTTATTAATGATTGTGAGTTATATAACTAATTATTAACTTATGTAGTTAAATAAGAGATAACTAATTATTAGTTTACACAGAAGGACTAGTGCATGACTAGGTAGTGACTTTAACTGAAATTTCAGCACTTCTGTTTCGAATAATGCATTTGCGTGTTGGTTTTCTGTATGTATGTATGTACTTCCGTTTTTGTTGTTTAAATTGTGCACTGTGAGGTATTGGAAGAACTTTGAGAGTTCCTAATTTACGACATGGCATATCGTGTATTATTAATCAAGTCATATTTATATATTGTATCTTTGATAGGAATGTACATGTATCCCTTTTTCTTCATTGTCGTGATTTGATTGTCGATGCGTCTTGTGGATTTATATATTGATAGTTGAGGAAAGAATAAGACATCTGATACATTCCAATGATAAGGCTTCTGTATATATCTTATTACTGTATATAATTATAGTATGTTTTACTGTGTGTAATATACTAAGGTAAGAATGATGACAAATATTGTACATACTTATTTAAAATTCTGTTTGTTTTGTGTAGAGAGTACAAAATTTTTATCTCAAACTTTTTCCATAGATGATTTTTTTTTTCCTCATTGTTGGTCTGTTTTCCCCTGTTCAAACTTGATTAAGGATAGATAAGAGTTGGACAATTTGCATTAAAATATCTACATTTGCACTGTTGTATTGACCTTTAAAAGGGAATAATAAATACTGTAAAAATAAGATGAGAATTAGACTTGTTTTCCTGTCGTTATTTCATGTTAACCGAGTCGACTATTAATAGTGTTCAAGATGGCTTGTCCCTTTTGCGGTTTTGAAGTTTCACGTTTCCAGTGTTATATTGAAGAGGTCTACTATTAGGTGTTTTAAAAAAAGATGTTGCATTGCCCTTTGCGACCGACCCAAAAATCTTGAAATCTACGTTGGGCTTTTTTTTTTTTTTTTACAGTTTTTTTAGAAATATCAGCCCAAAGAGGTCCAAAAAAAAAGACAGAAAAAAAAATTAATGCATTGAAATTTTTTTTTTAAAGATTTCCGACCGACCGACCGACCCATGTATTGGCACCTATAGGGCAATACAGCATCTCTTTTTAAAGGCCTTAGGAACCTCCCACCAAATGAACGAAAATGGAAACTGGCTTTCAACAGATCACTTTTGAATGGGATCTCATATTTCATAGATTCATAACTTTAAATTATAAATTATTTGCCCGATTTAATTTAGAACATTTGCCATTCTGTTTCTCTTATTTTCTGCTGTCATTTTCTGCTGTCATACAAATGAACCTATTACAAAGGTAGGATAATTGTGATTTCTTTTAAGTTTTTAAAGTTTTTAAAGTTTTTAAAGTTGTCATCAATGAAACACAAATTGGCATTACTGTGATTATCTTGCATTTTTTATGCAAGGTCTTCTCCAATTTTCTCTGTACCGAAAATTCATAAACTTTCATTTTCTTAGTTATTGACAGACAATATCTTTTGTATAGAAACATATTTCCAATAAATATATTTAGGATTCATGTATGAATGAACATTTTCTTTGGGAAAAAAAGAAATTTCTTAATTTTTTTAGTACAGAAAAAAAATGGGAGGGAACCTCTCAAGACTCATCACAGAGTCACCAATTTGTGTTTGATTGATCACAAC
This sequence comes from Mesocentrotus franciscanus, assembly GCA_037976565.1. Taxonomy (NCBI): domain Eukaryota; kingdom Metazoa; phylum Echinodermata; class Echinoidea; order Camarodonta; family Strongylocentrotidae; genus Mesocentrotus; species Mesocentrotus franciscanus. Next base: position 1,846,061 of record CP137678.1, read on the forward strand.
TTCAAAAATTCATAACTTTCATATTTTTAATTGGATTTTGCTCAAACTTTCATCGACGTGTTCCTCTCATTTTTCTGCTTCTATTATAACCAACTTGATATTAGGGTAGTCTTCCCCTTTAATATCCATCAACATTGGACACAATAAACTCACGAGTACTGCAAAATACCAAACTGGAAATACATTTACAATTATAAAAGTCGTTTATTAAGATATCAGAAATATTTACAACATAAAAGTTTGTTTCTGTTTAGTTGACTTGACTATGTACAGATGAATATATTCAAAACAAGAAAAAATCCAAGAATAATTACGACACCTCACAATACATGAGGACTGCACATAACCTTAAAGTTAATGCAAAGTTTTGGAGAATTTTGAAATTGGATGGATAGTAATTCTTTAAATTTTTGATATATTTGGATGCCCCTGTGGATGTATTATAAGCACTAAAAAATTAAGCCTCTAAAACACTTCTGCTTTCGAGCAAATTGAATAATACAAAATTTACCGGTGCACCTGGTAAATTTCAAATATTTCAAATAGCGCCTAAGGCCATTCCACGGTAGCTGCGACCATGAAAATCTCAGAATATGCAGATCTGATATATAATTTCCAAACGGGAATAGCAAATTGGTCGATTGGAGTCAAGAAATATTGTTTTAAAGCTAAAGTAATATCAGTCTTGAGAGGGTGCTATACAACATAAAGAGTTTATTATTTACAATTTCATCACTTTAGACTCAATTTCAACCGCGACAACGATCATTGAATATTGTGAAATCGCATATTATGCTTCCAATATTTTCATTTGAACCAAATTCATGACCCCATACCAAAACTTTGTAATACCTTTAAACAACTCTACCAAAGAATACAAGTACATTTAGTCTCTTTTGTATTTTGATTTTTGTTCGTTTTCTATAATGATAAAGTTATGATTAAAAATTTGTAAACACTCCTGCAATGCACTTCCAGTCCCAAGTATGCCTAGTTATAAACCAAAAAGGAATGATACATGTATACCTGCTAAACTAGTTTGATGAAAGATGCAATTGCCGAGTAATAAGCACACATACATCTGTGTTGGGATCTGGGCTAACTCTGCCTCACCACAAATCTTGGCCAGCTTATTCATAATAGCTAAAAAATTATGCAATACTTGCATTGATTTATGCATTGAGGACATATTTTTGAACAACCGAATTTGATCTCTCTCTCTCACCATAAAGTAGATTATTCAGCTCTTTGAGCTCTATTGAGTAGGGTATAATGTCTAAACTTTATCTACTGCTTTTACTAAGTGTCCATCATGTGTTGACATCTGCAAGTGGGCGGGGCTGCCTGATGTTGGGCTGCGCTTTAATCGAGGGTTTCAGCAAATGCTGTCCAAACTATACGCAGAGGAAGAAAGAGAGAAAAGGAGAAAAAGGAAGGAATGAGAGAAAAATTACTTGGACTTAAACAAACAAAAATTACCTTATATGATTGATTATCCTGTATTAGAATACATCGTTACAGAAACTTTACCCCCAGAAAAAAAGACTTAATAAATGGACTCCAAAGTATTTGGGGGGCTGATTCTGACCAAAGCCAAAACCTGGAGCTTGCATGCAAAGCAGAACTAGATTTAATAGGATAGTCACATCAGTTTTAATACTGCTCTTCCTGCATTCAATGCAATTATTGTTACCCCAGCATTGCTAGGTACCCATTTAATGTGCACCCGGGTAGAGAGGGACAAATGTAGCCAAATACCTTGTCCAAGGATGAAAGCACCAAGCAAGGATCAAACCCGGGGAGTGTTTCACAAAGACTAAGATCGACTTTAAGTTGGACTTGACTATGGCAGGCCGTTCATGCCACTGTTTGCTCTCACCATTATGATCTTTAGATAATATCTTTTCCTTCAATAATAAAACATCAACAAATGTAAATTCTGTAGATTTGTGACCACCATTTGTACGTCCCTTGAGAGACCAATGCCAGTAAATGGTGAGAGCAAACAGTGGCATGAACGGCCTGCCATAGTTAAAGATCAGGTTCATTGATTTTAAAAACTAACTTTATTGTCATTATTAAAAAGGTAACACTTTGATTTGACAAGGTTATCAAAATTCCATGCTCGGAAACATTCGAAGTAATGATTATTATGAATTACAAAACTCTTAAATACAGCCCGACATAGCACCTGAAAAGCTCTCCGATCGCTGCTGAGATGTGTGACGTCACATGTTGAACATGATTTGCACAAGCAGACGATGTCCCATGACATCTCACACATTTTCAGTGCCTGGTTCGTCATCTTCTCTTCAGTTATTTCTCTTACTTCACTACCGTCAGGCTAAATGTTTAATCTATTGCCTCACTCTAAACCCCGCGCATGGTATTATTTTGATGAAAAATGCAGCGATAAAAAAATAAAGGAATCCGTCGCTTGTAAACAAAATAAGACGCCATTGTATTTTCAGCTGCATACACCGCGGTATGTTCGGCGTTTCAAGAGGGAACAAATGCGTCCATGCTTTCATTCCTGGGGGTTTTAAATTTGAAAGTGTGGTTTCTTTGATTGTTCATTAACCCCTATCCTGTGTATTTACAAACAAAAGAATTTAGTTATCAGAATCGGGTCATATCCCTTTTTGAATGGTGTAAAATTCCATCACATTTATATACACTAAACTCATTATAATTTGAGAAATAATAGCATTGCAATTATGTTCATTCTTTATGGGATGTCGTCTGCTTGGGCAGGATTGGTTCATATTGTGACGGCATTAAAACATCGTTATTTTTCTGGCGAATCTCTCGCATATCCCAGATGCTATGGAGGTGGTTTTATTTGTATTTTTATAAATCATCCGATTTGTAGTTGACCTACAACTTGTACGATGGCCATCTATTAGCTTACCAGTTTCTAGTAATATGTTATTTGCCATATTTGTGATTTTCTTTGAACCCGCACTTTAAGTCCAACTTAAAGTTGATCTTAGTCTTTGTGAAACACCCCCCTGAAACCTCTTGTATGAGAGAGAAGAGCCTTCACCAATATACTACAGTGCTAGTGCTAAAAACTCTTTTGAAGAGCCTAGGAACATTATAACATCATGCGATGCACAATACTAGAAGAATGGACCATCATCATCATTATCAATACCTTAGGGCTGGCATGCCTGGCAGGACTCCACTTTCCCACGGGGGATCCTGAGCTGTTGATATTCTCCTTGTTAGCCGCTGGCTACAGCTGAGCCGAGCATGGGCAAACTTCTTCTTCAGGGCCCTGGCGATGATGGAGGCTGGGTCGTTAGCATCTGAAGGTTTGGGTTTCTTCCTGATGGGGGTTCCGCCCGGTGACCTGTGAAGAAAAGAACGGAAATTTATAGGGACTTGGTAACATTGTTCAGATGAGAGAGAATGGTGCTGAGGTAGTGACTTCAATGCTAGATGTACAATTACAAATAATCTGAAAGTTTAATGATAAAAATTGGGAAAAGCTGATCTGATCGATTTCTTAATTCTTGATGTCTTATGTCTTTTTTCATGGAAAAACAGTTGGGAAAATTCAAAAATGGTTGGGAGAATTTACTGTAAGAGGGTGTCGCCTTCAAAGAAAACCATAAATTTCTTTGTGGTTTGAGCATTTTTTCAGGATTTTTTGCATGTTAGAGGGTTAGTACAGTAGAAAGAATATAATAAGTAACATTTCATACAAAAATTACATTTTTTTTCATCAACCTTCAACAATGTTACCGAGTCACTTTAATGTCTTCAGTTGTATTTAACTATTTACCCTATAAATAGAGGTTGACAAAGAATTTTGACAATATACAGTGTAGTACACCTCTTCTCGTTATTTTTTTCTTTTTATTCACTAATGATTTACATGTAACTGGGTAGGATAATGTGAACAATATTTTTGCAATGATTTTACTTTTACAATAATTGATTTGGGATGTGTTTCTTTCCTATGAACATGAACATGAACATATAGTGGTGAGAGGGTTTTTTATGCCATAACATACGATTGCGAGAATCCATACAAAATCTGGACATAATGTAAGGCCTATTTTCACATACCGGTACTGAAGTTATTTTCATATGTCACAAAACAAATGTCAGAATGTATTCATCAAGTTTCATTCCTGTGTGTTTTTTCACATACTGACCTTATTTTGACCTGTAAACATACATGTACAGTGAAACCTGTCTCTAAAGACCACCCAAGGGAGACAAGAAAAGTGGTCATTATAGGCAGGTGGTCTTTGTGTACAGGTTCCTTTAGTATATGTTTCAATGAGAAACCATTTTCAAGTGAAACAAAAAATGTGGTCTTTCTATACAGGTGGTCTCTAGAGCAGGTTTGACTGTACTTACCTTGCTACTGATTTTAACTTGACTGTACCAAGTCCCTTAAGAATGTCAGCCATGTTTGGCATACTATCGGATCCTGTTTCCTTAGGCTTGTTCTTGTTCTTATTCCTGTTCTGTGATTCAAATGAAGAAGTAAAAACAAAGACACTCCATGTTAATGTCTATAATAATATTACATTTGGTACTACTAAGGCCTTACTCTTTATTTATGAAAAGCAAATCAGAAACTACATATGTATTAGAAGAGTAACAGACATTTATTACATCAAAAATGCACGACTTATTCACTGAAATACAGTATGCAGGAATTGGGAATTTCATAGTGACTGAGGTAAACAAAGCATGTTGTGGACCAAGCCAACAAATTTAATAGTTTCTGGCAATATCAGCAAATTGTGATAAAAAAGAGAGCTGAACTATGTTTCCATGTACCAAAAAAATCCTCTCAATGAATGTTCTCCTATTTACTCTAAGAATGAATTCAAGGTTGAATTTAGCTATTAAACTTACCTGTTTGATGAGGTCAATTGCAGAGAGTTTAGGAGCTGCGACTGGAGGAGGAGGTGGTGGTGGAGGCGGGGGTGCTCCACATGGGGGCGGTGGAGGGGGAGGGGCAGCACCAAATGATGGGGGTGGTGGTGGTGGTAGAGGGTTTGTGGCCATCGTGGGTGCTATGCTCATCCGACTTACAGGAGTACATAGAGTGTGAGATGGATCTGGAAATGAAAATGAGGTGGAAAAGATTTTAGAAGGTGATACAGTCAAACCTGTCTATAGCGACCACCCAAGGGAAACACAAAAAGTGGTCTTTGTAGACAGGTTCTTTTAGTACATGTTTCAATGAGAAATCATTTTCAAGGGAAACAAAAAATGTGGTCTTTGTAGACAGGTGGTCACTAAAGCAGGTTTGACTGTATTTACAAGCTTTAATTAGTAGTAACCAACTCAAAGACTAAGCATATTTGACTTTAGCCCTCCGCTTATAAGGGGTGCAGGAATGTAATCAAATTGGTATTCATTGGACCAAATGCAAATAAACAACACTCACCTGCTTGAGGCAGCTGTGACTGCATGGTGACAATCATGGCAATCTGTGACCTCAATTTCTCCAGTTCATCTTCCAGCGCGGATATCTTCTTCTGGGCAACAGGGTCGTCAACCTCTACATCAGTTGAAATGCCTTTGGGAGGCGTCTGTGGTTCTATTGTAAACGGGAGAGGGGATTGGCCGGTGGGGGTCTGTTGAGGAGAGGGAGTTGTGCAGTATTTGGGTGGGGTATGGTGAAGGGGACGCACGGTCATCGTGATTCGACGCTTCTTCTTGTTCTTGACCGGTCGATATTCAGACCTGTTTGGAGATGAAGAAGAAAAGTTTACTTCAAACTTAAAGAAGAATTTGTTAAAACTGATATTTTACCTTTCAATAGAATATTAGATGAGGGTCAAGAGGAGATTAACTAATGAGAAATCATCATTTCAACAACAAAATTTTAATGAGGGAATAAAATTATATCACTCATTTGTTACATTAATTGTTTCTGTGATTGTTTAGTTGTTTAATAGTTAATTTTTTTTTGCTTGCTTGCTTGCTTTTTACAAACTTAGCATGCCAGGGTAGATTAGCTCTGCACTTGAGAAAGCAGACACACAGTTAGCTACACTCAGCTCGGTACAATCATGAACTCTAAGGTCTGTTTCCTACTAATCCAATTACATGCAATCCTGGGTCTAAAATCAGGTTGAACTAAAGGAGAACTTAGACATTAAACTAGCTTCCATTGTTAAACATGATTTTGAACAAAAGCCTACCCAGTCTTGGTTCTAAATTTTGGTAGAATACGGGCCATTGAATTTTAAGAACTGACTGTCAACATTCCTCACCTAGACCTTATATCTTTGTCGGGTGTTGCCATGATGATCCAGGGTAGATCTGACAGGGTAGGGATAAAAGTAGGCTCGCAATCCTCTTCGAAGAATTGGCGACGCCATGGTGGTGGCTCAGAACGTCGAAAAATCTGAAAGAAGATAGTAGTATGATTGGCCAATTATATTTTTAAAAAGTTAAAATCACAACTCCTGGTTTGACGAAAGGTCAAACAAAGAGGGATTGCCATTGGTGAAAGAAGCCAAGAAAGTGTGAAATTTTAAAGCAGCCCCCCCCCAAGACCATGAGGCATATCATAATGAACTTGAGGCAAGTCACTGAAAGAAGATATGCAACTGCCAAGCACATCAACATAATATAATGACTACTGACTTCTCTCATTCAGGAGCAAATCAGTTCCCATAGTGCTGCTAGAGATCAGATGGCATGGAATAGAACCTTAACCCTATGTTAACTGGGGTTGTAATTTAGCGACGACTCCGGAACCGCGGCAGATGTAAATTTTTCCTTTCACAACTTTTTTCTTTCAAGTCTTACGCATCTGTTTAAAAAAAATTTGTGAAAATCGGACGTATAGTTACAAAGTCACATGACTTTTTGTCTTTGCATGTCAGCCCGAAAATCGCTCATTTTTGTGATTTGTGTACAAAACATATGGAAATATAATTTTTCCTAAAGAGAGATAAAACATTGGTTATTTGGTCTTGTTCAAAGTTTGGGTGTTTGTTTTGGGGTCAAAACAGATGAATTGTAGTTAGGAATGAAATAAAACAACAAAAACAGTAAAATACATAAGTTAAAAAAACAATGAAATACATAAGAAATGATCAAAACAAGAGAAAACATAAGGAATAACCTGGCTCTTCCAATTTTTTTTTGTCGTATTATTATTCCAAATGGTCTAACGAATATACTGTATGTAGTGAAAAAGAATGCTTAAACATAAATAATAAATAATTTATGGGTAAAAATGTGAATGTTATGACCTTATTTGCATAAATTACCATAAATATACAAATGAGTGAATTTTTCAAAAAATTGAAATTACCATAGTATTCTATACACTTCACTTGACATGCATGCAATTTTCGCGACGATCTGCAGTGAAACGGCCGAGATCTTGGGGGATTGACCCCTCAGTAAAATCCTGGGCCCGTTGCATAAAACTTACCATTGATGGTAACTTTGCCATCAATGGTAACTACCATGGAAACAGGGCTCAACAGCCAATCATAATCAAGGTTTCCATGGTAGTTACAATTGATGGCAAAGTTACCATCAATGGTAAGTTTTATGCAACGGGGCCCTGGTCTGAAATAGCCCAGTTAGAATAGGGTTAAAGCCCCACTGCACTACTTGTAGCTACTTGCTCCCTCTATGTAGAAAACAATGCCTAAGCCGTGCCCGTTGGTCCCCCATGATCCTCTTTTTCTTATGTTAATTGAGAGCTGAGTTGATGAGATAACCACCTGTCAGTGACAAGCAGGGTGGTCTAATCCCTCCTGGCCAAACTAGTGCAGACGGACTTTAAAGGGCATTAAAGGAAATTACACAACAAAGTTACTATGTACCAAAAATGGACAAGGAAAAAAATATTGTGGGTGATAATCCTCATCATATAAGATACTGGCAACTGTTCTAACTTTTGTTTTATCAGATGTCAGCAAAAAGATACAGGCGTAGTGAATAATGGTTATGCTTAAAGGCATGTTGTAGCCTACTGAGGGATACTTGTCTAGCTGTTTCAGGTTGATACTGTCTCTTTGGAAAGATGAGGAGGGGACCCTCTTTTTGGTGTCACTTTTTTCAAAGGCAAGTCCACTCCAAAAATAACTTACTTTGAATAGAAGCAGAAAAAAATCCAGACAAACCAATCAAAAAAAAGTTTGAGCTAAATCGGATACCTAATAAGAATGTTATGAATTTTTAATGACATGAAAAACTTTGAAAATCACTAGACAAATTGGCAACCTACTCATGAGTCTGTGACGTATGTCCTCACTATCCACTAATTATTTTCTTTATATTGATAATGTAAATTTCCTATTTTCCCCCTAAGAATCTTATTTCTTCACACCAGCATCCAAGTCAGATTGATAGTAATATGTTTTTGTGTGGATGCACTAATATAGAGTAATTTTTTCCAGTTAAATCATGAAAAATTTGAATTTTGATAAACTATTTATATACAAATCAATAATTATGAATATACAATATTCAGAAAATAGTATCAATTCTTCAAAGTTCTTAAAAGATTTTGTGAAATGTCATGCACGCAATATGATACAAATCATATAACCTGGGCAAAGGCATGGGGAAATCAAGTTTTGGGGGATAAAAAGGGAAATTGATGGGATTAAACTATTTTAAAGCAATTGATAAATAGTGAGGACATGACGTCACAAACTGATAACCAAATTGGCAATTTGTGTAGTGATTTCCATTGTTCCATAGTTTTAAATACTTTTTCAAAAATTCATAACTTTCTTATTAGTTATCCGATTTTGCTCAAACTTGTTTAGATCGGTTTGTCTGATTTTTCTGCTTCTATTGAAAGTAAGTTATTTTTGGAGTGGACTTGCCCTTTAAGTTTATTATCAATAGTTGTTCCCAAGTACTTATATTCGGAAACTCGCTCAATGCCTTGATCATGGATAACCAAGGGGTCATGAGGCTGAGAGGAACGACGAAAATCAAATACCATTTCCTTAGTCTTTTTAAAGTTAAGGACCAGATGGTGCTGATCGCACCAGTTCACAAATTGATCAACTTCTCCAAAATATATGATGAAGATAAAGTATACCTGGAAGTGTACTCTCTGTATTGGAGCCAAAGGAAGGCTGGATCCTATTGCTCTGATCAGACTCCTCCTGCGCCTTCTCTTTGCAGGCAGTTGACTCTGTGATCCGATGACCTAAGGAAGAATTGAAATATAAACACTTAGTCAAATTGAATGTCGGAATATATTCAAGATCATTTTGGAATCTCCGGATGGCTGAAGGATGCAAAGTTTGTCTATGCTTTGACTGAATATATCTAGGCAAGAGATACCAGTTTATTTCTCTAGAAAATTTTAATTTGTCTGTAATTTTTACAAACCCACTCAGAAAAAGAAGAAAACAAAGCATTTTCCCTTTAATAATCTTTGTTTTGGAGCTTTAGACTCAAATAACTATGTACTTTATTGCTGATATCTTACTCACCTCCTGGTCATCTTGAGTATTTCCAAGGATGTGTAGAACCATTCTGATGACGTGAAGGACAGCTGCGTCCAACATCAGTACCAAGTAGCTTCCAAACACAGAATTAGAAGAAACGCTTCCTCCGCAATTCACAACGCTACAGCTACACTGTCTTGCTTCACTCCCTTCATTACCAGAAAAATGCTGCAAAAAAAAAGAGAGGTCAGCGTTTTTGTAATGTAAATCGTACGTTAGCTGAGTCCGAGCAGGTCATTTGCAAGGTTCATCAGGTACGGTACGGAAAATGGTAATTACGAACGCCCTTTAAAGGCTGAGCCTTCTAACTTTTAATTTTAGGTTTTGTTTACATTTACATCACTCTTCAGACCTCACGCAGGGGTATTATTTAATTATTTGTGCCAATTAAGCGAGGTGATATCAAAGAGAATATCATAATTTCATATTATCACCTAGATCTAGATCTATCCCTTAACTTAGGGCTATTATTGTAACACTGTGTGTCAATTTCGCTTTTGTCACATGATACTCATCCATCAAGATTTATTTTCAAGTTACAACTAATATTACAAGTCAGATGACATGTGATGTAGATTTTCTAGAGACTGAGTGACACAAGAAATTCAAGATAGATTCTATAGGCCTATATCTAGGGGTCTAGATCTAGGTCTACTCTGTAAATTATCTCCAAATTTGCGAGATCTACATTTACTGCACGTCTGTGCACGATTTCACATAATACACAAGTTACCATACAAAAGGTTTTGTGCAAAATCGTGGTTCAAAACTTCAAATACCAATCTTAATCATGTGAACGAAGTCACCGGGCGCGGGCCGAGTCGTGCCATCATCACTCCTGCAAAGTCGAGAGTCAATACTGCGTAGAGTCTACATGTATGGACCTCTAGCGCTGTACCAGTAACCATGCATATGCTAATACTAGTAATAGGCAGCAATTTCACACATGAATAGTCAATACACTTATAACACAGAAATGCACACAATCATGCTGATAAAACTGTAAGCAAGTTTGACAGTGGACTCACGTCGCGATTTTAAATTTTTAATTAGTCTAGCCTCTAGTCTAGGGTCTATTCTAACATCGTGCATCGGTGAGTTGAAAAAATTGTATCTTACTGCTATTTAGGTGTCATCAATTGTCACTGTCTTAAGTACCGATTTTGAGTGAAATCAGTTTAGTTTTGTACAGTGGTATTTGAAATGTTGAGATCAATAAAACAGGTTTTAATACACAGCCAGGATAGCGATGCAGCTATGTGTGGCATACACACTCAAAGAAAGAAGCAATCATAGACGCAAACATCAATACATGGGACTACGACAACTCAAGCAACATACTTTTAGTGACTGTCGAAGCTTATTTCTGAGGAATTTCAACCTGTACAACTCACTTGAATTTCATAATTCATCAAAGAATTAATACATATGAATAAAATTACTGTATATATAGATTTACTTACCTATCTAATGATCTGTAACAGTAAACATTCGGGATTGACGTCTAGCGCTCGCTTGTTTGACGGTCCTCGCTGTTTAAACGCCCGCGACATAACGGACCAATAAGAATAGAGTATTAGGGAACTCTGACCAATCAGAAATAAGGAAGCGCCGCAGTCCACCATTTTTAAATACCAATATGAATATTCCATAGAGCTACATAATAAGACAGCTCTATGGAATATTCACATCAGTGTCTTTGGCCTGCCAAATAAAGTGTTTGGCTTTTTTATTTATCTATTTAAAAATAAAGATTTTAAAGATTTTGATAGAATCATATTAAACTTTAACACCCACGCAGTGAAAACAATATACAGTTACTCAGGAAGTAAGTCGAATAGCCCATGAAAATGGTACATATTTTTCTAATGGATATTAATTATACATGTAGTCTATATATAATATAGGCCTATAATATAAGCCCTAATGTAGTAATGTAGACAATATTTTGATCACATCAAAATAACAACTCTGAGAACAAAAAAAGTCTGGCGGAAAAAAGAGAAAAATACATATAATAAATAAGTACGGGCCTATAATTCATGAAAAGTTTTCATTATTGTTTGTTTTTTTAAACAGACAAATGGAATTTATATTGACAAATTTATTAAAGAGCAATATCTTTTTTTGTTCTTTCTCTTATCTAATCCAGGCCTTGTTCATTAAAGCTCTAACCTCTATTTGTACATTTGGACTAAACAGCTGGTATATATGACAACAAATTATTTATGAGCTCAATTATTTTTTGAGCGAACAAATTACCAACATCAATGCGGCACAATGATATATTTTACATAAATTTGAAATGTCCATACATCCAGTTTATTTTCCTTTTTGATACATTCAAATTCTCACAACTATATTTCTTACAATTGTGTACAGCTTTAACAAACTAATTTCTGTAATATTCTGCTTTCTCCGATTATTCAAGACTTATTTTCAATTTAAATAATACAAATACTTGATGCAGCTACGTAATTTCAAAATCTGTTTTATATGTTACTATAGCTGGAACTGCTTTTAAATTTTATGGAAGAGATGATGATGTATTATTTTCTCGTATTGGAAACAACTGTAATTTCCCCCCAAATGGACTGTTTTCTTTTTGTCTTACGGTTCCTCAACCCAACTCATTCTCTCTTTTCTTTCTTTCTCTCCTCCCCCTCCCTTCCTCCCTCCCCCTCCTCTTTCTCTCTCCTCTCTCTCCCCGGCTCCTCTTCCCTATCCCACCTTTACCCCCTGACTCTCTCTCTCTCTCTCCCTCTCCCTCCTCCCATGGGTCCATGCTTCTCACCCCCTCTCTCTCTCTCTCTCTCTCTCCCTCTCCCTCTCCCTCCTCCCATGGGTCCATGCTTCTCACCCCCTCTCTCTCTCTCTCTCTCTCTCTCACTCTCGTCTCTCTCTCCAGTCTCTCTCCCTCTAACCTCCTCTCCCTCCTCCCCTATCCCCTCTCTCTTTCTCTCTCTCTCTCTCTCTCTTCCTCTAACCTCTCTCCTCCTCCAGTATCACGCTCAGCTTTATTTATTTTGGATACGATACATACAGTCAATGCACAAACAAAAATAATACAGCATAAGAAAAGTGTTGTGATTTTTAATTTTTAATTGATTGTGGTAAATCGTTTTTTTATCTACAGTTTAGCAATTCAAACAATAATTACAAGTATTACACAATGAGTTACAATTTTTTTCTTCATCTGTTAGAAATAATAACCCACCTCTTCCCATAAGCCTTCTATATCAAATAAATGCCTCTAATTCAAGTGTAATTAATCTACTTACATACATGTATACAAAGCAGATTTAGAGGGAAGTCTACCCCGCTATCAAGTTGACTTAAATCATGACAAAAGAAGAAAAATCAGAGAAAACGGACATTTGAAACTTGGAGGGAAATCTGACACAAGTCATATTAAAGATAAAGTTGAGTTCTGCTGGTCATATAACTACATTGTGAAAGAAACGTTGTGGAATCGATCAGAAAAGGTTGATCATCTAGCATATAAGTATTGGTGTGTACTGCAAGGTTCTGGAGTCATCAAAATAATAAGAAATTTGGCCCAGTCTTGGTAAAATAACAAGCAATGTAGGCTACACAGAAAGATGTATACGGGACTACACAAACATGTGGCATAAAAATGTGGTCCTCACCTTTAAACTGTTACATGTCATATTTAGAATATGAAGGCATTTGAAGAGCCATGCTTTTCAGGGAACATTTTTTCTCTGATGTTCTTCCACACTTGCATAATAACAATGAAAACGCTCACAAATTATTGTTCACCTCTCCCCAGAACTCAACCTTCTCTTTAATACAGTAAACAAGTCTTGTAGAAGTGACTGATAAACAAAATAATTGGCTGGCTTCTGTGATTTCTCTCAAAGTTCAGTGTTTTATACTGATTCCGGGCACTTTCTTTTTCCCATCATAATCTAGTCGTGGGCTCTTTAACAACCCCTTTTAACATAAAAGAGATCCATTCCACCAATGACCACAAAGAGAGATATATTTGATAATTCTCTGTGTAACACAAATGGAAAGCAGTTACTTGTGAGGTGCATCACAGAGTTGACAATTAATCTATATGATTGATAACAAATTCATATTTATAACTTTCATATCCTATATTAAATTCTCCTTTAAGTTTCACCAATCTATTACTCCTGATCTTTCTGCCTTAATGAAATCCAATTTGTTAGCAGGGTGGACTCCCAATTGATAAAAATTGACATTGGAAGACTTCCCATCTCGTCTATCTATCATATCCCCCACATTATACTAAAGATCTTTAAATAAATTTCCACATTTATTTCTATTTCACGTCAATTCATCTCAGCAAAATATGTATACAGACTAATGTTTCTTTTATCAATTTAAATGGACACACACACAAGATTAATGTGTTAGGTTACGAGAAAGTAAAAAATTAAATGAAAAAAAAAGTAAAAAGAAGTGGTTAAATATGCCAAATTACCATTCCTTTTTAAATAAGTAAGACCAGTGGGCCATTCTATAAAGTATCATTCCAAATAAATGAATTCTACATTTGATAAGATGCATAGGGTTAAAAAAAAACTTCGTAAATTGTGTAACTGTATCATATTCATATCATAATCGTACAAGACATAAATCAGGACTGTTACTTTATTTCCTTTAAAAAAACAAATATGAACTCACAAATGAAGTAAAATTCAACAGTCAGTCTTTAAATCTGCTTTTAAAAATAGTGTTTAGAAATAAACTATGCATTAAAATACACATTGCCAAATGAAATGAGTATAATTTTGCAAGCGGCACAATTAAGTGTTGATCCAATACTGTTATTTTTCAAAAATGAAATATTTCTTTAAAATAAGTAAAGTTTATGACTTGAAAGCCTTATTTTCCCCGTCATCTTTGGAAAAAAACAGTTCTAAACCTCACCTCTTCTGTGGAATCTTCAAAGAAGAGGGCATTTCTTACCCCGGCTCCTAGCTTTGCTGCTCTGATACCAAGAATTAAAGAGAAGGTCGAGTTCTGGAGAGGTTAAACGTTATTTGTGAGCTTCTTCATTCTATTTATGTTAGTGTGGAAGATTATCACAGACAAAATGTCCCCTGAAAAGAATGGCTCTTCAAATGCCCTCATGTTCGAAATATGACAAGTAACATCTAAAGGTTTTGGACCACATTTCATGCCACATGTTTGTGTAGTCCCATATAAATATTTCTGTGTACAGTGCATATGACTTTTAACAAGACTGGACCAATTTCTTAACCTTTGATCGATGATTCCAAAACATCAATACTGATTTATGCTGCAGTATCAACCTTTTCAAATCGTTTGCACATGTTTCTATACACAATGCAATTGCATGACCAGAACTCAATTTATCTCTCAAGAATTGTATCAGAATATAAGGTTTAAAAATGTTGAATCATGGATTTGTGAATTGATCGAAACCACAGTACCATCAAATCTCTGAAGAAATAAACAGAAAGGATCTTTACTTAGTTCAAACAAATTAAATTCGGCATATACACACATAAATTATTGCGATAACCTTTGGCCAAGTTATGAATGTTTACCTTTTAATTTTAAATATATTCATGTGGGGTACTTGCTAATGATCGCATTTCAAACAATTATTCTTTAGATCAACATCATAATCATCACCCTCAAACAAAATACGCAAACAATTGCAGTCAACAGTAGGCATATTGCCTACATATATATCGATGGCATCATCATCATCATCATCATCATGACCATCAACTTCAAGTTCAAGTGAAAGTTTATTTGTTCCACATTTTACAAAAAATATAGACGACATACATATAAAATAAAAATTATACAATACATGTAGTATATATGAGCACGTCTCAATGATTCTCAATTCATAATTATGATAGATTAAGTAGAATGTGAGGAACCTATTAAAAAGCAATGGTTGTTTATTAGGTTCCTGGTAAAATAAACTTTGTAGATGTAAAAACTGTAGCAATAGAGAGAAAGACGTAATTTAGAGGGGAATTTAAAACACAAAGTCATATCTTTACAAGACTCTTTCTCACAGGAAACATTAAATAGACATGTATAGATTACCTAATCATGATCATGATTCAGACCTATATGAACACATTCTCCCCATCGGGAATCATTAAATATAAACATTGCAAAAAATACGCACTATCGACTTATAGTAAACAAAATATACCATGCACTGAGAGGGTACTCTAGTTGAAATTATGGATCGAGGTGGCAGAATATAGCACTATTTCTGTCGCCGAGGAAGCACCTTGAAGGGACATCAAGTTGGTGCAGATATGGTTTGTCGCCCTCTGTATTGGCACTGGCCACTGGGTGATGTCTGGGGCTCGGTATCTGCCAGCCTTTGAAGCTTCGTTGGCTTCTTGGGATTTTCGGGTGGGATGAAAGAAAAGAATCATGATGATGTACAAATTTATTAAAAGAACAAGTACAATGAAATATTTTGAGAATTTACAAATTGGACTAATCTATTTGTCTCAAGCCTCCTTCAGATATGATGCGGTTAACCGCTGTTTTTGTTTGTTTATGACAACGTAAAGTTTATTACATTTTAACACAGAGCTCAGTGAATACCCATAAGACCTTTGCTACGCGCCGTTGCTATTCATTTATACATTGCAATAAAACAGTGTTGTTGTTTTTGTGGTGGCTTATCGCTTCATATTTGTATGAGCCTTTATTCTTGTAGTTTAGCTTAAGCCTTTAAGTCTTAGGAATGCACTATGATATACGCATGGAAAAAAAAACTTTAAAAGTGTATTTCGACTACAAAATCATGCCGTTTGCTGGTTTGCAAAAGGAGAAAGAAAAAAAATTTAAAAAGTTTCCTTCAATGACCAAGTTTCAATTTTCAAACATGGCCAACACCAAACGGAACCTTAGAACGACTTGTTCGACCCTTACCCTAAAAGTTCGTTCAGATGGTGACGGGTTAAACGCCACAAAAACACAGTCGCGGCTTTTCTACATGCAAATCAATGATGCATATTGCACTTTACGTCATTCATAACAAAAAGAAGAAAAAATGTAGCAGTTTACAGCGTCATACCTGAACGAGTCCTTAGCAAACTTTGACAAACTTTGTGATATTTGCAAAGAGCAATGTCGCAGGAGCCAATTAATGGCCTTGATAGAGGTATATACCTTAATTATTAAAAGAGCACCTCGTGTTCTTTGTAAAAGTAGTACCCGTCTTCGCTCTTTGGTTTCCTCATGGAGCACAGCTGAAAACCGCTGACCGGTTGGTTTCCGAAGAGCGTATCGCTGTGGGCGCGGTAGAGCTCTGACTTGATGGAACGCACACCCATCTTGTACAGACTAGGGTCGCGAGAGAGTTTCATGACGGTGAGGTGGGGATTGAATCTTCGCGTATCGGTGGATTGGATTCCTTTTATTTCGTAGCATTTCTTAACGGTTGCTGGAAAGGAACAAAAATGAGAACAAAGATTAAAGTTTGGCTCCTTTTCTACCACAAGCTGATATCAAAATTACAGTTGACATTTATCTTTAAACACTGGTAGCAGTTCTAAACGCAGTTTTGGGGGCAGGGGCCGGGGGTGGAAATACGGATATGTTAACCGTGCTACGTACACAAGCTCAAATCAATATTCTCATATTCATAAAAAAACAGCAAACAGGGCATTCAAAGGATTCTAATTCATAGATGTCACGCAACATTATTGTGCAGAGCCAGGAGTGTCAAATCTGACAGATATGAGCGCTATACAAGGACCCTCCGTTATTATTGTTAAACACAACTATATAGTTATAGGGCCCCGTCTTATAAAGACTTTCGATTGATCGAGATCAATCGCAAGTTTGCAGTCCCCTATCTCTTAAGTACATAATTGCGATTAATATCTATCGCAAAAAAGTTGTGATTAGTATCAACTCTTTATAAGCTAGATGGGGCCCTGATGTCAAATTATACTGAAATATTCCATAGAAATAGACTTAGTTGAGCTCTATTATAGAGGACTAAACTCTTGGAACTTAGGCCAGATTTATCATTCCCTCCAAAATCAACGTTTGAGTCCTCTTGTGGAGACTGTGCACGCACTGAGTGTAATCCAATGACCAGGGTATATCATATATCTGTAAAGCACTGAGAGATGTGTGCAGATGTAAGAAGAGCTATAGAAATTCAGATTAATATTTTCACTATTATACCTGCTACTCTATCGAGAGTGTCGAGGATCCCATCGATGTCTTTGATCTTAGCGAACACGACCTGATTGTTGAAGTGTCCTAACCCACGGAACGATATGTTGAGTCTCCTGCGGGTGATCTCTGGACCCAGTAACCTGTGACATTCCATCAAGGCAAGTTTAGCCCTGAACGAGTAAAAACAGGGACAAAATGGTTACAAAGGTACATTCCAGCACTCAATATCATGACCGTTACTGGCGTTATATACATCATCATAGCACCAGCTATATGCATTTATTTGAGATTTGAGCCTGCAAAAAAACATAATATAACCAGGGAGTTGGAACGCTCCTGATATAACCCCGGGATATAACCATGTTTCTGTAGGCGATACCAAAGCCTTGTTCAGATGACACGGTTAACCGGAGGGTTTTTTTATGTGTAATATACTGGCACATTAATTTCTGTATCTTGTAACACAGCACTATAAAGCAAGGGTGCATTTGGAAGCTAGAATCACAAACATGAATCACAAATCAAAACGCCGATACAAAACACGGTTACTGCGGGAGATCGTTCAAGCGATTTTTCATCAGTGCTGATTCTCGATCGCTCATTTCAAGCCCACCCAGGAAGAATAGAAATAGATATATAATAGATAATGACGTCATAGAATCATGATTGAGATCTCCGTTCGTTACAAAACGCATCTTTTTCAGCGTTTCATGTTTGTGTTTTTAAACACGTTTATTTTTACGACCAACGAAAAATCGCTTGAACGCAACCGTGTTTTAAACTAAACGTCTTTGAAAACCGTGATTCTAGGGTGAAAAGGTGTCGATTGAACGCACCCATAGTTGCCATTCATTTACATGTATAAAAGAACGTGTGTCATATCTGAACGGCCCTTAACCCTAATGAGGCCGGGGGCATAAATTATTAATGCACGCCCAGAATTTTTCGCGCTGCGTCTTCCCATACAAAAACCAGGGCCCGTCTTACAAAGAGTTACGATTGATCCGAATCAATCGTAAGTCCTCCAATCAATCGCAAGTTTGCAGTCTCCTATCTCTTATGTACATAGTTGCGATTGATATCAATCGCAAATAAGTTGCGATTGATATCAAGTCTTTGTAAGACGGGGCCCTGATGTAATTAACCACTTGAATTTCCGCATTCATGTTTCATGAATTTTTCTTTCAAGTCTCCAGCACATTTTGATACAAAATGTGTGCAATTCGGACCTACGGTAGGGGTGTGAAATTACAATTATTGATTACATGTCAATCAAATTATGCATTTCTTTATTTGCTAGTGTGTTAGCCTGTGGAAGAATAAAATTAATGATCATTTTAAAATCAGTTGATCTTTGTTGTTAAGAAGGTTTACACTCCTATTCCACTAAGTGAGACCTATCTGGGGTTCATCCAACAAAAGAAAAAAGAAAATATAAAAAACAATAGCAAGCATAAGAAAAAAAACAATGAAATACAAAGAAAATTGAAAACGATGTTTAATATTCAATCCTTTATTATGGGCTAATTTGCATATTCATGACAATTAATGTATTTTACTTAACTTTGATTTAAACAAATCATGTAGTTCATCTGTTGGAGTGTTTAAATATATCAAAAAACTAATTTTCCAACCATTTTTACACTGTAAAACTGCAAAAGAGGTATGTTTTAAAAAATTTGAAAAAAAATTGCATATTACATATAAGAAATTAATTAATTTTAAAAAAGCAAGCAAAATATTGAAAAAACATGTTGTCATGTTGTTCGTTATACTTAATTTAATATGTGTACCAATTTCCATCTTCATATCGCCAACCATAGCCGAGATCTTAGGAGGGGTGGGGTCAGTAGGGGGGCATTGATGTTACTTTTAAGTGTTCCTCCCACTGGTAATAATTGCTGCTGATCAATTCCAAGCCTTACGGAATGACGTTTCCGGAGAATAAAGAATATTACAGACATTTTAATACAAAACTACAAATCAATGATGTATATATTTACTGAAGTTAGGTACTTTCATAACATATGGGGTTCTTGTCAACCATTCATCAAATTTATGAAATGCAATAGTTTATTTAAACATAGGTTTGTTACGAAATGACAAGGAAGGGAATTATTTGGTCATTCCGTAACATTTAAAATTCAATAAATTGATGAATAGTTGATGGAAAACTTAATTTTGTCAAAGTAACTCATATACTGTATCATTAAATTTGTAAATATTTATCAAAATGTCTGTAATATTCTTTATTCAAAATCGATAATTCTCTGGAAATGTAATTCCGTAACGCTTGGAATTGCCCTTCTGACCTGTCTGCTCTCATCACTATTTTTGTATGAAATCATTATTTTGACTAAGGCGCCAAAGGAACACTACGTCACATGACCAATGAGCCATACATAGGGTAGGTCCCATGGATAATAAATAATTATAAGATGATGAAGCGGGTCCTAGTTAAATGATTGGTTGAGAACGTACACGTGACCAGGCATTTATTTGACCTAACACGTAATTTTACTAATGACCGGTCATTAGTAAAATGATGCTATAAAACATCATTTTATAAAACAAATAAAACATAATTTTGTTCGGGCATTATTAAATTACTAATGCCCTCACTGCTGCGTATTATTTGTATAATAATACCAGTAAGTCATTGGACCGATAGGCCGTATGTCCATATATAGTACAGTCAAGCCTGCTTTAGTTTAAAGATTAAGACCAGTTCTGGTCATGCGATTGCATTGTGAAAGAAACGTTGTGAAATCGATCAGAAAAGGTTGATCATCTAGCATATAAGTATTGGTGTGTACTGCAAGGTTCTGGAATCATCAAAATGATAAGAAATTTGGCCCAGTCTTGGTAAAGTTACAAGCACTGTACACAGAAAGATGTATATGTGACTACGCGACCACGTGCGCGATATCTATTTGGTCCCAATAGATATAATAATTTACCAAATATATCAATTAGTAGGCGGTTTCCCGGCAAAATTTGTATCATCACGTATTAGTCAAAACATATTCTTTCACATGATTGGTAATGAGAGCTTCCATTTCATTTTTTGAGAGAGGGGCGTTTCCAAAACTGGTCTTTACCTTTAAACGAATATCTTACCTGTCTACATCATCATCAGTAGCTAGATGCATGACCATAACGGTAAGATGAAGCGATGGTATAGGAACCATAGCATCACTCAACCTCCTATCTCCAGCCATCACTGTCTTCTGGACATGGTAGAGAGCTTGGTGAATCTGGATGTGATACAGGAGAGAGAGACAAAAATAGTTTCAGATGTTTCATTTCTTTCCCAATCAATAAGATAATAACAATAATAATATTCCGCTTTTATATAAATATATAGCGTTTTAATACATCTTGATGATGTCTCTAAGCGCTTTACAGATATATTATTACCCCGGTCATCGGATTCAGGCTTACCCGCACACAATGTATGCACATTCTCCACTCCCTGTGGAGCATTCCAGCCAGACGTCGTTTAAGCGCACATTTGCACATCTAACCACATTAACTTTCGCATCCTACCGGGTACCCATTTAACACCTGGGTGGAGAGTGGCAAATGTAGATTAACGTCTTGCCAAAGGACATTAGTGCCGAGAACCTCCTCGTCTTGTATACCTCACCTTGGTTTGCTGTGAAGTGGCATGGTTTAAAATTATTGTTTAAAGGCATTGTTTGACAAGGTTTCCATTTTTACAAATGTGAGATGGATGGCCCTACGTGTTATCGGTGTCTGTGATATGGTGTAATATTGAAGCCCTAAAAAAAATGCGCTTCAAAATGATCATGAATTAAGTGCTTCAAAAAAGTAAAAATATTTGAGTGGCCGGTTTTACCATACTCATTTTCCCCAATAGACTTAAGTGTTATAAAAAAAACTATTGGGAAAACGGTTTTTCGAAATTTCGAAATCAATCATAAATATCTTGATAATCAAACATGCGATTTGCTTGTAAAATTAAAGGCATTCATTTCTGACCTAAAGGTTTATAATTATGATTGCAGCATGAGCTAAATCCAGGATTTTGTTTAGAATCAGAGGCGAAGTTACCCGATACCTTTAAGTTGATTTCAAAACTGTGCTATATAATTATGTTCCAGCACAAAGGTGAGAGTGATGTGTTTAGACTCTTTTTGATTAAACAGAGGATCTGAATGAACCTAACATGAAAAGTGTCATATCATAAACAATATCATACTGTGAAAATTATATACTCCAGGAAGTAGGCTTAGAACCTTTATTGCATACATCTTCTTTCATTCATATCTGTTTCAATTGTGGTAGAACAGCATTCTTTTTTAATTCAAGAAGTTTACTATGACATTGTCTTGTGTGAACATGGCCATTTGTCTATGCTTTAAAATATCTTCTAAAGTTTGGTATTACCATGGTACTTGTAACAGTACTACCACAGTACTACCATGATACAGACAGTACTACCATGGCTCTATATAATGCAGTGTACCGTAATAATTGTAATGGTACTACCATGGTAGTACCATGGTATATGTACCGTGGTCAAAATACAGTGGCCAAAATACCATGTACCATGGTATTTTTTTATAAGGGTTAACTGGTAGGCCACATGCATGTAGCCGATCATGAAACTACCGAGATTCCTGATACATGTATATCCACTCGTTTTTGTTTTAGAGTCGAATGACGGATTGAGTTTGATTCTGTGTTTGAGTCTGTTTTGACAGAAATGTCATCCTGAATTTAAAATTCCTTTAGCTTTCTGCTACCAGAGCATATGGAATTGATATTTCAGAGACAAACTAATTGAGATTTCATGATCAAAAAACCAAAACTAAGTTCATGCCCTTGTCTCTTGCACTTGAAAATGAGATGTTTATATCGATTAATAAATGTGTTTGGCAGTTCAGCTAGTTCCGCGGTTTGCTTACGGTAAATTTAAAGCTGCTAAATCAGTTTAGTCATTAAGATATCAATGTCAGCGGGGTCATGACTGTGTTTGAAGTAAAAATTGAATTTGAGGTGGCATTTACAGCTTCAGGCAAAACATCCACTTCCTTTTAAAAGTGTGAGTAAATTTTCTAATTAAGCCCATTTCTCATTACATAATTGTATCAAAGGCCAGATACACGGACATGAATCTTTTATTTGACTTTCTAAAATCAGATTTTTGTAGGACACCTGCTCTGAAAAGGAGTTTCTTTTCAATCAAATGGAAAGGATGGAATATTCATCTACTGCCTCTAGCCCCCCCCCCTCCCATGTACATCAATATTTCATGTTTTATAGTTGTCATTATTTATTAACCATTCAATGTAATTGATCTACATATCTGTATCCCATTATAACCATATAAAACAGGTACCCCTAGAGGAATAAGACAGATCCTAAATGGGGCTTCCATGTATGAATGAACCTTGATTAATCATAATAGCAACTTAGTGTGATAAGATGTTCCTTATGAAGATCAGCTTATTTAATCATATTGGGTAGGCCTACCGTCAGTGCCCCAATGCCTTCCCCCAAAAAAAAAAAAAAAAAAACACACCCTAGATCCACAAATGATTACTGAAAGACTCAATAAAACACCAACTCTTTCTTACCTCTGGATTGGACACTTGGATAGCAACAAAGTAGTTTGGACTGGGATTGTTGGTCCTCCATGACGTCATAGCTCGAGAGAGAAAGTGGTGATAAACATTGAATACATGATGATGAGAACAGATGAAGAACATTCGCTAATCAACCCGATGTCTATGAGACCTGGGGGTGTTTCACAAAGACTAAGATCAACTTTAAGTTGGACTTAAACTATGGCAGACCATTCATGCCACTGGTTGCTCTCGATCACCATTATGATCTTTAGATAATATTTTTTCCTTCAATAATGAATTATCAAAAAATGTAAATTCTGTAGATTTGTGACCACGATTTGTACGTCCCTTGAGAGACCGATAATAGTAAATGGTGAGAGAAACCAGGGGCATGAACGGCCTGCCATAGTTAAGTCCAACTTAAAGTCGATCTTAGTCTTTGTGAAACATACATGGTATATGGGTGAACTGGAGAATTCAGTAGATCTAGGCAACAGGTTCAATTCTACCGGTATGCGCAATTTTAACCACTTTCATTTCCCTTGAAAATATTAAATAGGACACAATAATTCTTTGTTAATTCACTTCTTTAATATCCACTCTAAAATATTAAATATCACAAGTACATGTACAAAGTACCTTTAAAAAAATGCACAACAAACAAATGCTGCAGACTACAAACTATCACCCCTGTATTGGTGACGACATCATGTGGACCAAATTGGCTTGCCTATAATAGCCGTGCTTAATTAATGAAAAGTCGTTGTGAATATGCATACTCTAAATCAGGTGATGTAGTCAAGTCGATAGCTTGTTAATAATAATTATAGTGCTTATATAGCGCCTAACACTTACTTTATCAGAAGTCTCTAAGCGCTCTACAATAATGCAGCATAATTACCCTGCAGCTGTTACGCGCGCAACAGGAATACATTCCTACCAGGTACCCATTTACTTCACCTGGGTGGAGTGTGGCAAATGTAGATCAATGTCTTGCCAAAGGACATTAGTGCAGCGGCGGGACTCGAACCGCGGACCTTGTGATCGACAGTCCGGCGACGTATCCACTAGACCACAACACCTCTACGGTGATTTAGGCTGACAACTTCCAGTTTTCAAAGCTTTAGATTTCAAGTTTTAAGAGAGTTATTACTCCTCTGAAAGACACTACAATAGCATATAATTCATATTATTATCATGGCTTTTACGATTCTGTCGATATATAATTCATCTATTTCATGTTTCGCTTCTGATACCCTCTTAAATTTGGTATAACATCAATTTCAATTTCAATTTATTTATGTTTCCAACAAAACATTACAAAATCAATTATAAACATTTACAACAAATGTAGAAATACAGAGGGGTCCACCAGAAAGCAATGCTTGTACAAGACAGTGTGAACACCTCAATTGTCGATAGACTCCATTATCAGTCATCTCTAGGTTAGTGTCCATGGGGACAATTTAAATGTACAATGACCATGCCCATTTCAATTGATTACAAAGAGTCATGATGAAAGAATCGAGTCTGAAGAAGGCTATGTTTTGGAACAAAGTGTGCTGCATTTGTTCACTTCAATTACTGCTCGTACCATGACTCATCTATGAAATGCTCTCCAACTTGTCCCAAACATTGAGCCTTCAAGCAAAGCTGAATCACCAAAAGAGAATACTAACGCCTTCTCGTCCATCCAATCCAATCCCGTGATATTCAGATCCCATGTGGGGTCTAAAGCATCAGGAAAGGTGACATACATGGACACAATCATCATCTGCTCACAACAATTTATATCAATGAATTGTGATGGAAAGAATCATCAACACAATAGCCAAGTTTGTTCAAAGTTAAAAATAGCCTTTAATATGTTGTTAGGTTCTTTATAGCATTTTATTATAGAGGTGGGCACCGAGTATTCGACTGACCATTTTGGATATTGTTTTTGATATGTGAAGACTCTTGTTTGTGTTCGAAATTTCATACCCGGTACTGAAGCACCAAAAGAGATTACCAAACTAAAGCCTTGTCGGCCATTCTACAGAATCCCTTAATACACAGATTACACATTGGGTCTAAATCGTGAGGAAATATACTTTTCAGGAAAGTTGACATTTAAGCAATCTGTAGGCTGGGATAGCATGTGATAGTATGACATGAAAATGGTCATTTTTCCAATGAAATTCAATCTTTCAAAGTACTTTTGTTTTAATACAAAATTCTACTTTGTCCACGCATAATGTGATCTAAATTAAATCAAGCCCATTTGTAAGATACTTTTGGGAAAAGATTACTAATTATTATGCAATACATTAAAATTTAACTTCATACTTTTGATGACAGTGGACTTGAAGTACAAACGTCCTCTACTGAAAAGGCCAACTTTGCGTATGAAACCTAAAAATACTTGACAAAATCTGAAAGCTTCAAGCAGAATATTTCATAAAATATTAAAAGAAAAGTTTGTCGTCTCTTCTCTCCATCCATGTGATAAATGCACCAAAGTTGTAATTATCTACATGTATAAATAAAGTAATTTGTTCTTGAATATCATTTTTTTTAAAATAAATCTTCCTAGCCATATAACTTTAGATTGAGTTTGCCCCACCATAATTTAATCGCATGTACATGCATGATATACTGGGGGTTGGATGTTCTGAAATCAACGACAATTACAAGTTTACTTTACATACATCAACTAACAAAAGAGCTCTCCTCCGTCTGATGGTCTCGACACCAAACTCTTCATCTGTAGGAAAGAGATCAATAGCTGCTAGACCAGATTCTTGAAGACCAGAGGAAGACTCCGGTAACCTTGGCAACGGACCACATGATAACCTCCTCCCCCACCCCAACCCAACCCCCCTTCATCCTTAACAATCTCATCTTATGCCTAACCAAGCAGTCCAATTAATAGTCCATATAATATCCTGCATCCTGATTGGTTGAGAGCTCGTCACGTGACCAGAATTATTTCAACTATTTTAAGGTTGCTCTAAAAAAGTACTATTTGGGAGTACTATTTGGGAGATGAATTTTTTTTTTTTTCGATTTTTTTGTTGATTTTTTTGTTTGAATTTGATTTTTTGATATTTTTTTTCTTTCTTTTTCAAATCTTAATTTAATAAATTGTTTTTATTTCAAATTCCTTTTCAATAAAATTTGTAATTTGTTTAATTTTAAATTTTTTAAATTCCACTCAAAAATTATTATTATTATAAAAGTTATTTTTTTATTTCTTTTTTCTTTTTTAAATTTTGATGCAGGATATAAAACAAATATACCATGCCTTCTTTTCGAGGTACTGGTTAAACTATGGGCCTCGGTGACTCAAAAAGCACCATTTGCTTCGGGGCTGCGCCCCTCAGCAAATACTATTGGGATCACCTCTTGCTCATACTCCTTACCAACTATACTTTCATTGTCCACTTACATTTCATCTTCTCCCAATTACGTTAGTTCCATCCTAACTGCCAATTCTTTGGAAGATGAACATTCTGTCCCGAGGACACCTTTCCTTTCCGCATCACCTACATGTACACGGAATCATTAACCTCAC
Organism: Mesocentrotus franciscanus; assembly: GCA_037976565.1. Lineage (NCBI taxonomy): Eukaryota > Metazoa > Echinodermata > Echinoidea > Camarodonta > Strongylocentrotidae > Mesocentrotus > Mesocentrotus franciscanus. Next base: position 1,872,880 of record CP137678.1, read on the forward strand.
CGTCCATAAGTTCATCACTTTCGGATTGGATTGTTTATCCAAATTCTTTGCTACTCATGTCGTCTTCAACTGAGATTTGACAACGTCTTGATGAATATTGCCAACTTTTAACAGAGATTGTCTAAATGTAGGTCCCTTTTTGGAACTCTCTCTTGCTTTAGCCATTCTCCTTTGAATTGGACCAATGTTTCCACTCTGCGCATGTAATGCGACACTTCTTGGTAACATTTTCCCGAAAGCTAAACTTGTCTTCAAAAGTTCTTTAACAGGAGAGTGGTCCCTTGACTTGGTAATTGTTTGCATAAGTCTTTGCTTCTGTGCAATTAATGGAAGCACCGCAAGGAATTTAACAGGCAATGGTTTCTTAAACCTGTTGCAGAATCTCCACGTCTCTGTACAGCAATTTTTTTCAGCCACCGTCGTCATGATCTGCTATATATGTTTCGTAGCTCAAACATGACTTGTCTTCAAGTATATCCTGTATATCATCTCTTGTAGCTTTGCATTAGCGGCAAGACAAGTTGGCTGAAAAGCGCGTGCACTCGGTGCAGTTGAAGAAAGACGAAGCCGAATCTGAATCAATCATCGCAAATCTCACAAAGTTTGTTAATCACTCTCTTCGTCTTTTGCTGTTGTTTTGGTTTCTCTTTCTCCAGTCGTTCCATCATGGCGCAAAGTCATGCCTCACGCCTAATATTCCCACATCGTTGAGACTGATCTCTTCGTCACAAAACGGACATGCGATCTCTCCAACGCTAGATCTGTTCTTCCTTATAATATATGCCTCCAGGCATTTCTCAAAGAAACTGTGAACACATATTATTATGAGCAAACATGGCTTTAGTTTTAAGCTGTTCTAGACAGATGACGCACTTCACTTCTTCGCGAAGCAGAAAAACCAATTCATATCTGCAGATGCCATATTTCTTGATAGTATAATCACTGGCGTACTGGTGGGGGGGGGGCTTGGGGGCGCTAGCCCCCAAAAAAAAAAAAAAAAAATGAAACCATGACTTATTTTCAATTCCATACAAGTGATTTATAAATATTTGTGATATCACATGATTTTCAACAAAATGCGCGTTTCTCCATTTCTGTTGCAAACTGACACATTCCCAAATAGCCAGGAAGAGCATATGTTTTTTTATAGTCACTAGGCCTTAGTGTCCACTATTACAGTAGATAACCGTATATCCAGTTTAGCGAAAAGTCTGGATACCCGTGTGTCCGGCCTAGAGAAGAGCTTATTAGAGAAGACCGCGGCAGCTCTAGGCGGTACGCGGGGGAAAAAGAAAAGGGATATCAGTTGCAATTTTCCCGCAAACAAGTTGTGGATCGGGGGGGCAAAAGGCCCTTGCCTCCCCCGCCCCCGCCAAAAAAAAAGAGAGAAGGGAAAGGGAAATAGGAAGAAGAAAAGAAAAGGGTGAAAAGAAGGGGAGATCAGTTGCGATTAATCCCGCCAACAACATGTGGATCGGGGCGAAAGGCCCTTGCCTCCCCCTAGCAAACCTAAAAGAGAGAGGAGGAAGGGAAGGGAAAGGGAATGGGGAGGAAAAGGTAAGTAAAGAAAGAGAGAAAGAAGATAGGTAGGGGAGATCAGTTGCGATTTTCCCGCCAACAAGGTGTAGATCGGAGCGGGGGCACTGGGTACTGATGGGGGGGGGGTCGAGCCAATTAGTGTCCTGCCAGTTTCACAATAAAATTCAAATGTGGTTCATTTCTAATTCGATACCGGTGATTTACAAATGTTGCTGAAATGACCTAACTATCCGAAAAATTTTTATGAGTTTGTTGGAAAATTACAAATTCCTAAATTTACAGTCAGGCAAGAAATATGCATATTTAGAGGCCTACCTTTCCTCGAGCTCCGCCCCCACTTTTTGAAAAAGTATACTATCCTATCTGTTTGGATTGAAATCAATAAAGTTTGAATTTGAATTGCATACTAAACAAGCGCGGATCTACGGGGGGGGGGTAGGGGGTTAACCTCCCCCCTTGGGCCGCCAAAAAAAAAGACCAAAAAAAAGAAAGAACGCACACTGGAGAGAAACCTTTCAAGTGCAAATATTGTGAGAAGATATGTAACTCATCCGGTAACTTAACCAAACACAAAGTCATGATAACTCTGGATATTACTGTGGATTAAACTGTCACTTGATTTAAGAAGACGTTATTATGCACTGCTTTTTAATGGTCTCCAATGTGTTAGTAGATGCCAGGAAAACATCACTTACGGGTCGGGGGGTTCAAAATAGCCCCCCAAAAATCGCCTCGCCGCTACGCGGATCGTGGACATTCCTCCGCATCACAATACGGGAGTTCAAAATAGTCCCCTCCTCCCAAAAAAAAAAAAATCGCCTCGCCGCTACGCGGCTCGTGGACGATGCTCTGCATCATCATTGGTCAAACTGTTTAAACTGTTACTTGATTTAAAGAGACGTTATCGTGCACTGCTTTATGGTCTCCATTGTGTTAGTAGATGCCAGGAAGACTTCACTTACGAGGGTTCAAAATAGCCCCAAATCGACTAGCCGCTATGCTGCTCGTGGACGATGCTCCGCATCACTTTTATGGGGGTTCAAAATAGCCCCTCCAAAAAAAAAAAAATCGCCTCGCCGCTACGCGGCTCGTGGAAGATGCTTCGCATCGTCATTGGGTCAAATTGTTTTAACTGTTACTTGATTACAAAAGACGTTATCAAGCACTGCTTTTTATGGTCTCCATTGTGTTTGTAGATGCCAGGAAAACCCCTGAGCTTCCGGGGGCTCTGTCGCCTGGATTCCACCTAGGGCCCTAAGGCGGGCCCCTGGATGCTCATCTAACGGTAAATTAATGCCTAAAACCCCCGAGCTTCTGGGGGCTCCGCAACTGGACCCCACGCCAATTAGTGTCCTACCAGTGTCACAAATAAGGTATCAAAAAAATGCTCATCTGACCCTAATTAAACGCCTAAAACCCTTGAGCTTCTAGGGGCTCCGCCCAATGGACCCCACGCCAATTAGTGACCTGCCCGTGTCCCAAATAAGGTATCGAAATATGCTCATCTGACCGTAATTAAATGCCTAAAACCTCTGAGCTTCCGGGGGCTCCGCCCTCTCGACCCCATCAGGGGGCCTAAAGCGGGCCCCTGAATGCTCTATGACTGATATAAAATGCCTCAAATCCCTGAGTTTCAGGGGGCTCAGCCTCCTGGACCCCATGCCAATTAGTGACCTGCCAATGTCATGAATAAGGTATCAAAATAATTATGCTCATCTGACCGTAATGAAATGCCCATACCCCCCGAGCTTCCGGGGACTCTGCCCCTTGACCCCTGCCGGGGCTTTGCCCCTAGACCCCACGCCAATTTACACTACGCTCTATACCTGATCGTAAATACTTTAGCCTCCTCCCCCACTTTGAAAAACGTTCAGCGGGGCCTGCATGTAAGAGTGAGGTGGTGCGGATTTTTGTCTGCCAGCCCCCTCATTACGCCACTGAGTATAATTATACAGTATCACTGAAAATTCAACTGCTAGTATATGTCAAACACTCGAAGAAGTAGCTGCAAAATCGAGGGGCAAAACTTTTGAGCTTACGATGATCCCCGAAGTTCAGGAGTTTTGCAAGAATTTTGTGCGATCGAGGCGATCGAGCATGTAAGGTTTTATTTTTGAGAATGCGGAGTTTTGCATACGTTTACAAGAGCAATGTCATAATAATACATATATTCACTTACAAATTATTTCCTAACCTATTAACTGTTATCTCAAGAAAGAAATATATAGCTATCCATTACTTCTGCACCCTATAATATTCAATGTACATAGCTAGAAAACGTGTCAAACTTGATATCACTCACTTTCTAATGTTAGCTGAATATTACAAACATGCAGAGTCAGTCCAATCGATGGTGAACTTGTATAGCCAAGGAAGCCCTGTCTTTTAGTTGCGTTACTTCAATTATGGCGTATCTTCAATGGCGTAATTTCTCTCACGATCACAAGTTAACGTCTCGAGATGAATTTTCAACTTCAGAGGACCATTCCCAATGAACTCGTCCAATCATTCACATTTGAGTCAACAGGTCCTAATAATCTGGAGAAAAAAAAACAAGTTCAACTAGAAATGCAATCGTGTCAGAACGATATGCGTGCAATGACGCCATGTTTCTACGTGTCAAACGAATCTGAAATTAAAAAAAATAAGGTCAATTAAGCGCGAAGGTCCTTTGTCAAGACATTAATCCATATTGCCACACCCGACCAAGGTGCAGTAAATGGGTAACTGCATCGCAAGAAAAATAGCTCTGGGTTATGTCAACAAGACCTTGACTTCCGAGTCCTCTCTTATCTTTGTTATATTTTTTGACGAATTGATAGTCTCGATTCCTGTTTCGCCATGACTGATCGAGATGGCATTTCTCTTTTTCTTTTTTTCAATAATTTTTTTCCTGCACTTGTGTTCTTGTTCTTTGTGTCTTTAGTTATTCTTTAGCTTTTGTAGAGGTTCTCCTTTTCAGATTAGTGTGAGTTTCTATCATTGCATGGAATAGTTAAGATATTCCCATTCTTTGACAAGCGTAAAAGATATTTCCTTTATGAGCATATCGAATCTCTCTATATGCCTTCATTAGCAAGCTGCTTTAGAAAATATTACCCCTCGCTGTAGCTGAAATGCTAGTCAGAGCGCCATAAAGGCTGCCATGCTAAAGCTGGGGTTATGTAATCGTCGAGCGGCAGAAGTAAGCTTTAAAGGCGGGTGTAAACTGACGAATACAGGGGAACGCCATCTACGTCTTCTTTTGGACAACTGCACGTAAACGATTGGACTTGATTAACGGTAGTCAGCGACTTAATCTTTACATGGCGTAGTAGGTCCATGGCGAAACAGACCGAAGTTCTCTTCACGCTTCGGTTTCGCGTATGTTGCACGCACGCGATTGCTGCGGTCGCGTCGTCCGTAGTCATGCCCGATTGGCCCCGAGAAAGACACATAGGGTGCGTTCAATCGACACTTTTCCACTCTAGAATCACGGTTTTTAAAGACGTTTAGTTTAAAACACGGTTGCGTTCAAGCGATTTTTCGTCGGTCGTAAAAATAAACGTTTTTAAAACCCAAACATGAAACGCTGAAAAAGATGCGTTTTGTATATCATGATTCTGCAGAGTCACGGTCGCTAAAATTTGATTGAACGAACGAAGATCTCAATCATGATTATATGACGTCATTATCGTGACCTGTTCATCAGCCTGGGCCTGTTATTCCTTGTTTTCCTTCTATCGATTTCTCTTTCTGTTTTTATTATGATTATTCTCTGTTTCTTCCTTCTATATTCTTATGTAATTCCTTGTTTTTATTATTCTTTGTTTTCTCCTTCTATCACCTTTTCTTATGTAATTCTTTGTTGTCATCGTTCTATCATTTTTTCCTACCATTCCTTATGTTATCCTTTGTTTTAATCATTCTATCACTTTCTCTTTCTGTCTTTCCTTATGTCATTCTATGTTTTTTATCTTTCATCTTCTCTTCTATCTTTCCATTATCTATTCTTTATCAATTTTTCTTTCTGTCTTTCCTTATGTTATTCTTTGTTTCTTCCTTATTTTACCTTCTTTTATGTTATTTTTTGTTTCTTCCTTTTATCACCTTCCTTTTCTGTCTTTCCTTATGTTAGTCTTTGTTTCTTCCTTGTATCACATTTTCTTATGTTATTCTTTGTTTTAATCATTCTATCACTTTATCTTTCTGTTCTTCCTTATGTTATTCACTGTTTCTTTCTTCTATCTCCTTCTCTTATGTTATTCTTTGTTTTAATCATTCTATCACTTTATCTTTCTGTTCTTCCTTATGTTATTCACTGTTTCTTTCTTCTATCTCCTTCTCTTATGTTATTCTTTGTTTTAATCATTCTATCACTTTCTCTTTCTGTCCTACCTTTTGTTATTATTTGTTTCTTCCTTCTATCACCTTCTTTTTCTTGTCTTTCCTTGTGTTATTCTTTGATTCCTCCTTCTATCACCTTCTCTTATGTTATTCTTTGTTTTAATCACTCTATCACTTTCTCTTTCTGTCTTTCCTTATGTTATTCTTTGTTTCTTCCTTCTATCACCTTCTCTTATGTTATTCTTCCTGGGTCAAACCGCGCAGTGTGATGCGCAGTGGCTGGACTCGAAATGAGCTAGAATCAGCGTTGATGAAAAATCGCTTGAACGCTCTCCCGCAGTAACCGTGTTTTGTAACGGCGTTTTGATTTGTGATTCATGTTTGTGATTCTGGCTTCGAAAAATCGCTTGAACGCACCCCTATACTTCCTGGGTCAAACTGCGCAGTGTGATGCGCAGTGGCTGGGCTCGAAATGAGCTAGAATCAGCGTTGATGAAAAATCGCTTGAACGCTCTCCCGCAGTAACCGTGTTTTGTAACAGCGTTTTGAATTGTGAATCATGTTTGTGATTCTAGCTTCGAAAAATCGCTTGAACGCACCCATAGTCTCGTCAGTTTACACCCCTTTAATTAGTTCCCTTCCACCTCCCTGGTTTGACCAACATGACTGTGCGATATACAAGAACCCATTGTCATTATTGTTATCACTAATAGTATATACGAGCATGATACTTTTTCTGTCTGCTACTTTCTGGCTCATCGTACTATTTTTATATTTTTCTTCCTCAACCCAATTCCATTGTGTACAACCTTATTTCTTTCAGTGACCAATGACATCATAGTATTTTCACTCATAGTAAAATAATGATCGATTTAATGAAAGTAAAATCATGTATCTTCAGTAACATTTCATTGCGGTATCTATTAGACGATTTAAAGTGTTAAACATCTGATGAAGAAATGGAACCTTATGAATTGTGAAAGTGAAAACCAACATAGGGATGGGGATCTACACGTTTATTATCTCCAGTGTGGTTATGTTTGTTGAAGTCATGGAGAACTCTCATTTTACCCAGGGGCTGGTCTATAAATTGGATTTTTTTTTTTTAAATATTTAAAAAAAATATATAAAGTGAGGGGGGGGGGAGGGCTGGGCACAATTCCAAAAAAATTCCAACAAAAAATATTTTCACAGTTCTCATGGACCACGAAGCCAAGTACACTACCAGATCTCTCGTAATATATCAAATGGCAGAACCCCAAGACAAAATTAATCATGGTAAACGTCGATTGTCTTAATTAGGACCGCTTCTTTTTATTATCTATATAAATTATTTCAAAAACTAATCCACGGTTCTTTCGTTCCTACACTTTACAGATGACTCAAGCATTTTCTGCTCTCATCCCAACCCTATAGTTAGAATTCTTCTTGATTCCCTGAATTTTCAATTGCAATTTGTAGTTGAATGGATACAAGCAAACAAATAATTGTCCCTGAATTTGAATAAGAATAATTCTATGATTTTCAGCAATACACTTCCTGAGCTACCAGGACAAGTTTTGGTTAGTAGCTTATCCTTAACCCAGATGAATTCCACTAAATGTCTTGGTCTTTTTATTCACTGTAAACTAACATGGAATACTTAAATTGATTATTTATGCAACGTGTTGTCCAGGAACTTAGGTGTAATCAATAAGTTGAAATCTTATTTTCCATATCGTGAATTTAAATATTATAATCAACCCTGTTACTACCTTATTTAAATTACGGGTGCTAGCGTGCATGGAAATTGTTAAAAAACAAAAATCGATTCGATTTTCATGATCCCCAAAAAAGAGCAATAAGAATAA